>CM014733.1:1800000-2400000 GCA_004329165.1 Spatholobus suberectus
TGTAAATGACACATTAAGATTAATTGGAAGGATTTTTTGGCTCAAGACATTTTCTTGAAAAACATGTATTCTAGATTGAATAAAAATAATATTATTTTAATCAATTATGTCGGAATAAGCTCAATATTTCACAGGAACTTAATTGTGATTAGTATAGACTATTTATGATTAATCCCATGAAATTCTTGACTATTTGATCAGTCTAATTATGCCATACTACACTGTCAGCTTCACAACACAATACAGGATTTTGTGCTAAACTTGAAATAAAACTTCATAAAAACACAATCTTACTTCATTAAATTTTTCTCATAGGAATTTAAATATGATTCTCTTTTTTAATTATTTTCAAACACTCAATCACATATTATAAAAAGACAGGCCTTATAATACACAACTCAAAATAAACAATAAGATAACAGACTTAAACTAAAATAGCAATAACATATAATAGAGATAAACAAAACTCTAGATAAACATTAAGCAAGACACATCATATCAAACCTCTACTAGCAAGAGACTCCCCACCATGCCTCCTTAGAACGTCTACGTAGACCTCCACCTAGATAGTGCCCACGCTACTCTTCATGCTTAGTCTTCTTAGGTTTCTTTATTAGACAATTGGTGTTGGTGTCTTGGGTGCTTTAGAGGGGAAGGAGTGATAAAATTCTCCTCCTCCTTAGGTGGGGTCTTATTTGGTGGTGGTGGAGTTTGGCCTTTCACATTCTTCGTAACTAACATTGGAATGCAACATATTAACATTCAAATGCAAGGATCAATGAAAAAAGTGTTATGCATGGTAGTATACATAGGGTACCAAAGTGTAAAATTAAAACAACTGAAACACATCTTTCCATGGCTCACAAAGGTGACTTTCACAAGGCATGCTATATTATATTCATGTCATAAAAAATTTAAAAACAAAAATAGTAAGAACAAAGCAATAGGAACCAAAAGGCATGCATAACACAAGTGTCTTTGCCTTTTTTTTATTTTAAAAGATAGTGTTTGCTTCTATGTGTTCTTAAATCTTCACCTCCTCTCCGTGAATCCTTAACCAAAGACAGGGTGGTATAGATAGCAAGGTCATCGAGACACTTGCCTTAGGCCTCATTAAGAAGCAAGTATCAATGTACATAATAATTATATAATTTATGTTTGGTTTCCATTTTCTAATAAATAGTTGGTGAGAGAAATAAATAATTAAGAGTCCAGTTGGAAGGTTACTGTTTTTGTTACTATATGCATTTGTTTTTGTTACTATTTTATATTTTAGTTACATATAACATGTTTTTGTTATTTTATGCATTTGTTTTTGTTGCTGAATGTACATAAATAATACTATTTACATATAATCACTGATGTATTTTTTTTCACGATATGCCTTTATTTTTGTTAATATTTTTTGTCACTTTTTTTGTTACTGTACGCATTTACTTTTATTAGTTTATGTACATAAATAATACTATTTACATATAATCATAGACGCATTTTTTTTACTGTATGCATTTACTTTTGTTACTGTTTTATATTTTAGTTACAAATTTGTCAAATTAATTGTTACATAGTATGTAATATTTAAGTTACCATCTTTAGTGGGCATACCTTGAGATGTAATAAATAATGAATATAATAATTAAATCACCTAAAAATTAATAATTAAAAAATATTAAGAAAAGATAATTGTCAAGTCACATGCCCATGCTTCATTTTTGTTGTTCAATATCTTTGTGGAAGATTTTATTTTATTTTATTTTTGCCATGAATATCATCAAGAATTATATGTGAAACCATATTAGAGATAAATGGTTGAATGATTGTTCAATTAGTTATACATAGAGAGAGAATATTTATAGTATTAAAAAAGAAAAAAAATATTCAACGTTAATTCAAAATATGAAAACTCGTGTATATATATATATATATATTCATACTTTTAATGATGGTATATTATATTAGAGTTTAATTTTTATGCACTATTAGTGTAAAAAAATTAACACTATCAACCGATTAGAATTCATGGATAGTTACAACTTTTAGAGTGGTTTTTATAAAAGTCAACAAACTTATCATACATAACAATTTATGATTGGATGACAATATATTTACATTGTTAGTACATAGATTATTTTCTCATTATATTATTAATGTTACAAATTTATATATGTATATCGTCCCTACAACATAAAATTTCTAAATCTTCATTGATCTTTATTATTGAACGAAATTTACTAGAGATATAAAATTGTGTGAATTAGGCTTTTTATTTAATGAATACTCACCCATATTTTTGTAATTTTTAATAAATTTTAACTAATAATAAAAAATGTATTAAAGAGTATATTGGCTCTTCTCTTTATAATATAGGAGCAAAAACTTATGAAATATGTAGGTTCCAATAAATGAAACTAAACCATCCATCCACTAAAAAAATAGTAACTGGAAGAAATGAATCAATTGGTCGAATTAGTAAAATATATGCACAAACAAACAAATATAGTAATTTAAACTTGAAAAGTATAGACCCAATAGATGTGACTCAGTTGGCAATGCATGTTGAGCTTGTAGGGGGGTAAGGAGCTTTAAGTGTGACTTCCAAACCGATGATTAGTCCTAGTGTTTAGCTATTCACACTATCCTCATTTGCCAAATACACTCCCTTTTTTATGTAAAATTACTTAAATAACTTTATTTTTCTCTTTTTTTCAAACATGAATCTTGGCTCATCCTATTTCACCATACTCCCCCCTTTTGGTTTCATCGTACTCCCCACCTATGGTTTCCCTACACTCTCCCCTTTCATTTGTCTTCTCAAAAAATGAAATTTTTCCAACACACCTCTCATACTTTCCCATTAGTGGTTTTAGGAAACAAGAACTGACATGCTATGATGGTGAAAAGCACTACAAGTGAAGCATTGTGCAACGGGTTGATCTTTGAGCATTGGGGGAAGGAGTTGAATTTCTAGAGTTTAAGGTGAGGAGGAAGTTAACATAATGTGGTAACTTCTAGTTGGATTTCTTTTTCTTTTCAATGATATTGACATGTTAATCGTTGAGTGGGTTGATTAATTTTGTGTTGTGTAATTCTATTGTTTTCGTGATGTGTTTTTGGAAAAAAGTTTCATGAGAAAAGAAATGAGAAAGGAAAGAGTGCAGTAACCATAGGTGGGGGAGTAAGCAAAAACCAGATGAGGGAGTGTGGTAAAATGAGACGAGGGAGGAGGGATGTTTGAAAAAAGGGAAAAAAAAGTTTATTTAAGTAATTTTACATAAAAAAAAATAGAGAGTTTTTAGCAAATAAGGAGTATAAATAGCAAAAGTCTTAATCTCATAGCTAGCCTAAAGGACCGAAACTTACGGAGATATCTTAGGATCTCACCGAGGAGCCAAAGGCCCTAAGTATAGTGATGACCAAAAAACAAAACTTGAAAAGTATACAGTTGAAAGAGAGGATTTTTTTTTCTTTTTTCATTTGGGTCTACGTAATTTAAAGAACCAATTTTTTTTTAACATGAGTTTGAAGTGTTTTCATTAATTTTTTAATATGGTTTTTTTTTTGTTACATAATATGGTTAATTTTTGTTCTAGTATCATTAACTCAAACTACAAAATATTTTTTCCATGCATATCATTGTTTAAATTTCAAAAGATTAATTATGTGATATAACATTATTCTTCAAATTTTAGCATTTAAGAAAAGAATTAAAATAGCTTTTTTATTATTTTTCCAAAAAGTATAGAATTGATATAAAGTTGTTAATATACAATTCAATTGAAAACAAATTTCTTTTTCTAGTCCAAAAGTAAATTTTCTTTAAAAAAAACATACAAATAAACGTGCCTTACTTTGTCAATTGAGTGTGATATGTCATAGTTCAAGCCCAATCAAATGGATTTAGAGAAATACTAGAAACATATTTTCTAAAATAATATTTTAAACACATTTTTTATTAGTAATTAAAATTTATTAAAAATTACAAAAGAAAATGGGTTCCACTTTTTTTTTTAACGAGTTTCGCTCATAATTTTATAATTTTTAATAAATATTGTCAATAATAAAAAAAAATGTTAAAAACTGTGTTAACGATACTATTTACTATTTACATAGTTATGGATGTTATGTGTCACTAAATTGGTAAGGTCAATGGATTTTTACAAATAAAAAGTTAGAATTCAATTATTATGGACGATAAATGTAAAAATTTGTATATAGTCAAGAAATCATTTTGAAAATGACTTTTAAAATATTTATTATAAAAGTCAACAAATTTACCATATATAACAATTTATCTTCTTCTTTTTTGTCACCATGTCATTGGTGCTAAGTATCTATTGACTTTGTCAATGACTAATCTTTGCCAAGGAACTTGATTGACCATCTTTAGTTGAATCTCTCCTTCCAACCACATTTTTTCATCCACAAGACTTAAAATTGAGACCATGTTCAAGGAATCTAAACCCAATTCCACTCAAACTAATGTAATGTTAGTAACAATTCATCTTTTATATTATTAGTCGTTGAATTTGGTGTATAAATTTGAAATATAGAGGTGCAAGTTTTTTTTTTTTTTTTTTGGTATATATAGACCACAGGTATCCTTCACGGGAGGCAATTATGTTCGAGTTGGGTAGGACTTTTATAAGTGACAAAGCTCTCCCTCCGAGTAACACAACTGCATATCCAGGACTCAAATTCAATTCCACTAATTAAGCTAAAACAACCCCATGTCAATTCTGGTGGCGATAAAAAAGAATACACAAACACACTCACGAGAAAATTGACAAGAATGGGAAGAAAATTTTATTGATCACCATTTGTACATATCATACAACTGATAACATGTATTTATATACAAATCACATATCAAATCAAAACTATTAACCCTTTACTCAACAGAGTTAACCACTCTAACAAACACAGTTAACCAACTTTGAATTACTCTACAACACTGCCCCTTAATTCAAAGTTTCCAAAAACACCACATTCAACATTCTCCTTAGCTCTTTAAATCTCTCAATCATCATAGACTAAGTTAAGATATCAGCAACTTGGAGCTTAGACGTACAAAAACATAATTCCGATCTCCCTTTATTGACTTGATCACAAAGGAAGTGATACTTAGTCTTAATATGCTTGCTCTTCCTATGACCCACAGGATTCTTAGCTAAGATAATAGCTGATTTATTGTCCACCAACAATTGCATAGCACTCTTCAATCCCAATTGCATATCTTCCAGCAATGATCGAAGCCATAAAACTTGTCATGCTGCATGACAAGCAACTATATATTTAGCTTCACAAGAAGATTACGCTACTACAGCCTACTTCTTTGAACACCATGAAATTGGTGCACCACAAAACCTGAAAACATATCCCATGGTACTCCTCCTATCCACCTTATCTCCACACCAATTAGAATATGAGTATCCAACAAGCTTAATTCTACACTGATTCTCCTTTTTAGGAAACAAAACTCCATAATCTGAAGATCCCTTCAAGTATCTCAATATCCTCTTAGATGCTACTAGATGTGACTACTTAGGATCCTCCATAAATGTGCTAACTATACTTACTGCAAAATAAATGTCTAGTCTGCTGTTGCATACAAACCTCAAGGAGCCAACTAATTGCTTGAATAAAGTGCTATCAACTGGCTTTTCTACCTCATCTTTCACTAGTTTGATGTTGGCTTCTACTAGTGCTTGTAACACCCTAAAGAGTATTACTTTTTGTCTGTTTATATTTTTAATACATGGAGTTTAGAATATAAGAATATCAGAGTAAACTATGCAAAAACTTAAACTTAAACGTCGATTACATAAACATACTTAAAACAACTGATATAAATATCTTGGCACTTATGTGTTGTACAACCCATGAGCAAAAAGGCATAAAACATAAACTAACTTCTACACGTTGGGAGGTCCAACTATAAACTCCCCCTCTGGCAATGGCTCCAAGCTACTTCCAAGAGGACTTCACCTGCTCAACCTGTAAAAACATGAAAACTTAAAGGAATGAGACATAATATCTTAGTGAGAGCTTTAAGGACTCTGGGCTTACCCTCTATTCTAGAGATCCTTTTATTATACACTCATGATTTTATCTCTTACTAAAACCCCCAGTCCCATACTTCTTTATTTCTTATTCTCATAAATTATGCCTATCATAGGCTTACCAATCTATAGTGGGCTTGGGCCCCAGGTCTTTTGACCTGTACTGTTCCTCACACTATACAACTATCAGCCCATCGCTTTGATTTCATACTCTTGATTACTTTCTCTATACATTTTACTTTCTATGACACTAGTGAGGACTAGCCTTTCCTTTCCTTTCCTTACCTTTATCTTTTCTTGCCCTTTTAGGACTTTTACATAAACTTTCCTTGGGGTAAACCCCCTGCATATCCACCAAGTAGCATCTATCATAAATTGTGTCCTTGTTTACCCCTTGACAAGTATACCAAATCACATTTATAACAAGGGTGAATAAGTGTATCGTTCCCACAGAGACTTGACTCAGTTTCCAGCAATTCCTAATTTTTCCACTATTTAGATGCTCAAATGAAATTTTTAATCTACCTCTAAACATGCAAATTTTAGCTTTAATATTAAAATTGTAGAACTAACACTTTTTTTCCCTTTTAGAATTTTTAGAAAACAGTAAAATTAAAAAGGATTCTCTTAAATATAAAAACTATTGGGGGTTCAGTTAGCCTAGATATCCATCTCATGCTCTAAAAAGATTATCTATTCAAATTCCAAGTTTCAATGTTAAGAAGAGTCTACACAATTACTTATGATTTAATCCCTTAAACTACAAGCCTAATTTCTACAATCAACCCCTAATCCCTTAGGCAGTTCAATTGCAAAAATTGCATTAAGAACAAAAGCTCTATTTTTCTCTAATGAAGTAAATTTCACTCCTAAAACATGTCTCATTAGGTACTTGATTTCAATTTAGAATTTAACTAGTATTTTTCAATCACCAATCGATTCTTAAATCATTCAAAGGTTGATCAGGCCAAAGAAAGCATTAAGCATAGAAATCAAATACTAACATATAACATTGGAATTTAAATAGAAACAGAGTATAATATTTACATTGAGATATCAATCTAGCTAGTTAACCTACACCCCAACAACTAAGAAACTAGCCATTCATAATCATCTTACAATCCCTAAATGAATTTTCTTGCAATCTTGATCTTCAAAGCCTTTGGAAAAATGTCTTCAACCTTTTAGCTCCCTTCCAATTTGCAGCAGAGTCCTCCAGAAAATGATCAGCCCCCAATTCTTCTGAAAAGTCACTTTAAATAAGGAAGGCTTCTCATTAATGCACACTTAGCACTATGCCAGCGCCCTTTAATTACTAATTCACAAGGTCTCTAGTGGTTGGGCGCTAAGCCCCCTAAGGTGGGCGCTTAGCCCTTTGACTGGTAACCTTTCTGATATTTGCGTGCTTAGGCCTCTAAGATGAAGGCTAAGCCCTCACACTTAACTTCGATTTTCCTTGCTGAACTTGGGCTGGGCTTTCAACTCATTGGGTTCTCATCTTGGGCTGTTCACAAAGTTGTTGTTGGGCTTTTAATCTACACAAAATAACATAAAAATAGGAAAAAACTATAAATATTCACAAAATAAAGAGAACTTGATTTTATTAACTTATTTCACTCAAAATATAACTAAAACTTAATATTTTATAAAAAACTTAACCATAAAAACTTATAAATAATAAACAAGTTTTATCATCTAACAATCCTCACTAAGTACATAGGTTTCCTAGTTGAGACTTAACTAGACTCACCTATGACTAGGCATACACATCATCATATACCCCACAGGGCAACATACATGCCTCACATAGGCATTCACATCATTCATATCCTAGTTTTGTTTCTATTATGTGTGGTTCTTGTTATCTTTATTATTAGGTTTCATAGTCTCCTGTCTTTTCTTGGGCTGAGCTTTAGCCGTCAAAAGGCGTCCTTCTTGCTATGACCTTTAAATAAACCATTGGTCCAAGTGGTTGGACTACCTTCCATTATTGAAGGTTTCTCACTGTGTTCTTAAATAACCTGTTCTTCCACTAAGGAAAAACGTTGTCTTTCCCCTAGTATCTGAAGGATGACGGTCCCTTCCCTTGATACCGGGGGCCTCCTAGTCCTTCTTCTCTTACAACTCATTTAGAATTATATATAACATCTTCTCTACTTAGTAACCTCAAAATCCTCACTTCAGTTTGCACACCATAGTATGTTGAGGGTGTGACTCAGCATGACTAGTATGGGAGAGGTCCTAATGTTACTAAGGAGGTACTTTTCTTTGAAAGCATAACTTTCCTTTTAAAACATCTTTTTATAAAAACATAAGCTTTTCTCAAAAACATATTCTTTTTCTAAAAACCTTTCCTTTCATGAAAATCTTTCATAAACTTAGGGGAAGATTCCCACCTTTGCTAAGGAGGCATCTGTTAGTGTCTTAAATATCTAAAATGTCTTATTATATAACGTTTATCATTACATACAAACTATCTCAGGCAAATTCAATAGTCATATAAATGCAATATACTACAACTACTCAAGCAATCGTCATCAAACATTGCAACACAACATAACAACCAATGGCAATCATACAAGAATAAACATAGAAAACAAGGGTGCAACCACATCAAACCTCGCATTCTAGGGGTGTACTTTTGCTTAACAAATAAGAGTTTCGCTCAGCGATTGGGCATAAAGCTTGTAGACTTGGTTCCTAAAGCCCCTTTTTCGCTTAGCTAGAAATTATCTCGCTCAGCGAGGGAAAAACACCATTTCTGGACTCACATATTCGCTTAGCAAGACCTACTCTCGCTCAGTGAGCCTTCATAAGGCTTCCAGACCTGTTTCTGGAGGTCCTCTCGCTTAGCTAAAACTTTTCTCGCTCAGCAAAAATTTGATTTTCGCTCAGTCGCAACTCCTCTTGCTCAACTAAAACATGATTTTTGCTCAGCCACAATCTTTGTCGTTTAGCTAAATCAACAATTCAGCAAAATCATGATTTTTGCAAAATCTAGAACACCTAGCCATTAATGGCCACCCAATGGTTCCAAACCACCATAAACAATCCCAAAACACTTCTATTACATTTCTAACCAATTAATCTACCATATAAACCCCTCAATCATGCATAATCATTAAGAATCTATAAAAAAATCCCAAACCCTAGGTTCAAGGGGGAAAAAGGAAGACAAATACCAATCCAAGGGGTAGGGGAAGACAAGGAGGAAGCACTCACCTCGGGATGCACAAAGATAAGCTCTGGGGCTTAGGGATCTCTGCTCCTTTTCCCTTCTTCCTTTTCTCCTTCTCTTTTCTTCTTCTCCTCCTTCTGTCTTCTTTCTCTTTTCTTTTCTCTTTCTCTTTCTAACTCTCCCTTCCCTCTTTTATATAAACCGTGTGTATGCGTTGGGCTTGGTAGGCCTCTGGCCTATTTTGGGTCTCAAAGTCTTGTCTAAGGTTCTATTATTTTTATCCTTATAGATCTTAACATAAGGGTAACTATTATGTAATACCTATAGGCATTCTAGATCATAATTATATTCTTATTTCTATTACTCAAAATTGGGGATGTTATAGTGCTAGTGCTATGTTGAAGTCAACCATATTAAACCTCTTCAAGACTTCATGTATGTATCTTTTCTGATGTAAAAAAATCCCTCTTTTGGTTTGCACAAACTCCATGCCAAGAAAATATGTCAATTCTCCCAAATCATTCATATCAAATTCAAACTTCGTTTTCCCCTTAAAGTCTTCAATTTCTCCTTTATCACTGCATGTAATGAGCAAATCATCAACATACAGACATACCAAAATCAAATCAACATTTGTTTTGGCCTTCATATATATTACATGCTCCACAGGACATTTAGAAAAACCCAACTGCAGTAAAAAGGAATCAATCCTTTTATTCCATGTCCGATGGGCTTGTTTCAAGCCATACAAGGCTTTCCTTAGTCTGAACACCATGTCTTCTTCACCTTTTACCACAAATCTAAGAGGTTGTGACACATAGACTTCCTCTTTAATAGGTCCATTGAGAAAGGCTGACTTCACATCAAGCTGAAACAGTCTTCATTCCTTAAAACTAGCCAATGTAACCACTAACCTCACTGTTTCAAGCCTTGCTACTAGTGCAAAAACCTCTAAAAAGTCCAGGCCTTCCTTTTGCAAACACCCTTCGCAACTAATCTTGCTTTATATTTAGCCAATAAACCATTAGGCGTATGTTTCACTTTAAAAACCTATTTGATAGCAATTGATTACTTATTTAATGAAGGCTCAACCAATTCCCAAGTTTGGTTCTTTTTTATTGCATCCAATTCTTCAATAATAGCTCTTCCCCACACATTACTCTTAATTGCATCACCAAAAGTGATTTGTTCTCCCTTAGTTAGTAAAGCCAAGTGAACCAATTCCCCATTAGCTGAAATCAAATTATCAACAATCATTTGATAATCACCAAATCTTTGTGGCAGCCTCTTGCTTCTTTGAGGTCTCAAATTCTCCAACTGTGGATCACATTGTTCACTCCTTTGATCTTCACCTGTGTGATCCTCTCCAAGTGCCATAGGAACATAGGACTGACCCTTCCAATTCTAACTACTCTTTTCATCAACAAAAACATCTCTACTAATTTTTATCTTCTGATTTACAGGATTGTAAAGCCTGTATAACCCTGTTGTATAATACCGAACCAATATCATTGGCTCACTCTTATCATTTAGCTTCTTTCTCTTCTCATTTAGAATATGCCTGAAACACAAGGAACCAAAAACTTTTAAGTGCGTCACAAAGGGTTTTCTTTGTCCAAACTTCTTCAGGAACCATGGATTGAATTCTCTTTGTGGAACACCTATTCAAAATATAAGCAGTAGTGGCAACTGCTTCTCCCCAAAAATAGTAAGGAAGGTGTTTATCTTTCAACATACTCCTTGCCATATTGAGTATTGTCCTATTTTACTTTTCAACTAAACCATTATGCTGAGGAGTATAAGGTGAAATCATGTCATGCTAAATACCAACTCCTTTGCAATAATCTTTAAACTCTTTAGAAGTATACTCACCTCCACCATCAGTTATAAGTATTTTGATCTATTTTTCAGATTGCTTCTCAGTAGGTAATTTAAAGCTCTTAAAAACTAAAAATACTTCAAACTTAATCAGAATAAGATAGACCCACAGCATTCTACTTAATTCATCTACAAAGGGAACAAAATATTTGTTTCCACCATATGTAGGAACCTCAAATGGGCCACACACGTTGGAATGGACTACTCCAAGCAAATCAGTTGCCCTCATTGGAATATAGGAACTAAAGGAATTACTAGGCTGCTTGCTGATTAAACAATTACTATATATTTTTTCTAGAGTTTGAATTATAAGGAGTCCAATCACCATCCCTTTCGACTTCAACGAGTTTAAGCTCTTAAAATTCAAATGACCGAACCTCAAGTGCTACATCCATGAATCACTAACCATTTCTACAACATATCTCTGGATCACCAAATTCAATGTTGGTAGTCACCATAAGCACAACTAGATTTGAATTCGAATCATCATCTTGTGCCATGTGAGCTTCATCTTTGAATCTTCTTTGTTGATTACAGATGTTATTACATTCATCAGCAAAATGACTGAAGTTATGACAATTAAAACACTGCACTTTCTTCTTGCTAAACTTCTTTTTTCCATCTTTATTATGATTTTGAGTTAACCTATTCCTTCTTGATGAACATTCTTGATGAAATTGATTAGTATTGAGCTGATCTTAACCACGAAAATTGCCACCACAACATAATTTCTTCTTGAATTTCTCTATTTTCCTTTGCCTTTCTTGCCCTTTCCTTTATCAGCACTACCCTTTCTTAAGACTTGAGCCACAAGTGATTGATCAATAGGCATTTCTACACTTTTTTCAATCAACCTATGCTTATGTGCCTCCAAAGAGCCTTGGAGCTCTTCCACCTTCAAGATTTCAAGATTCTCAAACTCCTCAATAGCCACCACTATATGATCAAACTTAGGGGGGAGAGTTTGAAGTACCTTCTCTACAATCTTCACATGTGAGATCTCTTCACCACAGCCTTTCATAGAATTAGTAAAATTGATCACCCTTGTGAAGTAATCTTCTATCTTTTCATTGTTCTCTATTTGCAACAGCTCGTACTATCTTCTCATGGTTTGAAGCTTCACTTTCTTCACCTTTTCAGCACTAGCATAACACTTCTCCAAGATCTCCCATGCCTTCTTCGCAGTGGTTGCAACTACTATCTTGTCAAAGTTAGCTATGTCTACACATTGGTGTAGTAAGAACAGAGCCTTGCAATCTTTCTTCTTATTCTCCTTATTAGTTGCTTTCTGCACATCTAGAGAGCCTTCACTCATTTCTTGATAATCCAACACATCTTGGAACCCAAATAGCGCCTTTATTTGCACACACCACCTCTCCCAATTCTTACCAACAAGAACTAGCAATTGTGCAAGGAGATTACCATTTGAACCAACCATCAAGAACAAAAGTTGGTCTCTAGATCACTCTTACACACAGGTCTTGGATTGCAAGAAGCTCTAGATACCAATTTGTTGGAGATAAGAGAGAATAAACACATACACTCATGAGAGAATTGAGAAGAATGGGAAGAAAATTTTATTGATCACCACTATACATATCATACAACTGATAACATGTATTTATATAGAAGTTGCATATTAGATCAAAACTATTAACCCTTTACTCAAGAGAGTTAACCACTCTAACAAACACGGTTAACCAACTTTGAATTACTCTACTACAAGTTCATCTACACAGTCAGCAAGTGAGGTACAAGTTATAATATAAGAACAGAAACTTCTAAAATACATAGGTTCCAACAAGTGAAACTAAATCATTCGTCCACTAAAATTAGTAATAATTGAAGAAATGCATCAATTGGTCAAATTAGTAAAATATCAACTCAAACAAACAAATACGATAAACTTGAAAAGTATAAGGTTGAAAAAGTGGATTTTTTTTATTTGGATCTATTTTATTTAAGGAATCATTTTTTTTCACATAAGTACGAAGTGTTTTCATTAATTTTTTTAATATGATTAATTTTTGTTCTAGTAGCAAATTAACTCAAACTACAAAAAAAATAAAAAAAATCATGTATGCCCAACCCCAACCCTAACTAAAAGGTGCAAGAAAGAGAGCCAATAAAGGCCCGAAAGAAATAACCCAAAAAAGAAAAACACACCCAAATTCACCGTGGGTGATTGCTATTTACACTCTTCATTTTACTTATTACACTTTTCTTTAAAAAAAATTTTCCAAAAATATTCTTTTTTTGAAATTAGTTTTCAGAATAGTTAAAATTTTAACGCATTTTGAAAACTAATTTTCAAGTGTTAAAATTTCAGCTATTTCAAAAATTAAATTTCCAGAAGTCTGTATAATCACCTCTCACGTTTCTCTCTCTAGAGCACAACCTTCTCCTCACCACTGGACCATTTTGATCAAAACCCTTGTGCCATGACGCACATGCATTTACTATGGTTGAACTAGAAGCAACCTTGTGCGCCCAACACCATACAAGCACCATACAGCCACTATATCCCCTACAAGCACCATACACCCATAACACTGTGCTACAAGCATGGAACTAGCAACCCTCGAGTAAGAAACCCCATCATCAACACCAAAGTGGTTTCCATCCAAGAGAAGCTAGCAAAAAAACCCCATTATCCATATTGAACAACTGTTGTGGCTTCATTGACAGCATTAGCAAATTAGGCAGTATAATTAGTATGCATGCAAAAACTATCTCTGAAAGTTCAAAAAAAATTCAAATAATCTGTGATAAATATTTCAAAACAAACATTCATGATAATCACTGGGCAATATTCATTGTCCGTGCACACTGTATACATTAATCATGTGAAATATATGTGACTTGTTATCCAGGTTTGACAACCATTTAATATAAGCGACACCAAAATATACATTTAGAAAGGGTTTGAATAAGATTTCTCTATTCCCATCTATTGCATATGAACAATAACCTAATTCAATGCAAGTTGTAGTCAACCTTGGTGAACCATAATCATTAAATAAGGTACATGAAATAAAGTATCAACATCTAGCCAATACCTCATCAACCACTCAACAATTTTGGGTAGGAGTTGCATAAGCCCCACAGTAGGCTATTTAGATTTGTGGCTAGAAAATTCATAGCAAGTAGTTGTGTATCACTTTCAAGTTCAGCAATAGCACAGATCATGCCCTACAGCAAGAATAGAAAGCCCACCTTAGAAACTTTGATCACCCTAACACTCTTAACATTTGAAATTATTTACTTTAATCATAAAAGTATGCAAATTTGTAGGAATTGAAGAGTCTAAGCAAAAGATAGTTCCATGTTATGATCATATTAATTGTGTCTGCCCCCACCCTTTATTATGGAATAAAATCTATTTGATCTAGACCTCTACCCTGTATTACTTAATTACCTTAAACGAACTTAAACTTCTGTCCAAGAATAACAAAGTGAAGTTCATTCATACGATCTTATAATACTTCATAGCAGACTAAATTCAAACTCATACCATTTTATTTTTTTTTGTCCCCCTTCTCAGCTAGGTAAGGTTTGAGGGATTAGGTGCTTAATTGCCGATTTATATTTTCAATAATTGATATCAAATTCAACAAATCCTACACTATACTATTTTTGGAACAACAAAGAGAGATGAAAATACAAAAATTCAAATGCTCTACTGTTGAAAAAAAAAAAAAAGACAATACTAGTTGTAACTTAAAGCACTCATTGAGACTTTTGTCTCGTTAATTTATTCTTTATGTTTTTCAAAGCAAGCAAGTGAAGATGTACGCCACGAAAACTTAGAGCAGCATGCAAGAAGATTATAGAGTAGATTTACATGTGTAATTCAAGTAGTAGAAGAGACCCTGTCTTGTTTAATGTACCTTTTATTTTGGAGTTTTGTATAGCATCATTAGCTGCAATACATGTTGTATTTATGAAATTCGTGTATGATGCTTTATTATTTCTTTGGGATATGTCTTTCACTTTACGAATTAAATTTGAGAACTCTGATGTATGTATGTTTAAAAATTTCCCTTATCATAGAACATTAAGCAAAGGTCATGGTAATACTCCCTAGGATGTTACATGTATCTTTTATTTTGTAATGTTTGTATGACTCCTTTGTGTGCAAACATGTTCTATTAAATGTTTTGTTATTCCTC
Organism: Spatholobus suberectus; assembly: GCA_004329165.1. Lineage (NCBI taxonomy): Eukaryota > Viridiplantae > Streptophyta > Magnoliopsida > Fabales > Fabaceae > Spatholobus > Spatholobus suberectus. The sequence goes on from CM014733.1 coordinate 1,815,288, forward strand.
ATATTTATGTAATATGAGTTATATTTATATTTATGAGGTCTTTTGCCATATTATTTTATTGTGTGAACTCTGATTAGAAAGTGTTTAAAAATTTCTTATGTTAGAAATCTAACCATAGGTTATGTTAATATCCCTAGGGTGTCATATAAGTCCTTATCATATAAACACTTATTTAATAAGTACTGAGGCCTTGTTTGCATAAATTTTTTCATAAAGCACTTACAGGTAAAGAAAATAATAAAGAAAAATAAAATAAGCTTCTCCCATAAGTTAAAATTAACTAATGTGTAAGATGTAATAAGCTTTAAAAGAAGCTAAATAAATATAATTTTTGCTTATTATCTATATGTCTTTTCATATGGTTCTATATATATTAAAAATCTATTATTAAATAAAAATTAATGATTACTAAACTTAATTAATACATACATACATACATATATACACATGTATATATACATGTATGTATGTGTATATATATGTGTGTGTGTGTGTGTGTGTGTGTGTGTGTACATAGACACACGCACTAAAATTCATTAATTTATTTTAAAATAGGTAAATTCAAATGTATACTAATATAATATATATAAATTCATAAATATCTATAATAATTTATCTCTTATTTTCTAGTCTTAGTTATTATTTTAAATTTAATTATATATTAAATAAGATTTTTAATTACTATTGTTAATAAAACATATTTTAAAGTGGTTAAATTAAAAAAATTAAAATATACTTGGCTACAAGTATTGATGTATTTTTCATATAAATATATAAAAAGCATAGTTTTCAATATCTAATATTAGTTATTGTATTTATTAAATATAATATACAATTAACTCTAATAATATTATTAATTATTATATGTTATAATCTATATATCTATCTTTATAAGTAAATTATCTAATCGGTGTGACTCAATTGGCTACACATGTTAAAAATTGTTGAGAATGACCTAGGTTTGATTCCCCACATAACACATCATTGGAGAAAGGTGAGGAGTTTTAAGTGTGACTAAATGTCAAACCGAGGATTAGTCTCGTAACCAACCAAAAGGATCAAAACTGAGAAGCCAAATGCCCTAATTACAAACAATGGTTACCAAAAAAATATATAAGTAAACTATACTTGAACAAGTATAATAATCCATGTATTTAATGTTATTAATGTGGTATTTTTATAAACATTAAACAGTATTATTTGTTGCAATACTATATAATATACAATTAACTTTGATTTGATGATACACTCTATTAGTTTGATAAGATATCTTCAAACCACAAAACCATGAGAGCAATGGGCATAATATACAATTAACTTTAATAATATTATTAAATATAATATATGTATTAATGTATGTGTTTAATGTTATTAATGTTGTATTTATATAAAAATTAAATTATTTATTATACTTATTAAATATGATAAATCATTAATTTTAGTAATATTATTAATTATAATATTTATTAAATATAATATATCTAATGATGTATGTATTAAAAATGCTATTAATGTAGTATTTATATAAACATTTATTGTACCTATTAAACAAGATAAATAATTAACTTTAATAATATCATTAAATGTCATATTTATGAAATACAATATATTTATTAAATTTAATAAATTTAATATATACTTAGTAAATAAATGACTTTTCTTATGTATCTAAATATATAAAAATCCATTGTTAAATAAGAATTAATTATTACTAAACTTAATACATAAATATATATACCAAAATATACATTAAATAATTATTATTTTTATTATTGTCTAAAAATTAGACTAATTATATCTATCTATCTATAGGGATAAGATCCGTTGACACCGAGTGTAAATCTAAAGACTAACATCAAATCTAAACTATTTATACATATGAATCCAATGTTAAAATTGCAACCAAAAATTAAAAAAGAAATGTTAACAAGTGGTCACATGATGAAGTCCTGAGGGAGTTGTTACTACCAGGATTAATATTATCGACAAATTGATACTATTAACACAAGGGAGTTGACTGGAACTAGTGATAGTAGCAAAACAGGTGTATGAACTAGCACAATTTCCCATCCCTAACATGGAAGGTGTTTTTTCAATATTGACCTTTGACTGCGACCTAACAATAGATATCAGCGATGCACCAGCATGGACGGAAACACAGCAGCGATTCAAATCACATTGGGGAAGTTGTTGATGAACAATTCATCGTCGTGTTCATCGTCTGAGATGGAGGACGAGCTTGATGCAATTTTGTCGGGGACGTAATGTGTGTGGATGTTTAAGCTAAGGCCGGTGTCGTGTAGGTGCAGGAAGCCCAAATCGATAATGGAAGCTTCTAGATTTGTTTCGGCTAAGCAACGATGACAAGAAGAACTTATTGGTGTTCTTGATGTCGTCATCATTGTTAAGGTTGAATTGGGCAAAAAGGAAGGAAGCGAAAGGGGAGAACAGTGCTACTTATAGATATAAGCTTTTAGAGAGTACCGACGGTAACAAGAAGGTTGTGACGCTGTTAGTCAAGTTGAACAAGAAATAATGCATTTGTGGAAAAAGGGTTATCTAACTGATTTAGGGAATAAGTCTCACACATGACCCACTTTTTTATTTTTTATTTTATTTTTAAGTAGAATAATTTTAGTCGTAGGATTTAATGATATCAATAGATGAGATTTTGTGTGTTTGTTTAATAATGTATGTATTTAATGTTATTAATGTAGTATTTCTATAAACATTAAATGTATTATTTCTTGTATTTATTAAATATAATATATATAATTACTAATGTGTCGTTGGTCTAAATGGCACTGGGCTCAGATCCCTTAAACAACGTCTCAGGTTCGAGTCTTATGGATGAAAAAAAACGTGGTTGGGAGGGGAAAATCCACTAAAGGGCCTTTTTAACCACAGTAGTAAAAAAAAAAAATATTTACTAAAAAAAAAAAAACAATTTACCGATATGGGATGTTTCAAAAAAAGGGACGAAAATATTTTAACAGGAGGCGCCTCGTGTTCAAAATATTATTTTTTTTACTACAACAGGAGTCGATGCCTCACGTTCAAAAAAACAATTCCTACAACAGGAGGTAGGGTGTTCATTGGATCAGATTCATCCGATGAACCCAACAACTCAAATCAAACCAATCATAATTGGTTCGGTTATCGGATTTAACTTTTTTCAATCCGAACCAACCCGAACCAATCCAATCAATTATGTTTTTAATTTTTAAAATAATATATTTTAAAGTTAGAACTTAAATTTTGCTTCAACTTTTGTATTTTCTTTCCTTTTCATTTTTTTAATTTTCTTATGATCTTATCTAATGTTATAAAATATTTTAAGTTGATCATGTTTATTATGTAAATTTTTTATTATATTTTAGGTAAAAAAAAATTAATGATATATGTAAAGTGATAATTATATAAAAATTGAATATTTTTGATAAAATAAATAATTAGTTATTAAAAAACAAGAAATATTTTTACCTTGCCTCAATATAAAATTAAATAATTATATAAAATACACAATAAATAAAAATAAAAGCTTAAAAAAATAATTTATTTTTTTATCCTAACCCGATGACCCGAACCAAACCAACCCAATTATAATCGGTTTGGTTCGATTCGGATTGGCCGAAAAAATTCTCAAAACCCAAACCAAACCAATCCAATCAAATATAATTGATTCGGATTTAATTTTGCCCTAAATCCGAATCAATCCAACCCATGAACACCCCTAACAGGAGGCGCCAACTTAGTTAGTGCCTTATGTTCAAATTTATATATATATATATATAACAGAAGGTGCCAACTCTAGGTGCCAACTAAGTTGGTGCCTCATGTTCAAAATTTTTTTATATATATATTAACAGGAGGCTCACGTTCAAAAAAATTTATTTTTTACTATAACAATCAATTGGCGCCTCATGTTAAAATTTTATTTTATTTTTACTATAACAAGATGTGTTGTACCATCCCAAATTGACGCATAACATAGTCAAGGTGGTGATATTCTATAATAATAAAATTTATTAATGGGACTACAACTCTCCACATTGCAGTCCCCTCCATGCAGATGTTTGGCAAGCCACCAAACCATGTAGAATATAGCTCTCATACAATCTGCAAAAATAAGTTATGCATTAGATATAACACAACAACATATAAATTAAAATTGTGTTATGAAAATGAACTCACATCATGTCTCTTTATGCCATCAAATTTCCCTCTATAAGTTGAGAGATGAAATTTACGACATGTAAATTCATTTAGCTGTCCACCGATCTACCTGTTTGTCAACACATATATCAAACAAATTTTACAATGAGTATTTTATCTATTTATAATTTTACATAATTGAACGCGAGGCGCCAACTGTTACATATAAAAAATAAATTAAACACGAGGCGCCAACTCAATTAGCGTCTCTTGTTATATATATAAAAAAAAAATTGAACCTCTTGTTCTAGGAAAAAAAAAATTGAATGCGAGGTGCCAACTTAGTTGGCGTCTCCTGTTATAGTAAAAAAAAATTATTGTGAATGTGAGGCGCCAACTGGCGCCTCCTGTTAAAATGTTTTCGACCCTTTTTCTGAAATAACCCATATTGGTAAATTGTTTTGTTTATTATTATTTTGGTAAATAGTTTTTTTTTTTTTTACTATTGTGGTTAAAAAGTCAACTAAAGGTAGCCAACCAAGTTCTCCGATGAAAATTAGTTACCGGCAAAGTCGGTGGATACTTCATACTTATATTATGGTTATCAAAATAATATATATAATTAAATTTAATAATATTATAATATATTAAATTTATTAAAAATAATATTTTTATTAAATTTAATAAATATATTATACACTTATTAAATATATGACTTTTTATATGTTCTTTCTCTCTCTCTCTCTCTTTACACATTAAATTTTTTATTTTTTTATAATTTTTAAAAATACTTTATAAAACATATTTTAAAATAGGTAAATTCAAATGTGTATTAATATAATGTATATAAATTCATTAATAAATATAATAATTTATCTCTTAGTTTCTATTCTTAATTATTATTTTAAATAAACTATTATAATTTAATCTATATTTAATTATATATTAAAAATTTATCATTTTTAAATACTATTGTTCGAAAACAAATTTTAAAATAATTAAACTAAAAAATTAAAATATGTTTGACTACAAATATTGATGTAATATTTGTATAAATATATGAAAACATATTTTTCTATATATATATATATATATATATATATATATTAGTTGCAGTATTTATTAATATATGTATTTAATATTATTAACAAGGTATTTATATGCGTATTTAATAAATGTAATAATTGCTTTAATATGTATTTATTATATGAATTTAATAAATGTAATAATTGCTTTAATAAATGTATTTAATATATGTATTTATTATATGTATTTATTATATGAATTTAACATATGTATTTATTATACGTATTTAATAAGTGTAGTATATGTTTTAATATATATATTTAATGTTATTAATGTAGTATATATATAAATATTAAATAATATTAATTATTGTGCTTATTGAATATTATATATAATTAAATTTAATAATGCTTATTAAATATAATATTTACTTGATATACGTGTTTGTGTGTAAATTAATGACTACTAAACTTAATGTGTGTGTGTGTGTGTATTTTGAAATTTAATTATATATGAAAATTTCTTATTTTTAATTACTATTGTTTATAAAAACATATTTAAAAGTGATTAAAGTAAAAAGATTAAAATATGCTTGACCAAAAGTATTGTTGTAATATTTATACAAATATATAAAAATCGTATTTTTCAATATATATAAAATTAGTTACTGTATTTATTAAATATAATGCTTTTTGGTAGAGGCATTTATTAAATATAATATACAATTAAATTAATAATAATATTCAATATTATGTTTTTAAATATATCTATCTCTTTCTACATATCAGTAAATTAGACTTGAGCAAGGGTATTAATGCATGTATTTAATGTTATTAATATTGTATTTATATAAAAATTAAATAATATGAATTATTTTATTTACTTGATATAATATATAACTAGCTTTAACAATATTATTAAATATATTATTGATGAAATATTATTTAGGTAATAATGCATTATTTAATGTAGTAATTCTATATAAAAAAATATACTATTATGTATTGTATTTATTAAATATAATAAATCATAAAATTTTATAATATTATTGACTATAGTAATATTTATAAATTTTAATATATGTAACAACATTAATCAATACTATCAATGTAGTTTTTATATAAGCATTAAATAGTATTATTTATTGTATTTATTTAACATAATAAATAATTAATTTTAATAATATTTTTAAATATAATATTTATGAAATATAACATATTTAATAAATGTAATATATGTTTTAATATGTGTAATAAATGTAATGATTTAATATACGTATTTAAAGTTATTAATGTAGTATTTATTATATTTATTAAATATTATATATAATTAACTTTATTAATATATCAAAAATAATATTCATTAAATAATTATATTTAATAAATATAACATATGCTTATTAAATATATGACTTTTCATATGGTTACACACACACACTAAAATATATATTAATTTTTATAATTTTTTAAAAATTTGCTCTATAGAACATACTCCAATATAGGAAAATTCAAAAGTATACCAATATAATGTGTTTAAATTCATAAATATGTATAATAATTTATATTTGAGTTTCTATTCTTAATTTTTATTTGAAATAAGTTGTCATATATTACGTTAAATTTAATTATATGTTACAAGTATTGTTTTTAATTACTATTGTTCATAAAACATATTTTGAAGTGATTAAATCAGACTTTTAAAATATACTTGACTACAACTATTGATGTAATATTTATATATTAACTTTAATGATATTATTCAATATTATGTTTTATAATATAACTATATGTCTATGCATATATATAAGTAAATTAGACTTGAGTGTGAACATCCAATTTTATCCGGGTAGCTGGCATAATTATAAATGAAAATTAATTAAATAAAAAAATAAAAAATAAAAAATAAATATAAATATAAATATAATTAATAATTTTGTAAGCAAGAGAATAAGACATTTAATACTTTCACAGGTTAAGTTAGGGGTAATCGTCTTATAACAAACATCGTAGGGTACTAGCACCTTCCTTATGCATAACCAACTCACGAATCCTTATCAAGGTTCGAGACCTTTCCTCTAGGTTTTTTTTCATTTGTTTTTCCTTAACAAACTATGGTGACGACTTTTCTGATATTAATTTCTTTTCGTCGTGATCCCTGTTGTGACATTGAGTAAGTGTAATAATACATGTATTTAATGTTATTAATGTAGTATTTACATAAACATTGAACAGTATTATTTGTTGTATTACTAAATATTACTAAATATAATATATAATTAACTTTGATAATATTATTAAATATAATATTTATGAAATAGAGAAAATATATTTTTAGTCCCTATACTTTTGATCAAATGTTGTCAAATATGTGTCTTTTATAAAAACTACATTGCTTTGAGTTCGCATTAATATTTGGGACATATAAATACACAATGTTTATTTTGTGGATGCTAAAATTATAAATTCAATAATTTAATTTATGATACTCATTTTATTTTCCTAACATTTTAGTAGCTATTTGATGTTTTTTATTATTATTTATTTGCCATGAAAACATTATATTCATATTTCAACATTATTTTGTACAATCCCAAACTTGTAAATTTAATAAATTAATTATTTATATTATATATTTTTATGATATGTAAATATTTGATTCATGTTGTAACTTTATTTGTTTGTAAATAATTAATTCATCTTTATCTATTTGTTTCAACATTGTTATTAATTTTATTTTATCGATTATTTATTTTTGCCATTGCTTTGTGTGTGAGATAAATTTATTTTAATTAGATTATTATAATGATAAACTACCACTAAGCGTGCAGATCAACTAACATGTGATCATTTCAGCTTAATTAATGATATTGATTTCAAGTCTTAGGTATGCAATTGTGTTAAATATTCAAAATGAGAATTTGCCGCTTATAACAATCCTATCCAGCTCGAACAGGACTACTTCCCATAGAAAATACCTATGATCTTTTCCCAAACATTATAATGATAAACTTATTTAGTGTTAATCTTTTGTAAAATTATTCATGATGAATAAATAAGAACTAGCTACTTTATTTTGTTAGATTACATTTTTCATTATCCTTTTTGACTTCTACATTAATTAGTTTTAATATTTCCTACATTATTAATAGCTTAAATTAATACAATTCATATTTTTGACATATTACATTATATAGTTTATTCTTTTCTTTAATTATTTTATATATTTAATTTTTATTAATTTTTAAGTCAATTTATTATGATAAAAGATATTACAACTCACAAGACTATCGGTTTTACATATATAATATATGTATATATTTTATTGCTAAAACAACAAAACAAGTTAAAATGATATAATGCAAAATATTGGAAGAGCTTGATGCACAATTTTGTTGAGGAGTTAAAGCTATTTTTTTTTGCACCTATAAATTGATGTTTATTTTTCTTGAAATATCACAACAAGAATTTAACATGTATACACAATTCTGGGATAGTTTGTAAAGACTTAGAGAAAAGTTATGGCAAAGAATAAGATGAGAACTATTGGGGTTGTGATTATGATCATCACTATGTTACGTTTTGCACAAGCTGATTACAATCCTCCATTTGTGCAAGTTGAGCCTAACAATGAGCCTAGTAGAATTGGTTGTGCTGCCAAATGTTATGCAGAATGTGCACCTCTTATAGCATTGCCTACTTTGTATCTATTATGTATTCAATATTGTGTTAAAAAATGTCATCAAATTTCCAACAATGCGGCCTACAATTGTATTATTGATTGTGGCCTAACCAAGTCCATTGACATCAACAATGGTATTTATTCTCTTACAACATTAACCTCTTTTTTAGATTTTATAATTATTCTTTATAATTGAGTTAATTATGTTTTCATATGTTTTTCATGATTGACTTTACTTGTCAGATGTTCGTGGTCTTGCAGCATATATGATGGATTCTTGCTTCCAAAAATGTCAAAACAAGTAATAATTACTTACAAGAATGTTCAAGAAAAAGGTTGTTAGGTGAAATAATATTCATGTATAATTGTAATAAATAAATCTTAATCAATAAATAACATCTATTATTTATTTTTTGTAAATTGTTTCTCCAATTATTTGCCGCACTAAAGCATAAGTTTGATGAGTTACTTGACAACCAACTTGCATAAAAATTTACAACATACTTTTCAGTTTGACTAGTACTCAACTATAATTTTAAGGAATATGTTTTTAAATAGGAAAAGAAGACATCATAGGAAACTTTCATAACTAGAATATCGTAATTCTTAAAACAAGAAATTAGGAAAGTAAAATAATTTAGGTAGAGATGAGGTAGAAAAACTTGCTAACATATTTGCTACACGTTCATGTCAACATTATATACATAATATATAGTCAAACAAGGCTAATGCAATAATCCCCATAAAACTAAACCGCAAGCAAGAGGCGCCTCCTAGTTGTACTAAAATAAATGTGGCAAAAAAGGGAACAAAATTAAACAAAAAGAAGTGAATATGTCACCATGAGCATAATTTACACTTGCCCCATAAGTACAGTGACAGATAAACAAAAGGAAAAATGAAGCTAAACATTTGCCTACTCTGTGCTAGCACAAGTTCCCTTAATCACCTTTGACTCTGTTCTTAAGAATTCCAAGATGGAGAACTTGATCCTATGGAAGAACTATGTCCAAAGAGACTAAGCTTATAATTTATTTATTTTTGGTGAAAAAACTCATAAATTTACGTAATCCAAACTTAGCCACATTCCTCTTCATGCAAATGTGCTCCCTCTGTAGATCATTCAGTCTCATTCTTAGTTAAGCCAATTCAAGTTTAAGCTCACAATTTTTGTCTCAATGATATATAGTTGTCTCTTAAAGACACTGCCACAATTAGTGCACCACTATTAAGACAAAGGACGAATTTATGACATTTGCTACGTTTTGATAATAACAAACAGTGTTATGCTTAATCGTCTGATGATATGTTTTTATTACATGATTTTATTATCATTTGCTCACGCGTATTCTATAAAGTAAAGATTTACGCCAACTAACTCCCTAAGACGATATATATGTTGAACCTTTTGAAGCTCCGTTATTCGAGAACCTTTTTGATTTTGAAAAGTGCGCACCCTCTCAAAAAAGAAGACATCTAAGTACCTATCTCTGACAAAAGTTGACTTTACGTATAAAAGAATGAATTTGTGTACAAATGTCAGTACAAAAAGCAAATATGTCCACTGCAACAAGATTGAGTATGAGAAAGGCACGATAAGCAGACTGCTTTATCTTATCGGAGTGACTAATTGGTGAAAGAGATTAATGTGGCATTTAATGCTCCAACGACTATTTTCTTCTCTTACAACGCCAGACAAAGGGTGTCTCCAAAACACACTCATAACGGACACTTTGAGAGAACCATATAAATAGAAAAGTAAAACATTGTTTCAAGAAGACGGAGCTCTTGGCAAAATTTCTCTCTAAATTTGTAATCTCGAACATATTTTGCTTGTACACACTTTCTTGAGTTTCATTGTACACTCGTCTGATAAGACGCTAGCTTAGTGTGATAACTTACCCTCAACCATTTCTTTGTGAAATTGGTGGAAAGCCTAAAGAGGCTTGGATAAAAGAATATATGGGTATTTGCTTGGAGTGGCAAGTGAAAGACTACTTGGATTGAGCCTGAAGATGCTTGGATAAAAGAATAGTTGTAACTTTGATTAAGTTATAGTGAGACTTGGTTGTAAACCAAGAACTGGATGTAGTATCTGAAATGAGACGAACTAGTATAAATTCTTGTGTTTCTCTCACTTTCTGCTTACCTTTGTTTTTTGAAAACTCCTCTTCAAAATATCTACCTCTCAAACAAAATCATCTTTTTCAAAAAGTCTTGCAAAAAGTTTTTAAAAGCACAATTCAACCCTCCTTCTCGTGTTTTTCCTGTGCTTTACAACCACTACTTATGCACCATGACTAGTGCATTGGCTTGAGGTCATCTTCCCCATAGGAATCGGACAAAGAATATTTTTAAGCTTTGTTGTTAAAAATATAGAACTTGCACTATTGATTGGAAAGGAAGCCAATCATTTTGAGGGTGTGTGCTCCAACTTCTTGAAAAAGATAATAGAGAAAGACAATAAAGAAAGTAGAAGATAATAGAGAGAGATAATTAGGAGAGAAGAGAAAATGAAAAAGATAAATTGACTTTTTTTAGAAATTAAAAGTGATAAAATTAGCTACGATAAAATAATAAAATAAATAAATTAATGAGTGTAATAACACCCTTAACATGTGCATGCATACACATGTTAGCTTAACCCTAAAAATATTCCTTGAAAATATAGTGTAATAATTGATTAATTAACTCAAATTCTCGCATCTTGTTATGTCTAATGACTAATAGTCAATTAACACATGCTTTAAAGACATTTAACTACTTAACCAAATTAGATGTTTTAATGTGAAAAGTAAGAACAAAGCAACAGGAAGAAAAATGTTGCATGGAAAGGATTATTGATGATTTTATTACACTAAAATATTTCTCCTTTCTAAAGGAAATATACACAATTCAAACTAAACAATAAGATAACAAACTCAAACTAAAATAACAATAACATACAATAGATAAACATTAAACAAAACTCATCATATAAAACCTCTACTAGCAAGAGCCTCCCCTATATGCCTCCCTAAAACATTTATGTAGACCTCCACCCAGACTATGCCACACTACTTTTTCTTCTCAATCTTAGGTTTCTTTATCAGATCATTAGGTGTTGGTGTCTTAGGGGGTCTTCTTTGGTGGTGGTGGAGTTTTGCCTTTCTTGTTCTCTATAAGTAACACTGGAATGCAAAATATAAATGTTAGAATGTAAGGATTGATGAAACAAGTGTTGTGCATGGTAGTATATATAGGCTACCTGAGTGTAATAATTAAAACGATTGAAACACATCTTTCCATGGCTCACAAAGGTGACTTTCACAAGGCATGCTATATTATATCCATGTCATAAAAAAGTTAAAAACAAAAACAGTAAGAACAAGGCAGCAAGAAGCAAATGACATGCATAACAATGATACCTCTGGTATATAACAAGTGTCTTTGCCTTATTTTGTTTTAAAACATAGTGTTTGCATCTTTGTGTTCTTAAATCCTAACCTCCACTTCGTGAACCCTTAACCAAAGACAAGGTTGTGTAGATAGCAAAGTCATTAAGGCACCTGCCTTAAGCCTCATTAGGAATGCAAGTATCAATGTACATAATAATTATATAATTTTTGTTAGGTTTCAATTTTCTAATAATTAATTGATGAGAGAAACAAATAATTAAGAGTGCAGTTGAAAGGCTATTGCTTTTGTTACTGTATGCATTTGTTTTTGTTACTATTTTATATTTTAGTTACATATAATATGTTTTTGTTTCTGTATGTACACAAATAATATTATTTACACATAATCATTGATGCATTTTTTTCATAGTATGTATTTGTTTTTGTTAATATTTTTGGTTACTATTTTTGTTACTATATGCATTTGCTTTTCTTACTGTATGTACATAAATATTACTATTTACATATAACTGTTGATACTTTTTTTTTTACTATATACATTTGGTACTGTTTTATATTTTAGTTACAAATTTGTCAAATTAATTGTTACATAGCATGTAATATTTAAGTTACCATCTTTATTGGGCATACCTTGAGATGTAATAAATAATGAATATAATACTTAAACCACCTAAAAATTAATAACTAGAAAATATGGAGAAAAGATAATTGTCAAGCCACATGGCCCATGCTTCATTTTTGTTGTTCAATATATGTGAGAAAGAGTTTTTTTTGCCATCAATATCATTAAGAATTACATGTGAAACTATATTGGAGGTATATGATTGAATGATTGTTTAATTAGCTATACATAGGGAGAATTTCGATAGTATTAAAAATGAAAAAAAATACTTAAATATATTTTTAGTCCCTCAAATTTGGGGTAAGTTTGTTTTTGGTCTTCTAAATTTAAAATTGATTTTTTAGTCCTTGTAATTTGAAAAAAGCTTGTTTTAGTCCCTCTACCCCAAATGTCTTCTACCTAAATGTCGTCAAAATGAATACTTTGAAAGGAAAACACACATGTGATAGGGTGTTTGATAATAAGAATGCAAAATCAAAGTGAGTTGTTAAGTAAGCAACTTGTAATTCTTTAGCCACGTAAATGAAGCCTCTAATGGCATTTGGGTGGAGAGACTAAAATAAGTTTTTTTTTTAATTATAAGAACTAAAAAGATTAATTTTAAATTTGGAAGACTAAAAACAAATTTCCTCAAATTTGAAGGACTAAAAACACATTTAAGCTATGAAAAAAAAATATTCAATGTTAATTCAAAATACGAAAACTCGTAGAGAACAACTGTAATATATGTTCATACTTTTAATGATAATATATTATATTAGAGTTTAATTTTTATGCACGATTAGTGGAAAAAATTTAACACTATCAACCAAAAAGAATTCATGGTAATTATGACTTTTAGAGTAGTTATTGTAAAAGTTAACAAACTTATCATACATGATAATTTATGATTAGATGACAATATATTTACACCGTTATTAATGTTACAAATTTATATATGTATATTGCCCCTACAACATAAATTTCTAATTCTTTAATTCACTGATCTTTATTATTGAATGAAATTTACTGGAAATATAAAATTGTGTGAATTAGGCTTCTTATTTAATGAACATTCACCCATATTTTTGTGATTTTTAATAAATTTTAACTACTAAAAAATATATTAAAGATGTATTAGCTCCTCTCTTTATAATATAGGAGCAAAAACTTGTGAAATATGTAGGTTCCAACAAGTGAAACTAAACCATCCGTCCACTAAAAAAATAGTAACTTAAAGAAATGCATCAATTGGTTAAATTAGTAAAATATGTACACAAACAAACAGACATGGTAATTTAAACTTGAAAAGTATAAACCCAGTGGTGTGACTCAGTTGGCAACGCACACTAAGCTTGTGAGGGAACCTAGGTTCAATTTCCACAAAACACATCCTTGAGAAGGGACGAAGAGCTTTAAGTATGACGAAGTCCTAGACCGATGATTAATCCTAGGGTTTAGCTATTTGCACTATCCCTATTTGCTAAATACACTCTCATTTTTTTTTTATCTAAAATTACTTAAATAACTTCATTTTTATCTTTTTTCAAACATCAATCCTCGCTCATCTTGTTTCACCACACCCTCCTCTTTGGTTTTACCATACTCCACATATGTGGTTTCCCTGCACTCTCCCCTTTCACTTATCTTCTTAGAAAAGGGAAATTTTCCAACTCACATCTCCTATTTTTCCTACCGCGACCAGGGCTGCACGCTGTGGGGGAGTCATTGATAGTTATAGGAAACAAGAACTAACTTTTTGCAATGGTTAGGAGGATTGTAGGTGAAGCATTGTGTAGCAAGTTGAACTTTGAGCATCGGGGTAAGGAGTTCAATTTCTAGAATTTAAAGTGGGGAGGAAGTTAACATAATGTGGTAACTTCTAATTGGATTTATTTTCTTTTCGTTGATATTGACATGTTAATCGTTGAGTGGGTTGATTAATTTTGTGTTGTGTGATTCTATTGTTTTCATTATGTGTTTTTGAAAGAAGTTTTATGGGAAGAAAAATGAGAAGGGAGGCAGTGCAGTAACCATAGGTGGGGGAGTAAGGTGAAACTAGAGGAGGGAGTGCGGTGAAAAAGGATGAAGGAGGAGTGATGTTTAAAAAAAGGGGGGAATGAGTTTTTTTAAATAATTTTGCATAAAAAATTGGAAAAGGGAGTGTATTTATCAAATGAGGAGAATGAAAATAGCAAAAGACTTAATCTCATAGTCGACTTAAAGGACCAAGCTTGTGAAGATATCTCAGGATTTTATCAAGGAGCCAAAGGCCCTAATTATAGTGATTATCAAAAAAAGCGAAACTTGAAAAGTATACAGTTGAAAGAGTGGATTTTTTTTTTCATTTGCGTCTACGTAATTTAAGGAATCAAGCTTTTTTTTAACACGAGTTTGAAGTGTTTTCATTAATTTTTTAATATGGTTATTTTTTATTTTTTTTTTTGTTACATTATATGGTTAGTTTTTGTTCTAGTTTCAAATTAACTCGAACTACAAAATATTTTTTTTCCATGTATGTCATTGTTTAAATTTTAAAAGAATAATTATGTGATATAACATTATTCTTCAAATTTTAGCATTTAAGAAAATAATTAAGACAACTTTTTATTATTTTTCCAAAAAATTATAGAATTAATATAAAGTTGTTAATATATAACTCAATTATAAACAATTTTCTTTTTCTGGTCCAAAAGTATATTTTCTTTAAAAAAAACACACAAATGAACATGCCTTAATTTGTCAATTGAATGTGGTATGTCATAGTTCAAGCCCAATTAGAGAAATACTAGAAATATATTTTACTATTTTAAACACATTTTTTATTTTTTTGACAGCTACACATTTTTTATTATAAATTGAAATTTATTAAAAATTACAAAAAAATTGTGGGTTTCATTTTTTATTTAATAAATTTTACTCATAATTTTATAATTTTTAATAATATTATCAATAATAATAATAAATGTTAAAATGTGTGTTAACGATACTATTTAGATAGTTATAGTTGTTATATGTCACTAAATTGGTAAGGTCAATGGATTTTATGAATAAAAAGTTAGAATTCAATTATTATAGACGATCAATGTAAACATTTGTATATAGTCAAGAAATCATTTTGAAAATGATTTTTAAAGTATTTATTATAAAAACCAATAAATTTATCATATATAACAATTTATCTTCTTTTTTTTTTTTCACCATATCGCTGATGCTAAGTATCCAAAGCTTTATCAATGACTAATCTCTACCGAAAAATCTAACTAACCCTTTTTAGTAGGGTCTCTCCTTCTGACCACATTTTTTCTATCGACAAAACTTAAACTTGATACCATGTTTAACCACTCGGACCAACATACAATTTATCTTTTATATTGTTAGTCATTGAATTTGGTGTATAAATTTGGAATATAGAGGTGCATGTTTTTTTTTGGTATATATATGCCACAAGTATCTTTCATGGAAGACAATCTTGTTTGAGTCGGGTGGGATTACTATGGATAGCAAAGCTATCCCTCCCAATATTTAATACAGCTATATATCCGAAATTTGAACTTGATATACTAATTAAATTAGAATAGCATTGTATTAGTTGGTTCACACATTCAGCAAGGAAGTGCAAATTGTAATATAAGAACAAAAACTTTTGAAATCCGTAGGTTCCAACAAGTGAAATTAAATCATCCGTCCACTAAAAAATAGTAACAATTGAAGAAATTCGTCAATTGGTCGAATTAGTAAAATATCAGCACAAACAAACAGATTCGATAAACTTGAAAAGTATAAGGGTGAAAAGGTGGATTGTTTTTTTCATTTGGATCTATTTAATTTAAGGAATCATTTTTTTAACATGTACGAAGTGTTTTCATTAATTGTTTTAATATGATTAATTTTTGTTCTAGTAGCAAATTAACTCGAACTACAAAATACTTTTTGTACATATGTCATTGTTTAAATTTTAAAAAAAATTAATTATGTGATATAACATTATTCTTCAAAAGTTACTATTTTTAGCATTTAAGTAAAGACTTAAAAAAGCTCTTTATTATGTTTCCAAAAAAATTACACAATTAATATAAAATTGTTAATATATAATTCAATTAAAAACAATTTTCTTTTTGTGTCCAAAAATAAATTTTCTTAAAAAAAAAATGTGAATTTGTCAATTCGGTTTGATATGTCATAGTTCAGGCCCAATCAAATGTAATTAAAGAAATACTATCAACATATTTTTTTAAATATTATTTTGAACATGTTTTTTATTATTGTCTAAAATTTATTAAAATTATAAAAAAAATATGAATTTCACTTCTTATTTAACAAATTTCACTCATAATTTTAAAAATTTTAATATTTTTGTCAATAATAAACAATATATTATAAAATGTGCTATCAATACTATTCATCTAGTTATGGATGTTATTTATGAGTCACTAAATTGGTAAGGCCAATGGATTTTTACAAATAAAAAGTTAGAATTTAATTCTATGCACATTCAATATATATAAAAAAAATTATAATCCTCGCTAGAAGAGAAACTCATATATTTAGTGTCCGACAGTATTTTGAACAGGATTACTTCCAGAAAAAAAAAATCCCTGTAAAAAAAAAAAATATGACAAATTTTATACGGTTAAAAAATTATTTTGAATATAATTTTTAAAATATTTATTATAAAATTCAACCAAACTCATCATATATATCTTTATATTGTTAGTCATTGAATTTGGTGTATAAATTTGAAATATAGATGTGCAAGTTGTGTGCCTGCATAATGGCTGTCCTTGTTCTTCTTTCTCTACTATCCGTCTTTATTCTCTTGATTATCCACACACACAAACGAAACAGTGCAAGACCACCTCTTCCACCTGGTCCTCCACCTCTTCCTCTCATTGGCAACCTACACCTTCTCGATAACTCATCCCCACATCGCTGCCTATGGCAACTCGCCAAACTCTACGGTCCTCTCATGTCGTTGCGCCTCGGCACCGTACCAACCGTGGTCGTTTCCTCAGCCAAAATCGCCAAGGAAGTGTTGAAAACCCACGACCTCAAGTTCGCAAGCAGGCCTCCCTTCGTGGGCCAAAGAAAACTCTCTTACAACGGCCTTGACTTGGGCTTTGCACCGTACGGCCCTTGCTGGAGAGAAATGAAGAAACTCTGCACCATCCACCTCTTCAGCTCGCAACGCGTTCAGTCCTTTCGCCCCGTTCGCGAGGACGAGGTTGCCCGAATGGTTCGGAAACTGAAGCAACACGAAGCTTCGGGCACGGTCGTGAACTTGACCGAAACGTTGATGTCTTTCACGAACTCTTTGATTTGTAGAATCGCGTTCGGGAAACAGTACGGTTGTGGGTACGAGGAAGTTGAGGCGGGAAACCGGAGCAGTAGGTTGCAGGTTCTGCTCAACGAGGCTCAAGCGTTGCTCACGGAGTTTTACTTTTCGGATTATTTTCCGCTGCTGGGGTGGGTTGATAGACTCAGGGGAATTCTGTCTCGGCTTGATAAAACGTTCAAGGAGTTGGATGTGATCTACGAACGAGTCATCTATGACCACATGGATTCAGCCAAGGGGGACAAACAAACTAATGACAAAGAAGTGGCCGATATCATTGATATCTTTCTCCAGCTACTTGATGATCGATCGTTCTCGTTTGATCTCACTCTCGATCACATAAAGGCCGTGCTTATGGTAAATTACTAATTCACGCATCTTCTGTTTCTTTATGGTATGTTTGGTAAGGTAGATTTTGAAAGGAAAGGTCGAGGGAGAAATGGAAAGATGATAAAATAATTTCTTCTATTATTTGGAGACGCTCTAAAAAGAGAAGGAATGAAAAATTTTAAGTGAGACCCACATCAAAGTGAGATCCACGCTACTATGAAAAAAAAAAGTGAGAGAAGGAAGCATTGAAAAATAAAAGATCAAAATGTTTACACGTATCCTATATCCTATCCTGAACAAAAGTTTTCCAATAGAATTGTCAAAATGAATTGGTTCACCCAAATTGACTTCTCACGGGTTAAACAAAAAACGGAGTCAGTTTAACATGATTCACTTTTGGGTGAGTCAGAAAATAGTCAACGAGCAGGCCTAAGTTTGGTATTTATAATTGTAAAGAGTAATTATTAATTAAGACAGGATATATATATATATATATATATATATATATATATATTGAGTATTTTTTAAAAAAAAAATTATTAACCTCTAACCACGAGTTCAACCTGGGTGAACCGTGAGTGTAGTTTTTACTTATAATTATAGCTAGTTGAATTTTTTTAATCCAACTCGACTCAAACCAGTAATGGGCTGAGTTAGCTTGCTAAGTTGTGGCTTACTTTGACAGCTATAATTTTCTTGTGCATTCAGCAATCCTTCAATTTTTATCACTATTTTCTTCTATATATATATATATATATATATATATATATATATATATATATTATGGGATGAAGACTTGCATTATTTTTTCTGGATTTTTTTTTTCTATGTGAAGGTAACTTTTATTACTTTTTGTTCTCCATAAAAAATATTCTTTAAAATATTTTTTTATCTAAAGATTAATTGTCATGTATCATTACTTAGTTAAGAGTATTTATGTCATTTTTTATACATGTCTATTTTCTTTTCTTTTCTTTTTCACTTTTAATACAACCAAACAAGAAGAAGGAAAAATTTTAAATTTTTTTTCTTTTATTTTTTTTTTCTAGCAAACAATCTAAAAATTCATATCATTTTCTATTCTTTCTCTTTCCTCTTCCTTTTTTTTTCTTTCTCTTTCTTTCCATTCACTTTCCTTCCTAAACCAAACAAATCTTTAGAGAAATTGTTTTATGTATATGATGGAGATCCTATAGTTCACCATATGAAAATAGTGTATATAAGTAGAGAAGTTAGTTTTTGGGTTGAGTTAGGCACAAATAAGACGACATCAGAGTCTATTTTAGTAATATTGTTTAACTTATTAGATTTCCCACCCATTATCATACTATTATTGAACCATTTACAAATGTTCAATCCTGCAAATTTTACATTTCCAATCCTTGGCTTGAGAGATGTCTATTGGAGATCTCACACTAACTAGAATATGATCAAGATGGTATATATAAGTGGAAGATAACCTCACTTTATGAAATAGCTTTTAGGGTTAAGTTAATTTGAAACCCATATTTTAAAATATAAAACTTGGATATTGTTCATGTAGAAAACCTACTCAAAGTTCTAAAATCTATTAAGAAATTAAAAAACCTCTGTAAGCCATACTATGTTTGACATGACCAAAGAAAGTTACGCTATACCTTCTAAATTTAGTATATTGGATCCAAGGATCAAAGGCCTTAAATATGATTCAATAAGTAGTGTTGATTAATTATTCAGTCTATTTTAATTATATGCGTGCATGTGATACATAAGTGTATATGTACGTGCAGAATATCTTTATCGCAGGAACAGACCCGAGTTCCGCGACAATAGTTTGGGCCATGACTGCACTGTTGAAGAATCCTAATGCGATGAGCAAGGTTCAACGGGAAGTGAGAAATTTATTTGGGGACAAAGATTTTATAAACGAAGATGATGTTGAAAGGCTTCCTTATCTTAAAGCAGTGGTGAAAGAGACATTGAGACTATTCCCACCTTCACCACTACTTTTGCCAAGGGAAACGATGGAGCATTGCAACATAGATGGGTACGAAATTCAACCCAAAACCATAGTGCATGTTAATGTGTGGGCTATAGCAAGGGACCCTCAATATTGGGAAGAGCCCGAGGAATTTTGTCCTGAAAGGTTCCTTGGGAGTTCGATGGAGGTAAAGGGAAATGAGTTTGAGGTAATCCCTTTTGGATCTGGACGGAGAATGTGTCCCGCGAAGCACATGGGTATTGTCAATGTTGAGCTTTCACTTGCCAATCTCGTCCACACGTTTGATTGGGGAGTGCCTAAAGGGGTTGATGAGGAAGAGATGTTGGACACGCAAGTGAAACCAGGAATAACGATGCACAAGAAAAGTGATCTTTACCTAGTGGCAAAGAAACGGACAACATAGCCCACGTCGGGTACATTGACAATGACACACTTCTCTATGCTAGAATTATTTGTAAGCCCAGAAGTTTTTATTATTTTTAGAGTAAAATATGTATTTGATTTTTCTAAAATTTATTAAATTCAGTTTTAGTTCTTTTAAAAAAAATTGTCTTATTTTGATTTTTTTAATTTGAAAATACACTATTTTTAGTTCTCAAAATACATTTAATAATTATTATAAAATGCTATTTAAATTATTTTGAAGATCAAAAATAGTGTATTTTTAAATTAGAAAAATTAAAATAAAACAAAAAATTTTAAAAAATTAAAATTAAATTTGACAAATTTTAAAGAAACTAAAAACATATTTTATCTTTATTTTTATATCAATTGATAATGACTTGTGCATGCAAGTATGCTTAGGGAGGTTTATTTGACCATCAGCTCTATTATTCGCGTCTCGATTCCCTGCACTCTCAATTCTAGCCGTATGTTCTGAACAGCTCATCAGAAGTGTCTGTGCCAAATTAAAACTTACTTTAATAAATGAGATCACGTGCAATTC
The DNA here is from genome assembly GCA_004329165.1 of Spatholobus suberectus. Lineage (NCBI taxonomy): Eukaryota > Viridiplantae > Streptophyta > Magnoliopsida > Fabales > Fabaceae > Spatholobus > Spatholobus suberectus. The sequence continues at coordinate 1,836,738 of CM014733.1, forward strand.
ACCGTATATATTTGACAAAACGATCAATTTTTATTTATCTATATTTATAAAAGAAAAAAATAAATTATTCACTAATACTAATGATCCATGCATGGCACGGGTAGATGACTAGTTTCTCAATAAATACAAAACGATCTCCATCCGATTATAAAAGAAGAATTTTATATTTTGATATTTATATTAACACGCTGCTAGTGCAGATCAATTTATACATCTTGTTGATGAATAAATTAATGAATCATTATTCACCGCCAAAGTAAAAACGATTTGCATCATATAACATGTAATGTCTTCGATCTTGACTTATATATGTAAGAGAAAACAAGTCATTAATTGTTTTATACTATCATCCAATCACAAATCATCATTTATTATAAGTTTGTTGATTTTTATAATAAATACTTTAAAAATCATATCAATAGTAATTTCTGATTATTTAACAGTATAAAACTTTTTACACTGCCAGTGCATAACCATTAAATTTTATATATAATACTCGTTTCAATTTAAAATAGTTATTGGTTAAGAGGTTTCAGGGTCCGTTTCAACCTTTTTAAAAAAAACATTTTACAAGACTGCATTTTATGTAAATTAAAACTTACATTTTGTTTAATTATAGCTATAAGAGTAACTTTTTATTGTTAAAGATAATTGTAATTATACCCTTTTAGAAATTAAGTAAATAACTTCCCAAAATAATTAAAAATGTGATTTTTTTTTTCAACATTTAAATAAACACACTAAAAATTTTTAAAAGTTATTTTTCGTAAAAAAAACAAGTTAAAGCATACTCTTAGTTTATTTTAAATTATTTATTAATTTAAAAAAGAGAAGAAATTAATTCTTTTCTAACTTTACACTGTTTTATTAATATTTTTATTACGTGAAATAAGATAGCATTGATAGATTAAAAGGACCATACACTTAAATAAACTAACATTTATTTAAAATTGAAAATATTTAATAAATTTTGCTGCTTTGCTGTGTTTGGAAAAAATTAGGTAATAGGGGAATGTTTGAAATTTAAATTGAATTAAAGAGAAAATAAAAAGAAAGAAAAGTTTAATTTTTATTTTTAAAAATCAACTTTTTCTTTTCTCTTTTTTAATTTTTATTTTTCCTTCAATCAAACAAAATATATATATATATATATATATATATATATATGTGTGTGTGTGTGTGTGTGTGTTTTCTTTCTTCTTTATTTTCTTCCTTCCTTTTAAGTATATCACTCGTGTAAAACTTTACGCGTGCCATTAAAGAAAATTATTCTTTAACCACCCATAAATGGTCATACAGCTACATGATTGCCAATTTGCCATTGGTCTAGTTTCTTTCGTCAGCATTTGTTAAAGAAATAAAAATTACTGGCAAAGTTTTAATTGGTCAAAGAAAGTATCCTCGTGGAATATTTGATCGGATGGAGCACAGTATTAGCACCATTTTTATAAGTACAACAAACATACAGAAGTTGGGTTCAAGTCCTGTGTGAAAGAAAGCTATTGGGTGTAACGGAGTGAACTAAAATCCTCTTGAGGATAACGGGACAGGTTTCGTGATGGGTGAAATTTGTCATGTAGGGGGTGCTAGCAACACTTTTTTTTTATATTTTCTCTATTATTAATTAGAATTTATTAAAAATTACAAATTTTAATATATTTCATTTTTAAATTAAAATAAAAACTCATTAAATAAGAAGTGAGATTTATAAAAATTATGATTTTTAATAAATTTTAATTAATAATAAAAAGTATTAAAAAGAAAGTATTTAAAATAGAGATGAGCAGAAATAAACCACCCGACCGTAAACCGATAAATCCGATACAAAAACAAGTTGCTCAGTAGGGTGCAGTTAGATATTGGGTTAAATTGAATAAAAAAATAGTTATACATGGATAACTTCGAGCAGGTGCGGGGTATAAAAAAATGGACCCATCAAAACCCGCACCCGACCGAACACCATCAGTCATAACTTGTAACTTCAATATTTTATACTTGCTAATCATGACACGTTTTATCACAATCAAATGTGCAATGTCACAGCAATAGGCTAGTGTGTTACAGCTTGCAACCTACTGTGTTGCATATTTTGAAATTTGAAAAATTAAGTGATTTTATTTCATTTGTACGTTCATGCTTATACTACTGCTGCACAACTTGCACTTGAGTGTCTAACTTGCCCATCTCGTCACACCACTGACTACATTCCCACAACTGCTACTGCTAGCACTGCCCTCCTCCGTCAGTTGCACCATGGCGTAGATTCCTCTTCCAAAGCACATCGTATTAGCCTCTCCTCTTCTCTGTCAGTTGGAAAGCCACCGTCTTGTGACTTTCAATGCATCGGACTTGTGATTCTTCTACCACTTTCTCTTTCTCAAAATGCTTCTTTTTAGTCCTATGACTCCAAAAATGTTGAGTTGTGCTGTGCTTGTGCTTGGTGATGCTTGCTAGTCTTATTCTTGCTCGAGATCATTCTAGTTGTTGCAACATCGGGTCAATGGAGTCAAGGTTTTGGGGTGGTAGGTGAAAAGAGATTTGTGAAAAGATTGAATCTAAGCAAGAGATAGGGGTGAAATGCAGACCCAAAATAACCCACCCATTTTCACCCGAAATCGATTCAAACCGAACCCGTCCCAAACCGAAAGTCTACCAGACAACAATGGATCATAAATTTCATTGGTCAGTTTTCAGCGTTTGGAGTTTTTGAACTTGAATCCGACCAAACCCAACCCATGTTCACCCCTAATTTAAAAGAGTGTTATTAACATTTCTCCTGTCATGTATATATGCATGCGCACTTATTTTATAATTTTAGTCGTTAATTTATCAAATAAACGATTAGATTTTGTTCATACAATTTTAATTATTCTTATAATATTTTAATAATGATCTTGATAGTTATTAAATAAAAAAAATTAAATATTTTTTCTATTTTTAAGATATTAAATATATTTATTTTATTTAATATTTAATTTATAAGACGTACATTAAAAATATTAAGTTTAAATATGTTTGAAATCCTTAAAAATCTAAAAAAAATTGTTTTAAATTTCTATAATTTTTTATTTCTGAACCTTCCAATATTCATCATCACCTATTATGATCCCCACCGTAATCATAGCAACATATTTTACGTCCCTACAAAAAAAATAGCAATTATGTTTTAATGATTTTGCAAAATATAGCGGCTCATGTTTCTAGTTACTATAAATATATTGAGTTTGTTTTTAATCTATGTTATTTCGTCCCTGCAAAATATAAAGATTTTGCTTTTAATCCATACCGTCAAAACAGGGAACAAATCAAGTATCGCCGAATATTGCAAAAATAAATAAATAAATAAAAATGAACTTAAAACAAAAGCTGCTATATTGCCAAGGAGGTAAAACATATTTTACCCAAAATATTATTAAGAATATGGCATCACTTTTTTAACTCATCTCTCTTAATAAATATCTCTATCAGTTTTTTTTTTTTTTTGAATATTTCTAGGCCAAAATATGTAGAAATTTGACAGAGAAAAGAAAATTTAGCAAAGGCCTCTTTGTGTGTGTGTGTGTGATATTATGCCAGATTACGGGGCCATTCAATAGGAAAAGGGAAACAAGATCGACTAAGAAGAAAAAATTCCGAGTATACATGTGTGAAACATAGAGAAAGAAAGGAAAAAGTATAAAATAGTTAAAAATGAACCAACCCATACAGGCAAACTAACGGTAGTAGAGTGCTTATGCACGATCAACGTGATCAGTAGGCAGTAGCTTTGCCATTGTGGCGCTGCGACTGAGTCTGTGTCTGTTCCTGGGAATGGCTATTGTGCAGCTGAAAATGTCTAAGCTGGCTGGGTTGCTGCTGGTGCTGTAACTGCAACATTTGTTGGCTAATAGCAAGCTGTTGAGCCATGCGACTTGAGAGGAGTGACTCTCCCCCGAGTTCTGCAACCGTGAGTCTTAAACGCCGCACTTCAGCATCCAAGGTCTCATTCAGAGCTGCCAAAATAAGCACACAAAGATTGACTCGTCTCCAGCAGAAAAACAAGGCAGTAAGTGCATTTGAAGAAGGGAGAGGACGATGAAATGGAGATATATACTTCCGAGTTATGAGTTCAAGCTGCTATAAACATATTGCCAAGGTCTTGGAGATACAAGTTTACAGTGTATAATGGCATTAAAAATGAAACATCTAATAAAGAAATAACAGCTGATAAAGGCATGGAGACAATGAAAGTTTTGTGGTAATAATGATGGTTAGTTTAGTTTTGGACTATTTTCCATTAAGTATCAAAACATCAAATATTTTAGCATATACAAGAAAAAGAACATTTGAACCTTTACTATCAATGTCCCCGTCCCTGTCTCGTCTTCTCTCTTTTTCTTTCAGTTTTGGCATTAAGAACGTTTATGTGAGGCCTTCTATGCAGTTTTAAAGAGGCCATGACATGCAAACGAGAACTTCAGAAAAACGTGGTACTAGTGCAAATTGTACTTGGGTTCCAAATTTACAAGCATTTGTCAAGATGAAATCAAATTCCTAGGCCAGATCATTAAACATAATCGGATAGAAAATCATTCATGTTTTAGTTAATTAACACCAGCACAGGTTTGAATAATTGTCTTTACACAATACACATTCAAATAATAAAAAAAAAAAGTCATAAAGTAAACATTGTTATCACATAAAATCCATTTACTAAATGAAAATCAGACATCATTGAACCAGATCATAAAATCCATACCATCTTTCAGTTGGGACTGCTGTTCCAAGGCTTGAATCCTCAATTTGTACTCATTATTCTCACTTTTAAGCTCTGAATTGTCCATCTGTAGACAAGCACAACAAAAGAAAAGGGAGAAAGGAATAAATGAATGATAGTAACAAACATTACTCATCACAACAAAATATAGTTGACAAACTGAAGAAAAGGGAATATCGGCTCAACTCAGAAGGCACGCACCTGTAATTTGGTAAACTGAGTAGACAATGTGGTTGTCTCTGTCTGAAGTGTTTGGACTTTGAGCTCTAATTCAGAAATGTATCGCATCTTCCGCTCTTTTGAGCGAGCAGCTGATAGACGATTAGCCAAAATCCTAGACAGATATTATACACCCTTAGTTTTTCCCCCACAAAGAAGAAAGGGATATAAAGACTGTTAAAGAGAAGATTATTATTACCTTTTTGCACGCTTAGGATCAGACATGGCAATTTCAGCAAGCTTATCGTTTTCCTTTATTTTCTTTAGCTCCTCTGAGCTGAATTCACCATTTCCAAACTCCATGCTTGTTTCAGATGTCTTACCATCTATCGAATTGCTTGGCGAGTGTTGACCAACTCGGTTTTGCAAAGGAGGAAGCTTAGGAGATTCATCTCCAATATGAAAACTTCCTATGGAGCTGTCCAATGAGAAACTTCTCCGGTGTCGGGAACCAGGTGCAATGTCTCCATTAGAACTCCTCTTCACTCCTTCCCTCCTCTCTTCTGAACAGCTTGAACTAGCCCCTTGAGCACCGGTTGCTTTTCCATTTGCATGACTCTCAACTTCATTATCACTGCTTTCAACCGTCTTGGAACCACTAGTTCTGCTATCCAAATCCTTATCTTCCATAGCAGAAAAATTCAGACCATCAATGTTGTCCAAATTCATATATGCACTAAATAAATCATCCAGTCCATCATCCTCTTTCCTCCCATCCATTGGTTCTCCACTAAAGCCATCAAAACGGTCCACATCCTTAACCGGTTCCTTTAACACTAACTGAATTGGCTTCTCAAAACCAGAGTTCCCTCCCCTAGAAGCTGAATTGTCGCGATCACTCCAAGTCCTAGAGGGAAGAAACTGAGGGACAGAGTGAATAAAATCAGAGATTCCTGAAGGGGAATCACTGCTAGAGCGCCTATGCCCTTTGCGAGGAGGAAGAGAATGGCCAAGCTGAAGCGCGTGACCACGATTAGGCAAAGGGCCATGAGAGGTTGCCAAGCCTTCCTCAGCAGACACATCTGTTGAAATTGAGTCAGACAAGGAGGTAGCTGCCAAGGTTTCTCTATAAGGGGAAGGACTCAATGGGGGCAAGGAATCCAGGGAGAAAAAAGAGGGCTGAGACAAAGATCTGGAATGGGATGAAGCAGAACTCAAATTGGGAGAACACACACGCTGGGAAACCGAATTGGATTGGGATTGGGAGGCAAAAAATTGAGGATAAGGTGAAGAAGGTGAAATATTGCTATTGGGGTGGGAGGGTGGTATACCATAGGGTTTCTGGTTCTCAGCAACACCCATATGATTAATGGGCATAACATTATTCAATCGATTTGGGGCTCTGATAGCCGCTCCTGATGATGAACCAAATGCACAACTATTTCGATTCATATTACTTTGATCAACACCTTCCATTGACTCAAACAATCACTAAACTTTATACTCACAACCATCAATCAATATTCAATACATATAAAATTGAACCAAACCTCAAAATCCTGACACAAAGTTCACCTACACTACCGAAAAAGTTGTTAATAATTGATGAACATTTGAACTAACAGTAGTTTATGTACCTGGTCATGGCTAGTTCTGATTAAAAAGTGCAAACCCTATCTTGTACAAGCACGATGACAAGGACAAGCGTACATTATATTATAAGCAGAGTGTGTGTGAGTGTGCGTGTTTTGTGTTACAAAAGCAGGAAAATTCCAAGGTGGTGCGGAAGAGGTTTCAAGAGGAAGAACATGAGAGGTTAAAGTGTCGAAGAGTGTTTCGACGATGAAGATGACGATGTGGTTGTGGGTGTTAGAAGGTAAATTGTTCTCCTCTGGTCGTGAAATAAATGGTCTGCGCGTGACGACTTCACTGGGACGCGGATATGTTTCTTTTCCCTTTTTTTCCGGATTGCGTTTTATTTATTTTATTAGCTGATGTCGTATAGACTACAGATTATTATTTATTTGTTATCTAATTGATTTAAAATCTTTACGTAATACGCAACTCACCCATAAGTCAACCTGCTTTAACAACTTTACATCTGGATTTGATGGAGACTAAACAAACGCGTTTCCACACGTCACATTTCTGGAGTATTTGAGTGAACATTTACAAAGTTTTGGGTAAAATAATCATTTGCTCATCATAAATTATACTTATCCAAAAATAAGTACCTGTATAAAAAAATAATTTTTAATTTCTATATATAAGGATTAAAACTTGATTTTTTTATTCTTTAGAAATTATAAGTTAAGAAACATAGTAAAAGTAAGGACATTTGTGTATTAATAAAGACGTAATTTTTTTCATATAATGATTGATTTCAAATCTAATGGTCAATTTGGTTTGATGGAAAAGGGAAGGAAGGATTGTAGGTAGAAAGAAAATATGACTTTTTAAATTTTTTTTATTGTTTGGATAAAAAAGAGAGAAAAAAAATAAATTAATGAGTCTCACACAAAATTCCTTCCTTCTAATTTGGGAAAAAATGGGAGAATGAAAAGTGTATAAATATGCAAAGACAAAATTACCTACTTATATATCATATTTCATTTTTTATTTGGCACATTTATGTCATTTTATTTGCATTTTCTTTTCTTTTCTTTCACTTTTTTCCTTATCAAACAACCTAAAAAATTATCTCACTTTTTATTCATTGTTTTCCTTTCTTTTATTTTTCTTTCACTTTCTTTCCTAAACCAAACATATCATAAATGATTAGTCTAATGTAACTATTTTAATGCTATTTTGATTTTATGAAATTTATTTTAATTAAATTTTATTTTAAAATTAAGTTTTTAATTCAAAGGAAAGAGTCAAACTCCAATACCATGGGTTTACAACAATTCATGCACATTGCTCAACCAATTGAATTAGTCTCCTTTAGTTGATTTTAAAATTAAGTGATTTGTATTTAAATTTTCTATTTTAAAATTTAAATATAAATTATTTTATTTCAAACTAAAATTTAACTAAATTAATTTTGTATGATCAATATTATTCAAAAAACAAATTCATATATAACTACGGATTATTGTATTCTAAATTTTGATAAAATTATTTTTAATATGTAAATAATATATAAGTTATGAATATCACTATCCCAACAAAAAGTTAAAAACATTTATTTCTCCCGCAATTAATTTCATTCACCGCAAAATTAAATTTAAAAATAAAAAATATTACCCAAAAAAAAAAATTGCCAAAAAAATCAATTATATTCAAAGCAACTAAAACTATATTTTATGGTCAGAACTAACGGCCACGTAAACACGCATTGAATCCATGGGACATAATATGTTGACCGAGTATGATAATAAATTACAAATAGTAAATAGTATCAAATAAGTATAATTCATCTTTTCTTAAGAGATTCTTCATTTCTTATTTAATGTATCAGTCATCAAAATTTAAAAATAATTATTAATATAATGTTATTTATAACCAAAAATAAAACAAATAAATGAAAAATAAAATTACATCGACTTGTTTGAATTGACTTAAGTATGATAAATTATATCGACTTGTTTGAATTGACTTAAATAAAATTGATTAATTGATTTTTAATTATTTAAGTAATTAATCTATACATGAATTTAGGTTTGAATTTAATAAATTCTAAGGATTCTTTAAGTAATATATTTAAGAGTTTAATAATTGATAGAAATCATCTTAAATATGACTTTTAAAATAATTCTTACGAACATCAATAATTTATAATTATATGATAATCTATTATTGATAACAATCATGCATTTCAATTAAATTATACATTTAAAATATTTTATTTTATTATACTTGTCTCTTAAATGATACGACTCTCTCCATTTCTCTCTATGTGTGCCTCTATCTATCTCCTTATTTATATATCTATTTATTTATCTTTATGTGTATGTCTATTATCTATATGTTTATCTATGTATATTAGATTCTTCAATTCTACAAGTATATTGTTTATTATTTTCAATAGTTTACAAACTCAAAGAATGATTTATCTAAGATATAGAGAATATTCACAAAAGTTAAAGCTATATGTTGCCTCATGTGCCTTATGCACTTTGACTTCTCTTAAGCTTTTATAAATAGCTTGAATATGTTTGTTGCAATTTATTAGAGCTCTGGTGTTCTTATGAAAATGTGAAGTTTGGTACATTTAATGGTGCATTTAATATTTTTCATCAACTAATCACGTAGGATTTGATAAAGCATTTTATTTAATCTTCTCTCTTGGTATTGATGATGCATAGTAGGTAATGATCCTTTTTTTTTTAGTTAAGTACTTTGTCATCATTGTTGTGCTATCTTATCTTAACTTTTATTTTTATTTTTATTTTTATTTTTATTTTCTTTTTCACGATTTTTGATGTAAGAGTTTGTAGTCTTCCTTTTTTTGTCTTGTAGCATTGAAGAATGAAGTTTTAGAATATTCTTAGATAAGTTTCATAACTTATATCTAATAAGTTATCTTTCTTCATGATACTTATCCTACTTAGAACGAAAATGTTGACAAATGAAGAATTTGACAGATGATCTTCGTGTACTTGAAAAGATATAAACTTGCCAGGACAAACAATATAAATAGGATTAGTCTTTATCATTTAAACATAATTTTTTATTTTGTTTATTGTCATTAAAATGTAAGGGTTTAAATCTTCTTAGGTCTAACAATTTTGATAGCAAAGGTTAGTGAATAGAAGAAAAAATTACTAAAAGTAAATATTTCCTTAACAATTTTTTAAAAAATTGGTGACAAACAGTTCAAAATTTAACAATAGAGAAAGCATAAGTTGCCTTCAAACAATTTTTTTTTTCTTTGTACGTAGTTAAAAATAACAAGTTTTATTATGCTTTTATATTTGTTAATAGAATATTATTATAGAGGACAAAATATAGACATACTTTTTTAATTATTTTTTGAATTGTTTTTCAATTAGGGCTAAAGTTTTATCTAAGGATGTCAAATTGGACCAACTTGCCTCAACTTTACTTTCAATGACCCTCAAACGAAGTGGGTTGAATTCGCCCGCTAATAGAAAATGGGTTGAAAACATAACCCACTCCTATTTAAGGGTGGGATGGTGAGTTGACTTCTAAAAAAAATGAGTTATAGAGTGGTGGGTCTCAAAAATGTGGGAAAGAAAAAAAAACTATTTAAAAAATATCAACCTATCCAACCAATATAACATCACACAAAATTATTAGACAACAATAAAATGTTAATCAAACATTAACAAGTTATAGGTAACAATTAATATTAGATTTTAAATAAAAGAAAATAGCATATCAACTTGTTCTAACTCGCTATTGAAGGTCTAGTTGAGGGGACAAGTCAAATTGGTTGGTAGGTTGAGATGACTCAACCCCTCCCCCCCCTCCCCCAACTATTTTTGGCGAGTTGATCCGGCAAATTCAACCCAAATTGTTACTTCTACTTTTACCTTGATAATATATGTTGATATTTAATACAAATCTTAACTATGCAAATTACTAAGGCAAACTTTAACTTTTATTGAAGAACAACACCAAAAGTATAACCAGTTACATCAATGTTTTGTCCTATTATAATTTTAGAGCACATGTTATGAATCAAATGCTGATAAATATAACCATCAAACGTATGAATCAACTAGCACCAAATTGTTCTAGCTTGACCAGTGTCTCAAATTTGAGTTTTGGGTATGCAAGTGCATTAAATATTCAAAGGAAAAACTTTGTCACTCATAATAATCCTACTCAATTCAAACATAATCGTCTCCTGTAGAGGATATATGTTGTCTCTATCAAAAAAAATGTTAATAAATTTTATTAGCAGTTTTTTCTATATATAATAACGTAATAAACATAATATAAAAAATTATAATATACTTAAATAAACTTTATGAGTAAAACTTTAATATTTTTTGACTAACCTACTAATTTAGGCTTTCAAACATCCATTGAATATTAATTGGTTCTTCGAATATTTTTTATATCAAGAAAGTCCTTTATTTAATTATTGAAAGAGATACAAACAATCCTTATTTTGATGGATACTAACTCAATAGAATATTCCTTTTCTAATGCCATTTGAGAGATTAGATTCTATTTGATTTATTTTTCATTTTTTGTTTTAAAAATTGTTTTCTAAAATAATTTGACTCTACTTAACAATTAACTTCTCATTCAAAATCTATTAAATTATAAAAAAAATGTTTTCAAAACAAATATTTAAAAAACCAAAAAATAAAAGCATTTGGAATTTTTTTTTATTCTCTTCTTTTATTTTCTTCAAATACTTTGTTCAAGCGCTCATGAAACAAACTTTAAAAAAAATAAAAATGCACTTAAAAGTCAAACACTTTCAAATGTACTCACAAAACAAACAAATTTTAAGAAACAAAAAAATGTTTTTTAGAAATAGTAAACAATCAAGGCCTTATTTAATATAAAAAAAAATTAATAACCAAAATTGCGTCAATTAAATTTTCAAGGCATTAAATATGTAATTTAGATTTTTCTAAGTAAATTATATTATTTCACTTAAAGTATGAATAACTAATATTATTAAAAAATAACATGCATTTATTTTTTTATTTACATTTTTACTATGTATTTTTTTTTATATTTTAAGGAAAAATTACATCATTTCTTTTAATAAATACTTAAATTTCACTATGTTCACCTTATATGAAATATTAACACGTCATAATTTAGCTTATTTTAATGTGAACAAACTATTAGTAATAATAGAATATTCAAGACTAAGAAGTTGGAAAGAATAAATATACATAAGATGCTAAGTTGTAATTTTTTATCATGATTCAAAAGTTTGTTTATGTTTTTTTTTTTTTTTTAGGGCACAAAGTTTGTTTTTGTTGATGTTGACTATAATGTAATACATTTTATTTCATAGAAGAATAAAGTATAACTTTTAAAATTAAATGTGAGAATAGTATAATTCAAACATATATGAAGATAAGGAGCGTAGTTTATTCTAATTTTAAATATAATTTCTCTTAAATTCTTCACAAAAAGAAAGCTTAATGCAGCTCTTGATTGATTAGTCAGGCACTTGCATAAATTTGATCACAAGATTGTAATTCAGAGTTCAAGAGTTGGTTGAGTTGGCTATTTCAATGGTCCAAAACATGGTATTGAATTTAAAATAAAGCCGTATTAGGTAGCATGTCTAACATATATCGTGTCAAAAGTTGTTGAGATATTTTTCGTGACATAGAATAAAGCTTAAGGTTAGAGAGTTGTAATTTTTATTTTTATTTTCTATTAGAAAGTACATCCATCATTTTTCATTTTCTATTTTAATAGTGGTCATTGATGGAACCCTCCTCATCTCTTAATCAAATTATTTAACTATTTTGCTTATATCCCCACCTTGCTTGCAATGAATTGTTTCATTGACATGTCACCTGAGAAGATTGTTATGCATTTAGTTTGCTTGGGTTGGGTGACTAATTACAAAGTGTCGAAAGTATTATCATTTTGTTCTTTTTTTTTTTTTTTTTTTGAAAATATTACTGACGAGTAATCATTAAGTTCATAGCATACAACAAAATGTACATTTTCAAACTTTTATTTCAAGTAGATATTATTTTTCAGAACTGCTGTTGAGTACGAAATTTTTTGTACGAAACATACGAATTCATACGTGGACTGCTACCCTTTTTTTAAAACAATCAAAAATTAAAAGTTAACGAAATCAACGTCGTACTAATTAGTATTTTCCTTTTTTTTTTTTGGCCAAAAATTGCCCCTAAAGCTTCTCGCTATATGTAAAATGGGTTACCATAGATTGGGTTACATTAGCTTGCTTAGCTCGTGCAACACTTCAAAGTGTTGAAAGAATTGCCGTTTTTTCATTCTTTATTTTTTTGAAAAGAAAAATACTGACCTAATTTAATATTGGGTTAAATATATTTTTTGTCTCCATAAAATGAGTAAATTTCAATTTTAATCTTTGTAAAGTTTTGCTTTGATTTAAGGATTTTTATCCAACTAACATCTAAAATTAATACTTTTTATTCTTACCATTATATGACATAGGTTAATTGCTTATGTGTCTAACAGAGAGTTGTGTGATTATCTCATGTGACACCCAATAATGCATATGTATTGTCTTGCCAGCACATAATTCCCAAAATTTTATTTTGAGTTCTAAAATAAATGTTATTTATTTATCCTAAAAAGAATGCTAAGAATTAAAAATAATAATGTCAAATTTTGAAGAAATGAAAACTAAAGAAATTTTTTTACAGATATCAAAACTAAAATTTGCTTATTTTACAAGATCAAAGACAATAATTTTAATTTTAGAAAAATGAAAATCAAAGAAAAATACTTTAAAAATCAAAACCAAAATTCACTCATTTTATAATAATGGAAAACATATTTAACTCATTTAATATTTCATTGGTTAGTGTTTCAGTGACCAATTTTGAAAATACCCATTATCTATCCATTTTTTCTTCCATTCTACTTTCATCCCATTTTCTCTTCATCTCTGTTTTCATTTTTTATTCTATCATTCATCACATTTATCACTTTCTCTCTCTATTTTTCTCTTATTTCTACCTCAATCCATCCCATTTTGGGGTGGATGAATACCATTGCTCGACCAATGTAACGAGTGGCCTTTTTAGCCCAAATTCTTGTAGACAAAGACATGGGTTGGGCCGAGTGGCCCAATTCAATCGTCCCACAACTCTTGTACAAAATTGCAAATAATCACAGCCATGCGATTTCGTTTCCGTATCAGTGAGCCCTGTCCCGCTCTATAAATCGAAGCTGCTTCCTCTTCCTCTGTAAAACCCTAGTTTACTTTTGCCGTTCCTCTCTCATTCACCTTCCTCGTTTTATTTCTCTAATCATTAGGGTTTTCGCTCAATCATTTTGTTTTTGTCTATATGCCTTCAGCTTAACAGGCCAAATGATGAATCTTTCGAATTGCTGAGAACTCAAACTTTCATTTGAGTGCAATGAATCTCTTTTCATTGAATAGGAAGATCTGATCCGCATAATCACATTCTCAATTTCTCACTACCCTCTTTTTTTATTTAATTATTTATACTTTTATATTATAGCATAGGAGATATCAAATATATTTACTTCTGCGAGGTTCTCCCTTTTATCCGTGTTTGCAATGTTATTATTTATTCATTGTTTGTTCCAAGTATACGATTTGCAAAGTTGTTACTTGATTAACTAATACTGTAGCCAGTGATGAAGATATTGCAGTTGTCTGAAATGCAAGCTTTTGCATTTGTTTGTGGAAATTTTGAACTAGGACGGTCTGAGGCTACTGAAACTGATTTAGAATACTGTTTTCCTTCTTTTGTTAATTGAATTTTGGGTGTTCTGGTGTGTATCCTTTCCAATACTTGTTACTGGATGTGTTATTGTTTATCTGTTTGAACTGAACGGTGCTGTGGATGATGAGAAATAAGAATTTTACAGTTATCCCTGGCTGAGATAGCAGGTGCTGAAAATTTGTAATCTGACACGCAGTGTTTAGTTCCATACAAACAGGTGGGTGCTTAGGCGAATTTGTTCAATCTTTTGTGCCTGTGCTTATAATCTGGTTTTTTGACCATGAGTAGCGTTCAACAAATTATCTGTTAAAACAATCATGAAATTTGGCAATGATTTTCACTTTTAAATGCAAAATAAACTAATTGCTGGTATTGGATTATCTGTTAAACAATCATTAATTTGAAATGTTATTTAAAGAAAATAAGTTATGAATGATATTATAAAGTAATTTCATATTGTCATTCAATTATAATTATCATGTATGATAAATGGGTTGATTTTGATAATAATTATTTTAAAAATTATCTTAAAGTTAATTTTTGATTAATTGACAATGTAAAATTTTTTATACTGACAGTATATAATAATTAAACTTTATTATTTAACATGATTTTAAGGTAAATATTGGATATTTGATTCAAAGAAATTGATTTTTATTTCAAAATTGATTTTGGTTTTAAAGCTGGTTTTGAATTAAGTTTGTGTTTGGTCCGCGATAACTAAACAGTACTCGTCAGATGAAGCAACTTTTAGTTGCTTTTATATCAAAATTAACGTGAATTGCCGAAGAATGTGGATAAGAGACTTTAAATTAAACATATGCAATAAAGCAAATTTAGATAGTTTCAGAGGTTGATAAAAAATTTTATACCAAGTTTCACTTTAAAATAAAAACATTCAAAATCAAATTACTGAATTTTAAAATCAATTTTTATCAGAAAGAAGTTTACAAAATTTAATATGAAATCAATTTTACGAAATACATATCCAAAGTTCCAAACACTCACTTTAAAGTTTACACTATTATCACATTCTAAATATTGAACAGGACAGTCAAACCGCTTCTATTGTAAATGGTTAGCTTAATCGGGACAGGATGTTAGTTGTTATGATCTTAAGTTGGCGGTGAAGATGGCAGTGTAATGCGTGTTTGGAAAAGCAATTCAAAACTTATAAACATGCTTCAAATGTAGTTTGGGTGCAGAAGCTACAGTAGACAGCGTTATGAGAGACTAATAGGAAATTCCAAACAGGCAAGTAATTAACTAGTGATGATCCCGAGAGTTAAGAATCTCAAAATATTTGAACATTTAAAATCAATATTCAAATATAAATAACATAACTTAGGATTTGTTGGAAAGAATTTATTGTTATTCACAATTTATTTAAAATTATCTTATTGCATTATGGCCGCGTTTAGAAGATTTAGGTCCTAAAATAATTTTTTTAGAGAAACTTAATGTAATATTAATAATTAAATTTATATTTTTTTTTAGCTTTTAAGTTGTAAAATTATTCATCATTTTCTCTTTTTCTTTAATATTTTAAATTCAGATTTATACCTTCTATTTGACATTTTATATTACTACAATTATGAAATATAATAAAATAAAATAAAAAGTAACAATAAAAATGAAAATAAAAGTATTGAAAAATAAATAAGAGAAAATGATGAAATGATAAAAATTGGAAATGAAAAGAATTATGTGTTGATATTATCCAGTTCAATAATTTGAAATCAGTTATTCACTTAAAGTCTTCAAAAGAATATTCATGATTAAAAAAAAAGATAAAGAGAAAAATGAAATAGTTAAGAGAATTTAAAATAAAAATATCAAATTTTGTAAAATATATATAGAGAATCGAATTAATAACCGTTACATGTTTTTTCTTAACATCTACTTAATATCATAAGCTTTCAAATTTAACGGTATACTAAATTATTAGTTTTAATTACCGGCATAAGTTTAACGGTTACTTATACTCATAATTTCCATCAAAGAGAGCAACTGAGCAAATGATATTATGAATATTTAATAGCCAAATAGTCACTAGCCAAAAAAATTATATTATGAATATTATAATATGAATATAATACTGTGATTTAAACATCTACAAATATATCCTATAACGGAGTCTCGAAAAATAAGCAATTTATTTTGGGCCTTTATCATTTTTTTATTTTTATTAGAATTGTTATTGGTTGCAATTTTCAGTTATCTTGGTATGGATTTTTTTCTTTTTGTTTGAGAAAATCAGTGATTTTCCATTTATTTTGCACTATATTTATTTTCCATTTATTCCACAAGGAGCTACAATGTCTTTCTATGGAATTGAGGTTCTCTTTATTAGTTTTTATTTGTGGTGCACTATTTTGTGGGATGTATGTAGTGGTTGTAAATACAAATGGTATTAGTGATCAGTATTTGCATGTTAAACTAAGCCAAGTGCCTAGATGACCTTGCATGTTACACGACCCTACACAAGTATTTGTATTAGTAGTTGATAGAATTTATAAAAATGACTTATGTCCATAAGTTATTTTTAACTTATTTCAATAAACAGTTTATGATAACTTATAAAATAACTTACAATTTATATAAAAACAATTTAATCTAATTTTCTCTTTAATTAAAGAAATAATTTATACATAAATACTTATATAATAAGCACTTATTCAATAAACTTTTAATTAAGCTATTTATCCAAATGGTTCATCAGTATTGAATAAAAACTTTTTTTTTGCAGATTTGAATAATAACTTGTTATTATCATGATTTTCGCAAAACTATTGATGGTAAAGTGACATTTTCTCACAATAAAAAATGAGGTTATCTATAAACTAATTAACCAGCAATTAGGACAATTTCATCAATTATCCTCAACACATATTAAATATTTTTACTCTTATATTACCCTTGTTTTAAAAATGCTAAAATATTATTGTCAATCTTTATTTTACACACATCTCCAACAAAATAAAGCAAAAGAATAAAACTCTAATTTCATGTATTAAATGAACAAGGGTGGATCTAATTCCTCAAAGAAATTGATAGCTACTACCTTATCTTGAGGTAGCACATTATTGAGTGAAGCCAGTGTCTTTGTAAACAATGTCTTCTAATCACCTTCATTGACTACATTTTTTAGCAAGTCTTCAACCTCCAATGGTCTAAGTTAGGTTTTTATACAGAATAATGGGAACAAGGTACATTACCTTGCAAGTTGTACATTGCAACACAAGTATTGAGCACTACAATTGCAATGAAGCTCTAAAAATGGTTTGTTTAGTCGCACTTTGTTTTGTGGGAGCAAGAAGATATGAGAAAAAAAGACATTGAATGAGTGGACAAATAAATAGGATGGAGACAATAAGTAATTTAATAATTTTTAACAAAAACTCATATATTTTGTTCCATTCTAATCCTTCTAATCTAGGGAAAAGAAAATAAGATAAAATAATGACAATGGATGGTATATATTTCATCTTATTCCATCTTTCTTTTACATATTCAAATAATGAAATATAATCTCATCTCATCTCATTTAAGTTTTCATCCTTTCACCTTTTTCCATCAATCAAAACATAATCTTGAAGGTTTTAAACGTCGTCAAATTAAATTTTAAAAGTTTCCTTTTGTTATATCTATACTTTTAATTTTAGGGTTAAATATATATTTAGCCCCTCACTTTTGGGCAAAGTTCGTTTTTGGTCCCTTGGGTTTAAAATTGAGCTTTTTTGTTTCTTGTTTTGATAAATAAACCAATTTTCGTCCCTCATGCTAACAGTGCTAAGTTAACTGCTAACATGGCTAACGGATTGACCCCTTATCGTTCACCATATATTATTTCCATTACATGTAGCCTAATTGTGCCATGTTAAGGAGACTAAAACTAAACTTTTACATGCTTTATGGATTAAAATTGAACTTTTATGTTTAGGACAACTTAAAATTCTTCATTTCAGCCTTTTATATATATATATAAATATGTTGTTTGAGAAGAGGGACTAAAAGCAAATTTTTACATATCTAAGGGACCAAAAAACATTTTATCCTATTTACGTACATTAATCCTTATGTAGAATAAAAAGAATGACTTTGGATTATAATAATATTTGCAGCATTAATCATTAATTTAAAAAGGATCCTAAAATTCGTTACACTTGCTTAACAACACCCTTCAGTGTAAAGCTTCTGCTTCTTAGGATTAGAACTTAACTAAAATTCATTTAGAATTAAGAAAAACTAGATAATGACTAATTTGAATTGATGAAAAAGTGGGTAAATTTTTTGCATTCTTGAAAACCTGAGTTATTATTTTGCAAAACATGGAACATGTGCAAGAAAATAGTTCATAATACCCTCACGTATGGGAAAAACATAAAAAGGTTGGCCACGTATAGTAACTGCGTCTGCAAGTACCTAATAAATAGTTTATAAATGCACAAATATAAATTAGCCTGATCGTGCAAGCGAGTATACAACTCAACAATGTAAAAATAAATTAAATACTTTAAAATCTTGAAGCTTTTGTGGGTCAATACCTGATAGCAATTGTACATGGGATATTGGGAGAGGGAATATACGGAAATCGTAGATACATTTAAGTGTAGGTTCCACACATGAATCCAAATAGAAAATAAGTTACATCAAGTTTAGAGATCCAAGGGGTACATATCAGAAAATAAAGATATAGTCATCCAAGTGAATTTAGTCAATCCTATCCCAACGATTAACAACAGAACAAGACTCGTCGACACAGCTGGCTTACCTATTTAACCAGAACTATTAACTCCATCACTAGCTCTGCTAATTAGACGGGTGACTACCTTGACCCACATGGTAAGACATGTTAGGGTCACTATCATTAGGGGAGTCGCTAGAAGAGTCTCCATTATCCTCACTACCACTTTAATCTTCGCCTATTTGGGCAACATACTCAATGGTGTCCTGAAGGGATCTCGAGGACCCAACAATCCAAGACAAACTAGGCATACGCGAAAGCGTTGCCTTCTTGGTAGTGGTCCTAGTCCTACCACCCCTAAGCCTAATGGCTAGAAGGCCATGTTGCCCATTAATGGCATGGCCTTTACCACACCTTACTACCACAACAGTGATCGCTGGGATCATTGCGACTTTCCCTCTTTCTCGAACCACTGGTTCCCTATATACCAAGGCAACAAAGGCTATGGAAGAGGAAGAGGTAGGGACTCAAAATTGGTAGTTTCTGTTGTCGACCGGCATAGATAGGTGTAGGTCATACATCACCAAAGTTGCCCGACTAGGATCATTGCTATCAAGGTCGCTGTGCCAGAAAGTCAACCTACCCAAGAAGACACTTCGATAGCTCATACCATTAGGCTGCTCACTATGCTTGGTCCATTCTCTGTCTCCCAAAGTGGTCCACATGTGATGGTGCCCGTCCATACTATATTTGGTACATGTAAGGTCACAAACAAGAAACAAACAGAGGGGGTGAGATAAACAGTCATAGCAACATAAGTATTAAGGGAATATAGCATATCATGCTTAACAGGTGTGTTACCTTTGCTGGCAGTAACCCATAGACATGCATATACACAAGTAGAACCTAGGCAACACTACAACTACTAATAATTCATTATATCACAAATGGTCATTCATAGTGCATTGCATGTTCAGATTAAGGCAACTCATAAATATAGTCTAAGGCAATAGACATAAGGTATGGCAAATCAAGCAATCAAACAAGACAATAAAAGCATCATGAGCATAAGTAAGTCGTAACCACATTTCATCAAGGCTTGGTCACCCAAGATGCATGCAATGCGTAGCTAGCTATTAGTTAGTCACTAAGTCTTTCATTTAGTGCACATAATGCATGAAGGTACCCATATCCAAAGATTATAGTGCTGCGAACCCCGTATCAGGCATTTAGCGATCTTTGTACAAAGCATTTTTGCCCTATGGGTGTTTCAAAGGATTCAGATAGAGTGTGCATAATAGATAAGTCCTTATAGGACAACAAACTTGTGTATAAGGCATTTTGCCATGTAGGCTTAAGAATCCATATAAGATTATGCTCTCCCAAGGGTAACAATGAAACAGAGATGTCATGATGCATGATGAGTTATTAAGTATTTCCCTTTATCAAGTGTCAAGATGAAAGGAATAGAGATGAATTTTATAAAGAAAAACCTATGTACCCTCTTATAGGAAAAACTTTATTTCAAAACCATTTTTCCTCAACCCAAAAGCAGTTATCCTTGTAAATTCATTTTCAAGCTTTTAATAGATTTCAAAGGACCTAAAGAGTCACTTAATCGCCACAGGTGATTCAAGGAAATTCTTTCAGTTCAAAAACTTATTTTGAGGTAAAACCCATAGAAAACTATGCCAATGTATATGAGGGACATCTGGACTTCGTGCATAAGTCTAGACATCAATTTTATTAAAATCACGACTTTAAGGAGTGTAAATCAAAACTAAATTGAGTTTTAAAAAAAAGGTACCAGGAATGAGGTTTTGAAATAACCAGCTGGGTGAGGAAAATATCAAGAGTTGTACATACAATAATTTGGCCAAGTTTCAAAAAGGGCTTTCTTAAAAATTAGTTTAGAATCCTTATGATTCCTTTCAAAAATACATAACCATATTGGGCATTAGAATATAGTCATAAATCTAGTTCAGTCTAGACATACAGAAAATCAGCACCATTTCCTTCATCATCTTGGGTAATTTCATATTAGTGTGCTATATTATACAGTTGGGGTGCAACCAGTTATCATAGGCACAATTAGGTGTCTCATACAAACTACCATCACAGGAAAAGCAGTACAACATTTGCAATTTAGACAATCAAGCATAGTCAAAGATGTTCATATCAGATTATCATACATTTAGGAATGTTGTAGCAATCAATTCATTATGACTTACATATACAACTCATTAACCAATAAGTCACTTACAGACCAGGGGAATACAATTCATTTATATCAAGTAATGCCCTTAAGCACAAATATACTGTCATTGGTAGTGCAAACAGAACAAATCATGCGTGCAAACAGGAGGTAGCATTACTTATGGCATCAAATCAAGCATTTAAAGTTTGCACATCGACAACAAGTCACGACTCAATCAGAAGTAGTGTCTAAGCACACACACACACACACACACGCATATATATATATATATATATATATATATA
Organism: Spatholobus suberectus; assembly: GCA_004329165.1. Classification (NCBI taxonomy): domain Eukaryota; kingdom Viridiplantae; phylum Streptophyta; class Magnoliopsida; order Fabales; family Fabaceae; genus Spatholobus; species Spatholobus suberectus. Next base: position 1,858,207 of record CM014733.1, read on the forward strand.
TATATATATATATATATATATATATATATATATATATATATATATCAGGTTGTCATAAGGAAGGCATTACTAGTAACATCCAAGGATTACACAGTATTCATAAGCATTGACGCACCAAAAACAACAAGCTTCCTAACAATTTAAGCCACAGAACTAACATTACTCAAGAAATCACTAAAAATCACAAAGACCTCCAATTGAGGAGGGAGTAGTTTCATTTGAAAGCTAACACATGAGGCTATAAAACCACCAAAAGGTTTTGGATGATTCTTCCCACATCAATACTAGTTTTGAAAACAAGACAGGGCCTCATGTAAAGCGAGATTTTAGCATCTTTTTTCCACTTAGTTTGGATCTCCAACTTCTCCTAGACTTAGGTATGGATATGGACTTGGGCAAGGGTGACAATCACATTTAAGGTGTAGGAAAATAGGGGAAACAACTCCAATATAGAATTCCACCATTGTACCTCTCAATCCAAGAAAATAGTAGTTAAGCACAAGGTGTCCTATCTTAAAACAGATTTGACATACCTCAGGAAAATATTCACCAAATATTCTGAGAGACTCTAAAAGTTGTGAGACCAAATAGGCTAAAGAAAGAACACTTAAAGCTAGATGCCCACCAAAGGGTTTTGACTAATTCCAACAAGACAGCTCACACGAGGCTTTTAAACACAAGACAGGTGTTGTCCAAAAATTCTAGCAATCATACTTGCCATGGTTTGAAACTTTCAACTTTCAACTTCACATAGCCTTAGGCAAGGCTTGACACATGGTCATGTACACATTTAGACCCTTCTAGAATGTGTGGATATAGGGAAATCAATCCCAATACAGAAATGGCACCATAGACTTCTCAGATGGTCATAAATAGTCCTAACATTCAAAATTGCCCTGCACCTAAATGAGCTGAACCTATCTTGTAAAAATATTCAACAAATATTCTAGGAACTAGAGAAAATTATGGTCCACTTAGGTTTGAAAGAGGACAGTCAGAACTAGAGGACTATAAAAGATGAAAGGTTGCTTCCCTAAGAACAGTCTACATGAATTAAATGAAAAACAGGGTAGAACACAAGCAAGAATCTAGCGATCACATACATAGCATATATAGTGTTTCTTGACCTTGAATTGTGGCTTGTAGAGTAGCTCATGAGCCACTCTACCCTATAGCTCTGTAGCACTTTAGGGGTTTGTTTCAAATCCCCAAGGAGTCGCAAAGCAAGGCACAACAAGACAAAAAGTCAAGTTTTAATTACTTAGAGCTATAAGTTGTTAGGAGCAAGGCGCTTCTAATTAACGTTACGTACCTACTACACGTAGGCCATCTCACTACCCCCTTACCTTAGGTGGTGAGAGATCTGCTGGTCGCGATCAGAGTTTTGCTCGCATATTTGTCGCCAAACTTGCAATCGGTTTTAATTTCTCCTCAATTGTCAAATCAACAATCAGGATCTGTCAAATCAAAGCTTGTAACACGTAGATCACAAAAAAGCCATTGTGTGTGGTGTTTGTAGGTTTGACAGACCACATGCAAGGCTCACAAGACGTGCCTAAAAGAGAGAGAAAATAAGGGTTTTGCGACTTCAACTCACCGTGGGTTCTCACACTTTCGAGACAGCTACTCCAATGTTATTCGAGCTTCATAGGTGAGCTAAGAACACTTCTTAGAGCTTGGTTTGAGCTCGATCTCAAAGGAAGGGGTGAGTGCAAAAAAGGTTCTTAGCACGTTGGTGGTGGTCGCTAGAGGTAGAGGTGGTAGTTTCACGGCAATAGAGGTGGCCTCATGGTGGGTGTGGTGGTTTGGTGTGGATCTTGGAGAAAAAGGGGTGAGGGAAAGGAGAGGCTCGTGGTGGTTATGGAGAGTAAAGGGGAGGGAGAAGGAAGAGGCGGCAAGTTAGTGGTGGTATTAGAGATAGCTTGAGTGCGATAAGGACTTGGGAATGGAGGTTGGTGGTGGCAGCGATTTGGGTTTTTAGGGAGGAGGAAGAAGGTCACGAGTGAGAGATGAAGGGAGGAGGGGTCTTGTGGTGGTGGCGGCATGTTGAAGGGTTGAGCGAAGATGAGAGATTGAGGGGAAGGGAGCGTGAAAATGAGGAGGGGGCGTGGGATGTTTATATATATAAGGAGTGAGGAGAAGCAGTGGGAAGGTGGTGGGTTTAAGTGTTTAGGCGAGTGTCTGGGATTAAGTTCATAAGGCGTTGGCCATATAGTATCTATATGTGAGTCAAAGAATAAGATCAGGTTTAGAGGATCTAATAAGATTAACCAATAAATCTCTTAAGAGCCATTTTAAGTTTTGGAAGTCACAGAGAATTGCCTTAGCTCTGGGGAAGCTCTAGATGTGTTGGATCCCTTTACGGGTAATTAGTGAATTGACCCACTAATTATAGCTATAGTATAGCTAGTCACTCTGTATGATCATGCATGTATTTGATTAAAACTTCTTATAGCAATCAATACACATAAATATATAAGAACTTCTGTTTATAATTTAAAGTACTTGTTTCTAAGGAAGCTTGATTTAGAAAATCCTTATAGCAATTTAATTTAACCAAAAAGGTCCATTTTAAAAGCTTTTACACTTAAACTTATAATTTAAGTTGCTATAGCAATATGTATGTATAGTTTGAAAGGTACAATAATTAAAGAAATACTTCCACAATAAACACCTTAGTTTAATACTCAATAATCATCATAAGCTATAGAAAAATATTTTTGATTTCTCTTAATATGTAAAAGTTCAATTTTAGTCTCTTAATCGTGGCACTATTAGGTCACGTGGAATGGAAATGAAACGTGGGAAACGATGACATGTCAATCTGTTAGTCACATTAGCAGTTAACTTAACATTGTTAGTCTAAGGGACTAAAACGTGTCTATTTCTCAAAATGAAAGATGAAAAACTTTGGCTTTTGATACAAATTATAGGTATCATCTATATAGTTGCATACCCAATACTTAAACTCGAGACCACTAGTTAAATTAAAACAACCTATGTTAGTTGATTCATGCATTCGATGGTCAAAAAAGTTCAATTTCAATTTTTAAATTTGAGGAATCAAAAGCGAACTTTGTCAAAATTTGAGGGGCTTGAAAAGAAATTCAACCCTTAATTTTATATTATTGAGAAATTAATTTGGTAATAAATTAAATTTTTGAGACATTAATGTAGTGACAAAATAATTAAAGAACTATTACAATGATGTTTTAAATCTTTAAGAAACTAATTTAATAATTAAAAGAGCAAAAAATTTATGCGATGATGCATGTATCTTTAGATAACCACATTTAAGGGCATTTCCAACGCCATATCTTTGGTGCGTTTCTTAACTTTAAGATATGTTGCTTTACAAAATTTACAACTGGAGCAAACGAGCTAGCATTCCTTATACAAGCATCGTTGCTTATATAAGCAACGTTACCTAAAGGTTTCTTAAGAATAAAAAAATTATTTTTTGATACTCAAGAGGAGGGAAATTAACAAAACCATCCATCAGAATAGAATCAAAGCTAAAAATAAATTTCAAACTCACTATCAAACTCAAAATCAAACCATTTTTAGGCTTATAATATAACTCAAATCTAAAAACAAAATCACAAAAATAATAATTAAAAAATCACACTCAAACTTGAACATGCCAAAGATAATTGATATGTGCAAGAAAGGCTCGATCATCGAACCACACCATCAAACCCAACATGTGTCGGAGAAAGGCCAAAGAGAATTGAATGTGGAGGCTTGCCCTAATTGCACTGAAGATCGTTGCGATAGAAAGAAATGGCAAGAGAGAGTGTCATAAGCTTGAGATTGTCGCATAGAGCGAAAGCATCGTAGGGGTGGGGGATTTCCATAAAAAGGTGTCGAAGATGATAAGAGGTAGAAAGAGCAAAAATGTTGAAAAGATTGAAAACTTTAGAAGCGATAAAGAGAAAAGGGCTCTATGAAAGTAGAAGGGTCTAAAAAAGTAGATGAAAAAATGAATGTTATATATAAATGAGACCCATTTAAATAAATGCTCCATCGGAGGAAAAATAACTATAAAATATATAACATATAATTTTAGGTATTTAACAACTATTTTTGTTAGGATTTAACCATTTTTTAAATGTATTTTAGCGATTTTTTCGGGGGCAACTTGTTAAGGGCGAAAAGATTGACTTCGGGTTCACCCGGAACCGGCAGCAAGGTTTTCACGAAAGAAACACAAATCGTCCACGCTGGCAATCCTCGACTGCACGAAATAGCCAATTAGAAACAGGCACACGGATTAACATCATTTATCAAATCCTAATTGCCGTTGAAGTCTTCAAAGTCCACGGTCTCCTATCCCAATTAAACCGACCTAACCCTCGTATTACACGCATATATAAAAACCAAAAAGCGTTCGCCCCTCTTTCCCATCACAGATTCTTCCTTAGCAGTTCGCACCTTCGAAAATCAATTTTCTCTGCCTCTTCCTCCCAATCTTGACCCATGGCTCGTACCAAGCAAACCGCTCGCAAGTCCACCGGTGGAAAGGCTCCTAGGAAACAACTCGCCACCAAGGTATTCATCTTTGCTTCCACGTTAGGGTTTCGATTTTTGCTAGGGTTTCTTGAATACGTTCTTTTCTTCAATTCAATTACCTCTTCTTCCTAATTCCCTAAGATTTTTCAACAACTGTTTCTTCAATTACGTAAACGTGCTATGTGTAGGCTGCAAGAAAATCTGCCCCTACCACCGGTGGAGTCAAGAAGCCTCATCGCTATCGTCCCGGAACTGTGGCTCTTCGGTAATTCGCTCTTTTTGGGTATTGTTTTGTTCGTTCTCTCTTTTTTCTCTTTTCGCGGAGTATTGAATTTTTCTTTTCGCGATTTCAGTGAGATCCGAAAATACCAGAAGAGCACGGAGCTTCTGATCCGCAAGCTTCCCTTCCAGCGTCTCGTTCGTGAAATTGCCCAAGACTTCAAGGTATGTTCTAATTTGAAAACCCTTATTTTTTACCCTTACCCTTTTGATTCTTTCGTTGTTTTGTGACTAAGCTTTTTGGTTCTTTTTTTTTTTTTGGTAGACGGATTTGAGGTTCCAGAGTCATGCGGTTCTCGCTCTTCAGGAAGCTGCGGAGGCTTATTTGGTGGGTTTGTTTGAGGACACCAACTTGTGCGCGATCCATGCCAAGAGGGTGACCATCATGCCCAAGGATATTCAACTCGCACGCCGTATCCGCGGGGAACGTGCTTAGGCTAATAGCATAGTTACTTTGTCGTTCAGCAATACATTTCTTGTTTTTAGGGTTATAGTTATATTAGAGTTTGTTATGCGTTTGTATAGATAGATATATGAACAACTTTTAGCTTTTGTAGTTCGTAAACAGAAACATTTGAATAATTACATTCTCATCGGGTAAGTTTGTTGTAGATTTAGTTAAATTACATTCAAGTGTTTGCAATTTGGTTATTATATATATTGGGGGTGTTAATTTTCATTGATTCTGGAATAATGGCTTCAGTTTTTGTGCCTATTGAGTTGAAAAATTATGGGAGGCATTTTTAGTCTGGGTGCGATATCATTTAGCTGAAAATTCCGCAACGAGTTTGAAATTAAACCTGTTTTGCCTGGGTTTGCTGATTCCTAGGAACAAGGATAGGGAATGAATGCGCGTGAAAAGGCATCTATGTAACCGAAACAAAGGTGGTCAGGCTGGTTGCGTCTATTCTTCATATTCGGATCATGGATGACATTTCAGGGTTGATTATAAATCTGTGTTTGGTATAAAAGGCAGTTTGCTAATTATTAAAGGCTTTAGCGTGGGCGGCTAGGAATGTTTGTAATGCTGTTAGCCCAATCAGATAATGAAAAAAGATACTCCATAGGCCCATCCATTGTGAAAAATTGAGTTGGGCTTAATCATCGAGGGCTTGGTATCTTGGGTTTGGGAATTATCTATCAAGTAATGCAAGTAAAATTGATATCGGTATTGGGTTGAGTATTTTAAACTCGACGCAATTCTTTGTTCGTCTTGATGTGCTCACGTTTTTGTCTTATAGGTTTTTTTTTGGTCACTCTTCTCTACCTTGTTTACTTTTTGACGTAAAAACTAAAAAGTATATAATTTACACGGCGTGCACCAGAGAGTAGGAGATTAATGAATGTCTTCGTACGAAGCAGGCAGAGTTAGAAATCAGGACAAGAAGTTCGGAATCATGGAAATTTTGTGGTAGAATCTTCTAGCAGAATAGTATTGTGTATGATCAGGTTCGATTTTTATTTTTTTTTAATAAATTGATGTGGTTGAATTTTCTTTGATGTGTAGCGATTTTATTATATTTGAAGTATCAAACAATTTTATTTTCTTTTGATTAAAATTATTACTTAAATACAAAAGTATTTAATACCTTCAAACTTATTTTTTTCTCTTTAACCTATGCATTCATTATATAGGATAAAAAATGGATTTTAAACTTAGGATCTTTGGCAATGCTAGTTGATAAATTAGTTTATAGGTTGTTAATGGAAAGCTTATAACCTATTGAATTATAAATGTAGCTAATACATGAATAATGGAAAGCTTATAATGTCGCAATTGGGGCCACGACGGAGACGGTGCAAAAATAAATTTTAAATAGATGGAGTCGCTACCAAAATTTTATTTGAGGGAAAAATATTGGAAAATCCTTAAAAATGGTCTTTGAAATTAGAGATAGGTTCGGGAGTTAATTACGTGTAGAGAACGTATTAGCACCCTACAACGCTTGTTAAAAACGGTACCTATAATTAATTGCGCAAAACTACATGACTTTATAAATATTTATTTTACCCCCAATAAGAAAACAAGAGCACTAAAGATATTTTTATGATTTTTATTTATAAAAAAAAGGAAAAGTTTAAATTTCAAAAGGACATTTATTTGGAAAGGATTATTTTTAAATTGAAAAGAAACCTTCTATATTTTTAAAAAACCTTTGCACAAGGGTTCAAGCTAGCAAATGACTAATCATCAAACCCCCACGATCCAAATAATGTTAAAGATAGTATATGCTATTCAATTAACATTATTGGTCACTGCGCATTTGGGTAAATTTTATTTTTTCATTTTTACCAAAAGACAAACTTTCATCTTAATTTATGCACAAAGTTTATGACAGCAAGTGGCTATTCTATAAACTTTCATGATCTAGGTAACATTAAAAGCAAAATTTATCACTCAATTAATGTTACAAATCATTGCATAAATTAAAATCATTATTTAAAACTGCAAGCACTATAAACTGATTAAGCAACACAAAGTCTCGATTTTAACATTTCTATTGAATATTTTTAATTTACAAAGCAAAGAGAAATAATCAATATATATAAGGAAAACAAGGTACACGTCATGATGCAATCTAAAGCCATAAACTTTCCACGTTATTTTTATTTTTCCCTTTTTTACTTTTTTTTTGGAAACAAGCTAATGAAAGAAAAAAAAACAAACCAAAGGCCACCAACCTTTCAATCCAATAGAGGAATTAAATATCAATGTACCACTGAAATATACCTTCACGATTTGATATTCATAAAATAAAAATGAAAAAACCAATATACATATTCTGTAACTTGAAGTCACGACAATTTTAGTTTTTATGTTCTTTTCCTCCTTTTTTTTTTAAAAAAAAAACAAGACTATAGTATTCCAAGATACGGTTAAACGGATTTGATACAATCAAACGTGTAAAAAAAGTCGCAGATGAAGTGAGTCTCCCTACCAAAGCCTTAATCATTAATCACAAAATTATTTTAAAAAAAAAAAACATGAGAGAACAGGAGAAAAGAAAAAAAAACAAACTGCAAATTCACATATATATTCATCACATCGAAAATCATCATATGCCTCTTTGTTTATTATTAATAAAAAAAGAGAACAAAATAAATAAAATGAGAAGAATAAGGGACAAAACAAACGAAATGGTAAAAAAAAAAAGTGACAGTAACGTAATTTGTCCTACTTAAATTAAAATGTCAAAATACACAAGCTTTCATAGATGTATATATTGAACACCCGAAACCAATGGAGAAAAAGTAATATACTCAATTTATTTCATTGATCAGGAATATAAACAAGATAAAAACAACGGTGAAAGAAAGAAAGAAAACCTCCGAGTGAATCTGTGTGTTGTGACTTGAGTGTGTTGTCTCTTCACGTGACAAGTACTGCACCGATTTGTATCCTTATAGCCACCAAAGTGTTCTACTCTTTGGATGAGAGACGGTCTGTCTGGTATCTTTTTTTTTTCCGAGCCCTTTTTTCAGTGCTTGTGGGTAGTTTTTATAGCCAAATTGGCTTACAACTTACTACCCCATGATCTCCTATTTTTTAGCTACATGATTGTTACCCTTTTGTAACCAACTTATCTTCTCTTATCCACTCAGATTATCTGTTCCTCTATTTTCAAATTTCAAATATCTTATCTTTGTTTATTTTTTAGATTATCTCTTTTTTCCTTTTTTTTTAAAAAAAAACTGTGGATAAAATTTGTTATTCACATATAACATTAGTTGTTGAAAGTAGCTAATACATGAGAAATAAAATAAAGGGATATATTCATATAATTTTTTTTATACATTTTTTTCAAAATATAAATATATTTTTAAGTATTTTATATTTATTAATTTTTTATTATTTCTAAATTATTAATTTGTTTAAAAATAAAATATTTATTAAAAATTAAAATAGTAAGAAATTGTATTAAAATAGTTCGAAAGAGTAGCGTAAAAATGATTAATAAAAAGAGATGATAAAAAAGGTGCATTAGAATAGTAAGAATAAAATGGGAGAAAAAAAAAGTTGCAAACTCATAAGAGTATTTGCAATGGTGAAATCCCCTCTTTGTTTTTCAACTCATGATACATTAGATTTAAAAACTTTCACAAATTTTATTTTAACATTGAAATCACTTAAGAACTTAAAATGAGTTTCATATAGTAATCCGCATTTTTATATTTTTTACATTTATTTGTTTCAAAATATTAGTCTATTTGTATTTTAATTTTGAAACAATAAACAAGAGAAGAATGAAATAAAATATACTGTTTTAATTAATTTTAATCATAATATTTTTTATTAGAAATATGGTAAATTTATTTCAAGCTTTTTTTTATCACAATAAGTTAATGTTTCTTTAAACGAATATAAATATGTCACTTTATTATATGTTAAAACTATTTTTGTCATTATAATTAAATATAATAAATCAATTTTATAAATTATAAAAATCAATTTACTAAAATTATATTTATAAACCAAAATTTTCAAAAAATATTTACAATCTTTTTATGCACCCCGTGCAATATGTATGGAAAATATACCACTAGTTCTTATAATAGAAAGAGGAGATGGCGTCAGCACAGGCAGTTGCGGATCTCTATATACAGTTGAAGGTGGGCATATATATTTTCTGAATTTGATAAAATCATAAGTAAATATATTAAATTTTGTATTTTATTCTCTCTGTTTTTATATATTTAAATTCACTGTCTTCTAATTTTTATATTTTCAATTACCAGGTGTATAATTTATTTGATCAAATATATTAAAATTTTATGATTTTACTGTTTATATCTTTATTTTCGTATGTGCAATAATTATTATTAATTTTTATTTTTTAAAGATTGTTTTCACTAACCTAAGGTCTTCGATCCGCCACTACTGAACAAATAGAAAATTGGGGAAATATTACATGTGGGCGTTGAGTATTGGATTTACGGCACGGAGCACTGGAAATGGAAAACGAGTGCTGGAAAATGGACACTAGACGCTGGAAATGAAGACAACAATTGATTTTTTATTTTTTTTAATCATAAGCAACTGTTGCTTGAATAAGAACGACTCTTATTACACGCACGTCAATTTGTTCCAACTATGAATTTCACGAGAACAAACGAGTTCTTATTCGTAACAACCGGTTAAGCATCTCCCGTTGGGTATGTTTCGAGCTAGTTAAAGTAGCTTATATATAACGTAGAACTTATAAATTACGAGTTTAATTTTTATGTATTGTCAATGTAAATATTTTTATATTATTAACTAATCAGAAATCATGTTAAGTATGACATTACAATAATATAGTTAATTAGAGTCGGCTAAAAGTTGACTCTAACAGTTAAAGACTGACACAAAAAATTTATTTAGTGTCGGACCAGCGTCAGTGTGAGGTGCAACTCTAAAATAGGCGATACTAATTAACTTATGTTGGACCATGTGGAATTTATGGATTAAATTGGAAATTTCTTAAAATTACTTTAGTTTTGATATTCTTAAAAGATTTAACCAATTCAAAATTAAAAATCATAATAAGATCTAATCATCTCTCATAACCCCTTCACTCATCTCACCTTCCTTTTTTTTTTTGTGTATTCAAACTCATTCAACTATTGCCCTAAAAAACAATTGTATCAAAACTCTTACATTTCTTTGATTATCGTAGTAACTCTCTTAAAAGAAAAAACAGAATAGAACAAAACCAAAGTTTCAACAATAATAGTAACCAATTTGAGCATGTTAGAATCATATTAAGTAATTAATGGGAAGAAGTTACCTCTAAACCAATGACGAGCTACGATTGGAGAAGTTGCACAGTGAAAGTGCAGAAAAAGGTGTTAAGGATTACATGAAGTTAAATTAACACATTGCTCATAATCAAAATAGTAACAGTACCAACTAGAAAGGGAAGCATCCTTTATCTATGAGAACAAAAAATTACCTGTGCGGTGCTATACTCTTTGCATAAGGGTTGCATGGTGGAGGACAAAGTAAAGCGCGGTGGAGGAAGAAAAGATGTGCAATGTCGCAGTGGTGTAGCCATTGTTAGGGTTTGTTAATGGGAGCTCGGTGGAGGAAGAAGTGGAGCACGGTGGAGGACAAAGTGGAGCGCAAAGATTGGGTTTAGGTTCATTAGTTGAGTTTTGTGTAATTGTGCGAAGGTGGAAAATGAGGTAAAGTTTTAAGTGACTAAGTTTGTCTTTCTTTTTAATTTTATTTAATTTTTTTAATGTGTGCCGACCAAACTGCCACCCACATATAATTGAAAAAATTTTAAAATAAAAAATATTGAATAGCTTTGGCTTGGATCGATGAAAATTTTAAAAATTACAAAATAAAATATATAATTAAAAAATAACACATTAGTGTCGAATTAGAGTCAACTTGGCCCACTCTATTTGCGTCGGACCAAGGGCCGACTCTATGTGGGCAACGCTAATCTCATGCATTCTTGTAATGTGATTTTTAAGGTAATTATTATAAAAAATAAACAAACTTATTATCAATGACAATTTGTAATTGGATAATTTACACTCTTAGTACATTTAAATTAAATTCATAAATTATAAGGTAGTAAAATAATTTTGTTTATTAAATATTTTAATTTAATCAAATAAGCTTATTAGCACACTCTTAAAGTAAATTAATTTAACTACGCTCGCAATGTAACTATATGATGTTACTCTTATCTTGTGTGGTATAATCTATATCACTGTTGCAATATACTAGGCTTGGCGAAATCTCTGCTTTTGGTCTCACGGTTCCCACAAGTGCTCCTTACCTCTGAGATCTTATAACAAATAAGTTTTTTGATTTTTACGGGGATATAATAATTAATTTAATTACAGAATAAGAGGTAAAAAGAAAATGGATAGTGATATATGAATACTGATATATTAATATTACAAACACATATTTGATATATCTTGTTTTTCTTTATTATTTTCTTTTTATCATGTCATATTATCTACTACATTTACATTTTCTCTTTTTTCTCTCTTTCTTTCACGGTGTCAAAAGTGTGTATGTATCATTATTCGTGCCGTTAATGGTGAAGGTAGAATTCTGGAAACTCTGGCTTTTACATAATAAAAAACTGAAATTAGCTAGATCCGTGAATTGAATTTGAACCAAATGATTAATGACCCGTGAATCAGTGTTTCAATGACCCGTGAATCAAAATTGAGACATACTGATGATCCGTGATATTGATTCACACTATCTGTCATAAAAGCCACACAACCTGACTCTGATCCGAAATCAAAGTTAACAATCATATCTTTTTTTGTGTGTGTGTATACATACAATAGTGGCAACAAAGTTTAAACTTAAAATCTTACGCAAACTATTCTAACCTTCATCAGTAAGCTGACTTTAGTAGTTATCAATCATATCAAGTGTACCCCTATCATTTCCCATATTATTTAATAATGTACTTATAGTATGTTTAAACAATATCACAAAATTAATTCTATCTCACAAAATTACGGTGATACCATTCAAAAGTAAAAGCAACTACTTGTTGCTTCACCTTCATCATGAAAAATTAATTGATTCTTTCTCACCATGAATCTATTCCAAACACTATTAGTTATCTACGAAATTTGCTAATGGCAGTATGTTTGGAATTGATTTTTTACAAACGCCATGTAGTAACATAACGCCTTTGTCTAAACTGTAAAGTAAGACACAAAGAATGTTATATTTAAAACAAGCAAATAAAAGTATATTTATGATGATTAGAATTTATTGAGTTAAGATAAATCATATTAAATAATAAAATACATATATTTATTCTTTAAGGAGTATAAGAATTTATTATTTAAAATAATGCATTAAATTTTTATGTTACAAATTAAAAATTATTAAAAATATTAATTATGACTATGTTTGACAAGCATTTTCAGTTAGTTTCTAGTTTTTTTTTACTAGCTGAAAAAGTTTGTTTGATCTTATTAACTAATGTTTGGTAAACAAGTTTTTTTAATAGTTTGTAATGTTTTTTGAGACACTATTTCAAGTAACATTTTTAAAATGCTATCTTCTTGCTTTTTATATTTTATTTCCTTTTTACCCTTCAAATATCTATTAAATTTCCTTATTACCATTTTTTACATATGGTAGGATTTTATTACTTTTTTTGTTTCTCTTCTTTGTTTTAACCATTACACTATGTATATTATTTATTGTATTATTTTAATATTATACTCCAAGATATTTAAATTATTACACTAAGCAACATAATGAAAATATGACATTTACATAAGTGTATGTTAATTAATTTATTTTATTTTAAACTTGGTTGAGTATATTTTAATATAGAGTTTAATGGTTATGCATTTTCAATGTAAAAAATTTTACACTATCAACCAATCAAAAATCAAATTTGGTATGACTTTTAAGATGGTTATTATCAAAGTTAACAAACTTACTATACATGATGAGTTATGATTAGATGACAATGTAAAATTATTTTATACAGTGCATAACCCATTTTCTCTTTAAGAGTTTAATGGTTATACATCGTAAGTGCATAACCTATTTTCTCTTTAAGAGTTTAATGTTTTTAGTATAAGATTAGTAGTAGAATGCATAATATAGATGAAAAAATAATAATAATTGTAACTAAAAAATAAAATTAAAATAATTGATCTATAAATAAAAATTACAAGTGTTTAAAATTAATTAAAAAGACTAAAATTGTAATTATCCTAAAATATATTTTATCAATAAAATAAAATTAAAATTTATATAAAAATATCATATAAATATGTCTATTTCAATTATTTTATATTTATCAAATACTTCAACAGATAATTTAACCAAGCATTTGTAATTCAATAAGTTAGCTTAACAGTATTCAGCTTTTAGCTACTAGCTTTCAGTTATCAACTAGTTTTTTAGCTATTTTTGTCAAATATAGCTTATGAAGATTTAAAATTTTTGTTATTTGTGCTTAGTGACATTTTCCCTTTATTTAAATAAAGAGAGAAAATGAAAGAAAAGAAAATAAAAGTAAAAAGAGAGAGAGAGAGAGAGAGAGAGAGAGATGAGAAAATATGACAAGAAAAGAAGTTTGATTTGAAAAAAAGTGAAAAAAATATATAAGAATGTTAAGGAAAATATGTCTTTATAATCTTTATATATATTAAAGTAGTGTAATCTTAGTCAGTAAAGGCAATTTTTTCTATTCAAAATAAAATGTGTTTTTGTTTTGAGGAAAACTTAAGTGGATAGTATCTCAAATATATATGAGGTATTGAACACATCAAATGAGATGTTGTCACCTTAATAAAAAAATATTAAATTAATAAGAAAATCATTGTTTTTTCTCCATCAGTTTCTTTGGTTTAAATGTATTTTTCTTTCTCACTTTTGTGAAGGTCGGTCTTGATATTTTATAGGCCTATAGCAAAACAATAGATAAGGTTTCCTTATTTATAAGTATTGTAAAATGTAAACATATTTTGCATAAAATAAATAGACGCATAATTTCATTAAAAAATATACGTTTTATTACATTAAACAAATAAACATAGTTTAATCAAATTTAAAAAAGATGTATCACATTTTTCTTTTAATTTACTCTCATGCTATTGTCTATCATCCACAAAATATTATCGTCTCAAATTATATCTTACATATATTTTTGATTTTTTTATTAATATATTAAGTTTAGTTTAAACTAGTATTTTAGTTTGTGCATTACACAAGATAAATATTTATTTTTATATAATTATATAATTATAATTATAATTCATAATAAATATTTTTTTAAAATTATAAATTATATTATAATTAAAATTCCTAATAAATAAATATTCTTAAATATATAAATTATATTTTAGATTTATGATAAATTATTTAAATTGTGATATAATGTTATTTTTAAATTGAATAAGGATAGAAAGAAAATCAAATATATAGATAAAGATAAATGGAGGACAGTTTGAGATTTAAAGATATTTTTTGCCTAGTTACAAAGAAAGGGTGTGAAATGTACTTTTCAAAGAAAGAGTGTTAGAAATATCATATTGAGAAAGTGAGAACTTCACGCTTTAAATTAGAAATTCTAATTTATAGTATATGGTAGATTTATTTATAATTTGAGTTTCAGTTTGTGTTTCTTATATTATTGATAAAGCAAACACTTTAAGTTTGTGCATTATCATAGGTCCATTATATGTTGATATGTCACATTGACCTAAAAATTCATTTTATAAGAGTATTGAGAGAATAGGTTCTCAATTGATTTCATTGACTGATGCACTGTGTATATATATAGATCAAATATCCTCAATCTAAGGATGTTGTTACAGTAACTATGCTAAAGCTGGTGTGTTGTTACTATAACAACCTACAGCTGGGATAATGAGTTTAAATTCTTTTGAATATATTTTCACTACTGTTATAACTACTGCATGTTATCCATTATGCCCCCTCAAGATGAAGTTACCATCTGTAACTTTCATCTTGAATGTAAGATCACTGAAGTGAGCTGCTGCCAAAAGCTTTGTCAGAATGTCTGCAAGCTGGTCTTTGGTGGAGACATGAGAGACATGCATTTGTTTAGCTTGAACCTATTCCCACACAAAATGGTAGTCAAGGGAAATATGTTTCATGCGTGAGTGTAGGATTGGATTCAAACATAAGTATGTTGCACCAACATTATTACAGAGAAGTCTGGGCAAATTGTTCATGGGCACATGCAGCTTGGCCAGGAGATTTTTGAGCCACATAAGTTCAAAGGTGGTCTTAGCTATAGCTCGATATTCTGCTTTCGTTGAGGATCGAGCAACCGTTCTTTTCTTTTTTAAGAGCCAAGAGATAGGATTTCCTCCAAAGAAAATGATGAAGGCAGAAGTTGATATCCTATCATCGTAGTTACCTCCCCAATCTGCATCTGAGTATGCAAGTAAGTCAAGTTAGGC
This sequence comes from Spatholobus suberectus, assembly GCA_004329165.1. Classification (NCBI taxonomy): domain Eukaryota; kingdom Viridiplantae; phylum Streptophyta; class Magnoliopsida; order Fabales; family Fabaceae; genus Spatholobus; species Spatholobus suberectus. The sequence continues at coordinate 1,873,921 of CM014733.1, forward strand.
AAGCTTTTGAAGCATTAGTCTAAAGTTGATGGTGGACTTTAGGTAGCGAAGGATACGCTTGAGGTATTGTAAATGAAAAGTGGTGGGCTTGTGCATGAATTGTGAAAGTTTATTGATGGAGCAAGGGAGATATGGCTGTGTAAGGTTGAGGTATTGGAGGGCACCTATGATTTTGCGGTACATAATAGCATTAGCTAAAAAAGTTCCATCGTGAAGTTAAAGTGTGGATGATAGAGACAGCAGTGTGGGGGATGGTTTCGCCCCCTCTATGTCAAACTTCTCAAGAACCTCTCTAATATATTTGTGTTGGGATAGTAGTAAACCAGAAGGTGTGGGAATAATTTCAATGCCCAAGAAGTAATGAGGAAAGCCTATATTTTTTAAAGAGAATCGCTGGGAGAGTGCCTCAATAACATTCTACAAAAATTGATTATCATTTCCAGTGAGGAGGAAGTCATCAACGTACACTAGAAAGTAGGCTGTGACACCACCTGATGCATATATAAATAGAGAGGGGTCACTTTTGCTTGTATGGAATCCATAAGATGTAATAAAACTTTTCAGTGCATCATGCCAAGCTCATAGGGCTTGTCGCAAGCCATAAATAGCTTCATGTAGTTTACATACATAATCTGGATGTTGTGAATCCTTGAGACCAGGGGGCTGAGCCATGAAAACTTGTTCTTGAAGGGCACCTTAGAGGAAGGCATTGTTAGCGGCCAATTGGTGCATCTGCCACTAGTTTCCAAAAGCAAGGGTGAGGATAACTTTTATGGTCTAAGGATGAACAATAGGTGCAAAGGTCTCTTGAAAATCAACTCTTGGGCACTGAGTGAAGCCTTTTGCAACAAGGCGTGCCTTATATCAAGTAATGGATCCATCTGCATTTCTTTTGATCCGAAACAGCCACTTACAACCAATAATATTTTGGTCTTTGGGAGGAGGAACAAGTGACCACGTTCCATTTCAAAGAAGTGCATCAAATTCATCAACAATGGCCTTTCTCCAATGAACATGTTGTATGACTTGGCGCACATTGGATGGCTTTAAGTTCTTAGGCAATGGATGCTTAGATGCAACAAAGGCACGCTTAGGCTTGAATATGTTATTTTAAGACCGAGTCACCATTGGATGGCTTCGAGATGGTATTGTGTCATCTTAAGAAGGGTTAGTGGCAGGAGAAATATGTTGAGGTGAAGGAGGAAAGTTGGGTACATTACCTGGTGAAGAACCTGAACACAAAGGGGCCTCTTGGATGGTCATTGGTGGTTAGGACGAGGCATCTGTTTGGTTCGGAGGGGGGTTCGAGGCATGTTTGGTAGGGAGTATTATATGAAGAAGTTGGTCTGTGGTGGAGGGTTGTTGTGACAAGGGTTGATGAGGGTGGTGTATGGGAAGATATTATCGTAAAACTTCATATGCCTGGAAGTGTATATTGTTTGAGTTATAAGGTCAAAGCATAGATATGCGTATTGTGATTCTACGTACCCTACAAAGATGCATGGTCGTGACCTCGATTGGAGTTTTTTTAAGGTATAAGGGCGTAGCCAAAGGAAACATAGACAACCAAAGGAATGGAGGTGTAGGGGGTTTGGATCTTTTTGATGGAGGACTTGAAATGGTGATTTCATGTTAAGGATGGGGGTTGGGAGTTTGTTGATAAGGTATATGGCAGTGCGGACGGCAAAGGTCCAAAAGGGTGGAAGTAGATTTGCTTTGTGTAGAAGAGCTTTCCCTATTTCAACTATATGTCAATGACGACGTTCAGCTATTGCATTTAGCTCCAGGGTGTGCGGGGGGGGGGGGAGGGGGTTGTAAAATGAGATATGCCATGTGTATTGGGCAACTGTTTTAGCTTAATGTACTTTCCTCCATTGTCAGAATAAAGATAAATAATTGGTAAATTAAAAAAAAACTTTTCAACAACAACCTTGAATTTTGGAAATATGATTGTGACATCTAATCTATTTTTTATAGGGAACAACCAAGTATACTTGGAGAAATGATCAACAAAGACTAAATAATAAGAAAATTCATCTAGAGACCTAGTAGGAGTTGGACCCCATACATCTACATAAACTAGTTCAAGAGGTTTATTGCTTGTGAGGTTGGATCCGGAGAAAGGAAGCTTGTGACTCTTGACGCTGTTGCAGGAAATGCAAGGGAGGTTGTTGCTCAGCTTTATTTTGTGGCTGGAGAAGAGATGTCTCATGATACGTTCTAATGGATGCCCCAATATGTGGTGCCATGGATGGTGGGTGGATGACGTGGTAAAAAGTGCTTTGGGATTGGATGATGGGTGGGGCATGTAGTAGAGGCCATGTCTATGCTAACCTTTGAGTATAAGGGCCCTTGTCTTTAGAACCATCACCAAGAAATGGTCAGAAAAAAAATTCAACAAAGATAGGGTTAATTTGACATAGAGAAGAAATAGATAAGAGATTTTGAGATATAGTTGGAACATGTAACACTTTTGGAAGGTGGATAGTATGAGAATGGGTGCGTAGAGTGGTTTTACCAGTGTGAGTGATAGGTAAGCCTGAGCCATCTCCAACAATTAATTAGTCTGTGCCATTGTAAGGGTTGGTGAGATGTAAATGGTCAAGATCATTGGTGATGTGATGAGTAGCTCCAGAGTCCATGATCCAGTTAGTTGGAGCATGATGTGCAACTAGTCCATTGGTACGGTTTGGAGGGTAGCCATGTAATTTGTAGCAAACCTTTGTAGTGTGCCCTAGCTTCTCACAGTATTGGCATATAACTCTTTTGGATGACCCTGGAGATGTGGATCTACCAGTGGTTGGGGTAAAGCGTGAGCAAGAGGGAAACCCACGTTTTTGAAAGGATGGTTTACCTCTGTGGGCAACATGTGTAGTGGCAACATGTGAGACATCAGTGGTGGAATCATCTCGTTTCAGATAGCTTTCAAAATCAGTGAGGAGATCATGAAGTTCCTCAAAACTGATAGGGTTCTCTCTTATGCGTAGAGCTGCGGATATCTCACGGTATTCTGGACCTAGTCCATTTAAAGTGTGGATGACTAAGTCATCAGCATCTAAAGAAGAGTTGATAATAGCCAACTCATCAGAGAGAGATTTGATTCCATGAAGATACTCATAGATAGAGCTTAAGCCTTTAGTGAACCGAGTGAGGCACTCTTTGAGATACATGATTCACACACGAGTCTTGCTTGTGAACATTTTGTTTAGAATGTTCCATGCTTGTTTGGAGGTTTGGACATTGCCAAGCATGGTGATGACATTTTGGTCTACAAAAGAGATAATGGCATGTAGTATGAGTTGATCTTGCCTTCTCCAGAAGTTGTAATCCTGGTGATTGGGTGTTGGGCATGTGTTGGTGCCATCGACGAAGCCAATAAGATCGTAGCCAACAAGAAGAGCATTCAACTGTACCTCCCAAGCAGGGAAGTTCAATCCATTGAGTTTGATGGATGATTGAGTGTTGAGAGCAACAACAGACTAGGCTGCTATTATAAGAATGTTAGTGGTATTTGAGGTGGCTGTGGAAGTCATGGTCATGGTTTGGGATCGATTGCTGTTAATCAAAAAGCTGCTGATACCATATAAGAGTATTGAGAGAATAGGTTTTCAATTGATTTCATTGACTAATGCAATGTGTACATATATAGATCAAATATCCTTAATACTAAAACAGGCATTAAGTAGTTGTTCAATGTTTGGAATTGAGTATGAAATTGAAGTTTAAAATTAAAATTGGGTCTATTAGTTTTGTTTTTTTTATGTTTAGAAGTCTTTTTAGAATTAGAATTATAAATTTCATAACTTTATAGAATTATAAAATAACTAGCTTAAGCCATTTTCAATTCCTAACCACCACCCTAAAAATTGTCAAATTCTAATAACACTATACAAATGTTTTCCTTATTTTAGTTGTCAATACTATTGTCATTATTATTGCCATTATTAACGTTATTATTTTTACTATCAATATTGTCACTATCATTATCTTTATTAACGCTATATATATGTGTGTGTGTGTGTGTGTGTGTGTGTGTGTGTGTGTCAGGATCTGTTGGCACCAGGTGTCAAAGTTAGTCAAATTACACTTTCAATAACTATTGTAGAATACAAATTTAACTAATCCAACCGTTGAATTATGTGATATTATCTTCATGATTATATATATCAAATTTCACATAATTTGGACTTTTCTAGATATGTCATCTAATATTGAATATTTATATATATTTTAATTTTTTATTATATGTTAAAATAAAGTGATGCGATGACCTACTAAATAATTTTGGGATTGTGTGAAATTTTGTATATTTAATTTAATGAATAAGAACATCAAATTCAAAGGTTAGATTGATTAAATTTTCATTCTACAAAAAATTATTGAAAGTGTAATTTGATTAAGTTTGACACCTGATGTTAACAGATCCTGACCTTGTGTGTGTGTGTATATATATATATATATAGGATTTGCTAACATACACATACTTGTTTTTTACTTAGAGTACATTAGCAAGCTATACCATTAGTATATTTTAAGATACATTATAGTTACAACTTCCTAACATACTCTAACTATGTATGTACGTTAGCAAATCCCCCCGTCCACACACACACATATGCTAATCTTCGAAATTTTCTACATGTATATATGGATGAACAACTCCTAATGTTTCATCTTGACATTTATCATTAGACTTATTTAAACTAATAATTTATAATATTTAAAGATTTAGACAATTCGAAATAATCGAAGACATCAGACTTAAAAAGTTAACTAGGTTTTGAGTTACTTCTTCAATAAATGTCTAAACCACTTACCTTCAATTAACTGCGAAACACATTTTTAGAATTGCTTATTCTTGGAAGACTTTGGTCACTTATTACACATATTTACATTTATTATTTTTGTTTTATCACATGCAATACCATAGTAACATTTTTCTATATATTAATTCATATTTAATAAGACAGGATTACATAACTATACATTGTTCTGTAATGTGGTTTTTGAGAATGTCATATTAGGCCGTTTGGGGTGTTCTCACGTGCTGTTGGACCACACACATGAGACAGACTAGCTACCTAGGAGGCAAGTCGATGATCTGTCTTCTTTTTTTTTTTTTCCTGGAAAAATATTGAAATTTTGTAAATTAGTATTATCCAATTATTGGATTAAATTTTATATCATTAATATTGATTATGAAAATAAAAGTTATATTGTTTTAATTGATATATATTAGTTACGAAAATGATCACTTCTAGAATTTCCTTCAAACTACTAACTTTATTTTTTTTCCCTTTTGAAATTACCAATAACAAATAAAATAGACACATGTATTTCTACAAATTCGTACCATAATTTTCATAACAAATAGCAGACCTCATTAATACCCAAATGAATGATCTTTTTTCTTGTCTGGTGACTGTAACATATTGTTATCACATTAAACAGTTTTGTGACATACATAATAATGTGAAAAACCGTTAGCTTCTAGATAGAGAGGAATTATCCCTCTTTTCTTTGCTCATAGTTCTATATTGAGACAACAGACATGAAATCAAGATTATGATGCTAGATCAAAATTGTTGACATAGATTAAGGTTTCTTTCAAGATACATACATTCTGTACTCTCTGTAATTGCTTTGTATTTTGTGAACATACTACAAGTGTACATTAATATGTTTGTAAAATCCAGCAAATTTTTTTTGAGAATGCCAATGACCTGTGTGTATGTTAGACGATGCTGATAAAATATAAGGAACCCTAAGGAGGAAATGAGTGTTCAACGGCAATGAGAAACAAATGTTTGTAAGCTTAACATTTTTATCATAAATTTAAGTGTATATTTCAATTAAATGGCGCTCACGAGATTCCGAAAATCTATTTTTATTATATCACAATAGTTTCCACTTTCCACCATATGTTCTGTCATCAGTATCCTCCAAAACTTCAGCATAAATCGTACTCGATATATCGTTTTGAAAGATTGAAAACCAGTTTGTTTTATTTTTCTATACTTTCTTTCCATTGAATTACTACGTATCATGAATAGGCATTAATTGGTGTACGTGACTCTTTATTAGTTGGATATGAAAATTAATAAAAGGCAATTCTCATCAACCAAACTCATTAAATAAACAGATCCGCCAGAATTTATCAGACGTGATTATAAATGAAGAGTAATAACACTTCCAATGTACGGACAAGAAGGATTGTGTAAATTTCCCTTATCCAAGCTGGTTGTTTAATTTTGATTAAAATTAAATTTTGTTTATCCCAGTATCCAGATACGACAATGGACATCCGATTAATCTAATTTAGATTGAGCAGGATCATTATATGCGCAAAACTCTCTCAATCAAATTTTAAGACAATTACATTTTCATAAATCAAATTAATTTGAGTTCATTAATTAAGTTAAAGCAACTATGTATCAGCTATTTATGCGTTTGAAGGTGATTAGAATTGAGCTTAAAGAGAAGTGATTTGTTTTCAAAAAAAATTATTTTAAATATAATAAGTTTATAATAAAATTTAATATAAATTTCTTAATCTATCATAAAAATTACATATCTTTTACTTCCGTCAAAATGTACTTTTATAAGTGAATTTAAATTTGATTTAGCATAACTAATTAACATGAAAAAAATTTACAAAATTACGTTTGCTATGGATGAATGCATTTGGAGAGCCGTAAAACGCTCCCCAATCTGCACTAAAGCAAAGGAAAACTTATCTTTTGATATTATACACACTGATATTACATATATTATATATTATATATTATTTTTTATAAACAATGACTTAAGGTTGTAAAGTTCAGAACCTCAAAATTAGGTATTTAAGTAATCAAACTATTAATGTTAATATATTGATGATTCCTAATAATACCCGGGAGTAGACATTGATAACTTCACATCACATCCTATATTAATTCGAGTGACCTGCCGCCCAAAAAGAGAAAAAAAAAAAAAGTATTTCTCTGTAGGTAGTCATTAAAAATCGTAGTAATTGTGAAGTTTCTATAATTTTTCTTGGCATTGGCCGGAGTAAATAGCAATATGTACCGCTACCAACTTTGTGCCGTTTTACAAATTCCTATCCATTCCATCACATGACTGTAGTTATTCTTGCTCATACTAAAACTTGGCATGACCTAGCACATTCCACATGCCCCCATCACATACTGCACCCTGATAATAAGCAAAGAATCTAAAAATAAAAAGTAACAACTAAAAATAGTAAACGACAAACAACGAGATAAGGAAGTATTTGTAAACAATAATTACAACCCGACACCCTTTTGTACAACAATGCAAACAATAGTCACCTGATTAATTTTGTCGTTCCTCTACTAGGCTATTAAGAAACGCTTTACTGACAATTAATCAACTTAATTAAACAATATTACAACAATCAATAGTCGATCAATGACAACATGACATAAAGTCATAAACTATATATATATATATATATACGTTGTTGTTTATTTTTATTTTTATTACGAGTAAGAGATAAAGATCAAAGTATCTGGATCCAAATTCCCTCGCTTGGAATTTCTTGGTGGACCACAAAGAGTAGATAAAAACCGGGTGGTGCAAGAACGGGCGAGCCGGGTGTGGTAACCTCAATTTCATACGCTGATCCTCCCACATTTGTCACGTTGCTTGGCTCCAACACCAACACCCTCTGATTCATGGAAAAGGAATGGGTGTTAAAAGGCGGCGCCATCACCGTCACCGACACCAAATTCCAAACCAACGACCCTACCACGTGGAACCGCACCTTCAGCTTCTGACCATACATGACTTTGGTTCGAGACTCCGGAAACGCGATTCTGGGACGCACGTTATCAAACCCAGGTTCCAAATACGAAGGCGAAAACGCCTCCACACTAAGCTCCGTAGGGAACAACACGTTGCTAAAATTGTAACCAACGTGAGGGTTGCTCCCAGCAACGAGCACCCTCCCATCACGAAGCAAAACGGCAGTGGAATGGTACATTCGAGGAGTGTTCGCCGCGTTTAAAATTTCGAACCGCGACCCGATTGGTTTATTCGGGTCATAAAGAAACGGACTCAGAACCGGGTCACGCCCGAATTCCCAGCCAGCACTCCCTAAACCGGCCCCATTCACAATCAAAACGTTGCCGTTTGGGAGCATAACCATGTCACTCATTACCCTACCCGAGGGCATTGTCTCCATAACCCATTCTGAATCCGGGTCGGTTATTTTAATCCGGGCACACGTATTCAAAGCTCCGAGAAACTTACCCGACTTTGCTTGTTCATAAGCCCCTCTCGGGGCTCCCCCACAAATTAAAACCTCAGCTTCTAAATTATTCCGCAACGGTAAAAGCACGGCGGAACCGGTGCTAGGGTAACACCTGGGATCTGAACCTGGAACATTCGGGAATGTTCTCACGACAATGTTTTTAGTGTGATCGAATAATATGGCTCTGTCGTTGGCGAAGATGAAGAGGGTGCCGTCCACGTTGAGGAAGACGAAGGGGTATAAATTGTTTTCCTCGTGAGGGTCGTCGGTTTGAACGAGAAAGGGCAAAGAGTAAGTGTTTTTTGCGGTGGTGTCCGTTTTGGGGTAAAACTCGTAGTTGAATTGCCTTCTGCCGCCGATTATTATTTGCCGGCCGTCCGGGAGCTTGTGGTTAGTGGCGTACCACCGGCGCGCGGCGAGGTTGTCGGAGAGTTCGTTCCAGTCGCAGGTGGGGCAGGGGTTGTAGGTTCGGACTCTGCGGTCGCCGTCGTTGAAGCCGCCGGTTTGGACGAGTGTGCCGTCGGGGGCGACGGAGGCGGAGGAGCACCAGACGTTGGTCTGGAGGAAGAGTGCGCGGAAGGTGTTGGATGCGACGTCGTATTCGAGGGAGTGAGCGGTGCAGTCGGTTTTGACGGCCATTTCGTTTGGGTCGTCGCGGCAGCGACCATCGGGGAGGGAGAGGTTGGAGAGGCCGAAGTCGGTGCGGTCGAAGATGACGACGGTGTCGGTGTGGAGGAGCTGCATGTGCATCGCCACAATGCCGATGCTTTTCTGCAGGAGCTGCCAGTGCCCGCCGCCGGCCAGCGCCGGAGACGGAAGCGGGAGGGTCGCGATGACGACGAGAGTTATTATGAGGAGGAGCGAATAGGATGTCATTTATAGGGGCTGGGAATGGCTTTGTCTGTGGATTACTGAACAGAGAGTGGTGAAATGTGATGGCATTGCTGGTGCGTGCTCCTGGTCCTGGGTTTAAGTAGTGCAGAGGTGACCAAGAATCTCAATCTGAATCGTCATACAAAACAAAAACATTGAGTTGTGTTTTTCGAATCACCCCGATGTTACTGTTAGTAACATTCAATTTACATATCTTATTTCTCATTATATTTCTTTGCTTATTACATATATATTTCCTTAATTACAATTTGTGTCACTTAAGTTTTATCATTTTTTTCCTTTTTTTTTTTTCTCTCTCATTTTGTCATTTTATTTTTAAAATCTTGCAAATTTTGTTTAATCATCAATTGTTTATTAAATAAAAATTCGTAAGATTTCAAAAATTAGGTGACGAAATACAAAAGAAAAAAAACATGGTGACAAAATTCGCAAAATGATAAAACTTGAATGACACAAAATGCAATTAAGCTTTTATATTTTTGAAAAAAATAGTGATTTTTAGACATCCATATTTTTACCCCATTAACACCTGCCCTTTTTCTTTATTTTTTTTTATCATATCATATTACTTATCATATTTATATTTTTTTTCTTTTTTCACTCTCTCACTAGTTATAGAATAGCATCTTGAATGTCTAAAAATCATCTCTATTTTGAAAAATATACATCTCATTTTTGAATGTATGGATAGATAAAAGAGTGTAATAAAAAAAATAAAAGAATTATATTTTTTTGGTCTATAACAATAGAAACAATTGTGCATACTGCTCAAACCTCCTTACTACTAGGTCAGTAGGCCTAAAAGGATTAATAAATGATGCGATGAGAAAAAATAAAAATAGAAATCAAATGGAAGAGAAAATAAATATCCTTGAAATCTGAATTACATTTAAAAAAACATATAATAAAATGGCATATATAAATTTATTTATTAACTTGCTCTCATTTTACAACACTTTTTTAATATTAATGTTTGAGAAATTTTACTTTGGTTCATGGTTATTACAATTTTTTATAATTAAGAGAGAAAAATATGAGATAAGAAGAGCAATATAATGGGAAGAGATAAGGAAAAAATGAACTTTAAAAAAATGTTGTAAAAAAATGTTTTAAAAATAAATAATTTTTTATCTTTATATTATTTAAAGAGTTTTTTTTAGCTTTTTCTCTGAATTTCTATAATTAATAATGTGATATTTTATAAAAATATAAAAAATGTAAGACAAACAATTTTCATAATGCAAAAACCTGATACAAAAAATATAATAAGATAATATAAACGCATTTATCAACATGATTATTTTTTTATATTTATTTTAGTTGGTTTTAAAAGAATTCATTGAACTCTTTAATTTTTCTTAAATTTCTGTGCTGGGTGAGAGAAATATCGAAAGAAAAACTATATATAAAAACAAATATTTTCCATAGTTTATATACTCTTGCTTGTACGCTTTAAAGTAGCGTACATTACAATTTAAAAGAAACTTTAGCTATAAGAGAAATTATTTTTGTATAATAAAAAATACAAATAGTAGGGATAAAAATAGAAGGAAAAAGTATACAATAAGATAAATAATATAATAGAAAGATAAAAAGTAATATTATAAATAGTTTGTAAAAATTTATTATATAAATATGTAACTCTTTTCATAATAATTAATTAGTTATATGTTCTCAACGTGCTAGTGGTACACACACGACAAGATTCTATCATAGATGGCTGCTGAAAATTACTATTTTATTAGAAAAATGATTTTTTTTTTCTAAGTATTTTTCTTCGTAAGCAATTATGTTCAAGACATGTTCGGTCATTAAATGTAAAAATCTTTTGTAACAAGGATTTGAATAGTAGTTGTCATGTTGTGAGATATTAGCCCGTTGGATTCAACCATTATTTGTTATTGAAAAAATGATCGTTATACATTTACTAGATATACACTTAAAGAAAAATAGGAAAAGAAAAAAGAGAAATAAATGAAGTGATAAGTGATGTGATATAATATCAAAGTTTAATAGATATCTACTATTAGTATAAAAGTTTTTACATTGTTAACTAATTAAAAATTATTTTTGAGATGATTTTTAAAATAGTTATTATAAAATTTTACAAATTTATTATATATGACAGATCATAATTAGATGATAAAGCATATATTATTTATTCATAATAAAAAGATAAATATATAAAAATAATATAAAAGACAAGTGAAAGTACTGCATATACATGTACATCAGTATCGCTATTATTAAAGACACTCACGCTTCAATTGCATTACTTTTTAAATAATAAAAAATTATATTTTTTTGTACACACTTTTGAATTTTTAAAATAAGTATGTAACCGTAAAAAAAATAAAAATTAGGCTATGTATTGACAGTGAAAATAATTTTATACTGTCATCCAATCACAACCTATCATGTATGGTAAATTTGTTGACTTTGATAATAATTACCCTAAAAATTATACTATAGCTAATTTTCGATTGGCTGATAATGTAAAAGTTTTTACACTAACAATACATAACAATTAAACTCAAGAAACAATGTGTACAACCATTTCCTTTTCATATATTGGTCAATGCCTTAGTGCTTCTTTCTAGTTGTATTAAATTTATATTGATATCAATTATCTTAAAACATATATTGTAAAATATATCTTAATTGTAGTTGTATATTTCTTTAGTTCTATTTAACTATACATAATGTTAAGATTAATATATTGCATCAACAAGTTGGGTTGACCCGATCTTATTCAAATATTGTCGAGTTTTTATCGAGGCGAGTTCGAGTTCACAAAATTGACCATATCAAACTTTTGGATCAAATAGAAACATAAATACATGAACACCCCTATCTCTTGTCCCAATCAACGCTCTTATTTGCTTTAAGCTTTTAATTTAGATCTAAGGTAATCTAGTCTAGTTTACATATAAATGTAGAGAAACTTTACATGATAGATAGGCAATACCAAAGCCTTACGGTAAGAAAACTTAGATACAGTTTTATATGTGTTGTTGGTACTATTCTCCAATCAGACTTAGAGCTTCACCTTGGTGATGTACATTGACATTTAATGAAATCATTTATTATACGAATTACCGAAGTAAAACTCAAATTTTGATTGAAAAATAGTACCAGCAACACATATAGAACTGCATTAAGTTGTGTCTCCTCTCTTACCAACGAATAAAATCAAGTAAATAAAATAATAAAATAGTTAATAATTAATCAAGGATAACATGAAAAGAATTAATTAAGCTTTTTTTTTAAAATAAATGAAACCTAGCTAGGTAAGATATAGTAAGAACTTTGATTCAACGAAAAAGGTGGGATAATGCTATTAAAGAGATTTATTTAATTAAGTTTAAGATTCAATCAGGACACAGATACTCAAAAAATAAAAATAAAATAAAATAAAATAAAAAATGTATAAAAGACAAAAAGTCAAGGAAGTTAAACAAAATCAATCAATAACAATGTTAATAAAATGAATATTTGCCTTATGAAGTTAAATTCAACAGGAAGAAATTTAAAATAAACTGAAAATTGCTCTTGAATAAATACCCCATAATAATATTTTTCTTTTTATTTATTAAGCCTAGAATAGTATTCAATAAACAAATTACAATGAAATAAAAATAACATATGAATTATATTTTATATTTATCGTGTACTAAAAAAAGTAAAGCGAGACATAAAGTTAAAATGTCGTACATTTAATTTTCTCATAAAAAAAACGAAAACAGAAGAGATTTTTTCGTCGTATATTTTCATTATATTAATATACATTATATATTATTGTTTATTTAATTATTTTTTATCATAAACTTTCATCTCACTATAAGATGTGTGTTTTAAATTATTATTTTTCTTATTTCAATGAGTTTAAGTTACTCATAATTATTGAAGAAAAGATTATGTATTCAATTGGGTTGTATAATTTGATCAATATATCCTTCAAAGTGATTATTAACAAACTAGATTATCAACGGGGTTGGGTCTAACAGAAAGGACAAGTCCTTCACAACGTGATAAATTAAGATTTGAATTTTCATTAAAAATGTGTTCACACTTAGTGTCTGATATTACTTTGAACATGATTGTCTTCAAATAAGAATACTTATAGGAAAAAAGAAGAAGCTATAAATATTAACAAATGGGGTCTAGCTGGCTCTCTTATGTTGCTCATTTGTCACTGAGGCCGATTTCCATGTGGCAATCAATTTCATTCTTAATGGCTATGTCCATCAACAGCTCCTGTTAGCATCAGGGGTATCTTGACGAAGTTGTTTCTATTGGTGCTGTGCAGTGGAGCCTTGTCTTGAGGGAGGGTAATACTTGCACGGTTATGCCATGGCTAGTCTCGATCACCAACTGGATCTCGGGGTCCACGTTTTCAATCATAGACCTTCAATTAATATGTTCTAGTGAGTTATTTGCTTGCGTTTGTAATTTTTGATTTAGCAGGCATATCGCATTGTAGTGGACACTTTGCCTTGCCTTCTGTTGGATCCTTGTCCTCGTTATGCGGAAATAAATTATGGCTTAAGTATCATTTTAGTACATGTTTGGTTTCACATTTAATTCTCCATAATCATGTTAAAGTATCAGTTAACGTAATTTTAGATAAATATTTACATATTTGTTTTTACGTTAGAAAATTATTTCTGGCTCTAGAATTGATTTTAGGTTGAAGTAACTTTAAGTGTGTGTTTGGATGAGCGTCAACAAAATTGATTTTAAATAAAATTAATTTCGCAAAATTGATTTTGGTTAAAATTGATTTTGAAGTGATGTGATTTATGTTTGGATGTTTTTAAGTTAATAATAAAACTCAGTATAAAATTTTTGATCCAACGCAAAAGCTACATAAAGTTGCTTCAACTCAGAATCAATTGTGGACCCAAAATCAATTCCTTAACATAAAACCAAACATGTGAAAATTTACTTAAAATCACGTTAACTGGATTTCAATGTGATTCTAAAGATTCCAACGTGAAACCAAACATGCATTAGGTAGCTTTTGCGTTGGATCAAAACATTTACACTGAATTCGACTACTAACTTGTTTTTAGAATAAGAAATTCAAACATAAAACACATCACTTCAAAATCAATTTTACAAAATCAATTTCATTCAAAATTAATTTTACCAACACTCACCCAAACACACACTTAGTTGTTACAAAAATTCCATTTTTTATTATTGTTCTTTATAATTTTTTCTAACCTTTTTATTCTTGTAGCATATTTGTTTTGTCCTTGTTATTAGGATTAGTTTTCTAAGTGATGAGTTGTTCAATGAAACTCTATATCAACAACTTATTTGGCAGTCACGTCACACTATGTCAGTAATATATGACATGACACTTTACACAATTTTTATTTTAGTCTGTCTAAATACACATTGTTTTCATTTTAGTCTCTGACTATTGTCACTTACGTAATTTTTTGTTTTAATCTTTTAGATACACTCTATTTTTATTTTAGTCTTATATGAATGACACATTTCATATTCCCAATCCCCAGGCATAGGTTTGTGTCCTCCCTATCTTCCTTAAACACTTGGAGGGCATCTCAAACTTCCTCATTTCTCATATACCTATCAATCATCGTGTTTCGATACACCAAATTTTTGACAACCATTTGATTGAATATGCCAACCTAGCAGAATCCACATGATTACATTTAGTGTACATTGTCAATCAACACACAGTGTCCACCATGGCATCATTCATGTCCGACCCTAATTTGCAAGGGTGTGGATGTATCGTAGTTCCAATATCTAAAGGAGATATTAATGTGTGAGGGTTAATGAGTGCAAGCAAAAAGGAGCGTTATGAGATTGATGTGATTGGGTTCACGCTAACTTTTCTTGTTTGAACAAACTTGAAAGCACCTTCAACCAAATGTTCATTTGAGGAGTGAGACTCATTAAATATGATGTGAGGCTCGCAAAATTTTGTTATTTCTAATAAATTTCAACTAATTGTAAAGAGTATATTAGAATGTATGTTGCTAGCATTTCTCACTTATACTTTGGCAATGGTGAACTACAAAGGATGTCCATGCCACAATGGGTTTGTATTGGGGTAGTCAGAGAAAAAGTGGAGTAAGTATGATTTGGAAGTAAAATTAGTAAAGCTGGTTTTGAAGGCTGAGCAAGTTGTATTAAGGTAGTTGTACACACAAGAAGATGGAATTAGAAAGAACAAGAGGAGGGGGAGGTTGCTAGAAAGCAAAAGAGGAAGGGAAAAGAGCTAGGAAATTAGGGTGTAAAATTAAAAAAAAAATTAAGTATATTTAACGAAACGTAAACAAAAATTATGTAAGTGATAGAAGTCAGAGACTAAAATAAAAACAAGATATATTTAGAATGACTAAAACAAAAATTGTGAAGTGACAGGAATTAGGGACTAAAATAAAATAAACTGTATTTAAAGAGACTAAAACACAAATTATGTAAAGTGGTGTGTCATGGATTAGTGGCCACGTGGCTTGACATGACTGCCATTTGGGTTGCTAACGTAGAGTTTTGTAGGATTGTTCATCATTTAACAGATTAATCCTAAATGACAAAAACCTAAAGCATAATAAATCATGTTAGTGGGGCAAAAATTAGAAAAATATTATAAGAAGCAAAAGCAAAAAAAATGGGATTTTATAAAGACTACAAAAATATTTAAGTCTTTTTAAAAATTATTTTCAATTTTTAAAAATGAAAGAATAAAAAAATATTTGAATAATTATTTTCTACATATATGCTTTGAAATTTCTTCATAAAATTGCAGTTATGAAAGCAAGAAAAAAAAAAGTTTCTTACAATGTTAGTACTTTTATTTGTTTGTCTAATAGTATTCTGTAACAAATAAAGTACCTTTTGTCTTGTACAACGTGTAATCGATAGAAGCTAATATCTCGTGTATAATTTTTTTTAAAATCTATTTTTGAAACTCTTTTTAACAATTTTTTTTTCTTTTGTTTTGTTTTCAAAAAGTATACTGAAAACAAATTTTAAAAAATTGTGTTAAAAATAAAGTTTTGAAAATAAAAGAATGAAAATTATTTCAAACACGGCCTAAATATCCCATTTTAAAATTTAATAAAAATAACTTGTCTAGATGACAAATACACACAATTAATCTTTAAATTATAAATATCGTTCAATTTAATTTCTTATATTATAACAAAATAAATTTAGTTCTTTAAGATTTGTCAATTTAGTTTCTAAAATTAATATTACCGTTTTATTTTGTCACTAACATTTCACAGCATTTAATTTAATCACTAACATTACAAAATCAATCAATTTAATTTTTAAATTTGACAACTATTATTAATTTAATATTTTAATTTGACAATAATTAGTCAAATTGATCTTTAACATTAGGGAGTAAATTGACTAATGTACAACAAAAATTAAGGATTAGCTTAACTCATGCATACCAAAACTATGAACTAAAATAAGTAATAGTTATTAAAGTTAAAGATCAAATTCACAAGCTTTTTTTTGGTATATAAATTCACAAGTTTTAAAAACATAGATTAAAAAAACAAACAATTGTAAATTTCAATGATTTTTTTTTAAATTTTATATATTAAAATGATCAATACTTATAATTTAGGGACTAAATTAGTAACTCATTCAATGGTATAAACGAGTTGAGCTGAGTCGAACACTTTAAATTTAAGTTGGACTTGTGAAAAAAAAAAAAAGTGTTCAAGCTTGATTCATTTATTTAAATAAGTTTAACTGAAAGTTTGAAGTTGGCATGTTAAAAAAAAATAAAACTTGAATTTGATTTATTTGGCTCATTTACAGGTTAATTATATTTGCTTTTATACACTATAACATTAATGATTTTTCATAGCGACATTTGTTGTTGGCAAAACTCAAATTTCATTGGAAAAATAATTTTTGTCAGCAAAAAAATTTTCACTGGCAAAAGCTACAATCGTAGACACATAAGGAATAATACTTAAGTTTTGTCACGAAAATGGGGTTAGCCATAGTATAAATTATGTTTCAAATAAAAATATATATTTAATATCTTAAAAAATATAAACATTTTTTTTATGTTTTTTATAAAACAATTAGGAAAGTTTATTAAAAATTAAAAATATTCATTTTAAACTGAAAAAGAGGACCTAATGCTCTGTTTGGTAGCGCCGAAGTATCGAAGAAGATAAGAGAAGTGAGCAGAAGAGCAGAGAAGTGTACGAACTTCCCTCGTTTGGTAGTGATGAAGTATCAAAGAAATATTTGAAAAAAGTGTGGGACCCACGTCTGAAAACTTCTTTGCAAAACTGCGAAGAAATGCGCGGAAATGAGTATGGTTGGTAAAAATAATCGATTATTTTTATTGATAATCGATTATCACTGATACTTAAAAATAATTTTTATTTCAATAATCGATTACTTTTGTAACATAATCGATTATCACTTCCTCTTAATCGATTATCTCTTCTTCCATAATCGAATATCTCCCCCTCCCTATTCGATTATCTGAATTCCCCTCTCCCCTGTTATTCGAATATGCCCCCCTCTCCCCTCTCAAAATCCCGTCTTATATAATAATAATAATAATAATAATAATAACAATAATAAAAATAAATAATAATAATAATAATATTAATAATAAAAATAAATATTTTATTAATAAAAATAAATATTATAATAACAATAAAAATAATATTAATGATAAAATAAATAATAATTAAAATAATCTTAACTTTCACTCTATTTCTTACCTAATTCTCTTCAACCAAAAAATCTTAACTTATACTCTATTTTTTACCTATTTCTCTTCTCTTCTCTTCTCTTCTCTTCTCTTCTCTTCTTTTCTCTCTATTTCTTTCCTCTAAATGCCCCAAGTTTTTTTATTTTATTTGTCTCCAACAATGCTATATATTCGAATATGGGTTTACCATATTCGAATATTTGGCCTCCATATATTCGAATATGGTAAACCCATATTCGAATATATCACCATATATTGGAATATGGGATTCCCATATTCGAATATATGTAACATAATTGTAGTTCCACGGTTTTCTGGAAATAATTTAATTAAAAAAAACAAAGGTATAAGTGTAATTTTATTTTTCATTCTAAATCCCCAAAAGTCAAAAAGCAAACTTTTACTCTATTTCTTCTCTACTTCTCTCCAACTAAACAACATCTATTTCCACTCTATTTCTTACCTACTTCTCTTCTCTTCTACCTACTTCCTCTCCCTCTATTTCTCTCCTCTCTACCAAACACAACGTAAATGCTCAATGGCCAGACCAACCAGTAGAGAATGACATAATCTTGTGTTTCATCGTCATCATTATTTTTAATATGAAGTGAATGAATTATAACATAGTAGGGTCGCATTGCAGTCCCATGCCACTCAGCCACCGTCCTGATTCGAGTGCTACCAATTTGTCATTATATCAACGAATTTAAGAACACATGCAGTATATAACGAGGTGAATAATGATATTTGGATACCATTTTTATTAATATCATTTTTGTATTGGATAAAAGTTAAGTGAAGTAAGTTAGATATTTTTTATAATATTTTTCAATTGAAATTAAAGTTTAATTTTAGCAAGTCACGTAATTCAAGTTGATATTAAGAACTGATATTAGTTATTGAGATAAAACTTTAATTTTAATTAAAAAAAACAATAAAAACATTAAAATTACTGTATTTAAATTTTATCCTTTTTCATTATTTATCATGGATAATTAAAAATAAAAATAGTGCACTCTTTCTTTTTGTTTTTTAAATAAATTTCAAAATTTTATTTTTCAAAAATAATCCATATTTTCATTATGTTTCATGGATAATCCAATGCCACCACGGGACCCTTTTCTTTTGTTGGGCTGTAGCCTATATCAATCTCTTTTTTACCTCTTTTTATTTTAGAAATCGTTGGGCTTTAGCCTAGCAATCTTCCCCCTGCTTGCAGAATTCATTGCCCAAAACCTTTCTTTTTCTTTGTTCGGCCTACACAAATTTTTTTCACCCTTTTCTCCTTTTATTTTTGTTATGTCTATTTATTTGGGTTTAATTTTTTATTTTTTTTAGCGATAGTTGTATTTAGTATAGATTAGGAATAATATTTGATTAATATTTGAGTTTAGGTAGTTTATGTGTATAATTTTAAGCCAAAAATAAACACACCGAAGAGGATAATGATTTTTGTTAAAATGTCTACTTTAGTTATTTAGAATTTGTTCAAATTTGTTATTTTATTATATGTGCTTAAATTTTTTTCTCTAATGTAATTCTTTCCTTTTTTTATGTAATACTTGACTCCATCCTACCAAAAAAGCTCCATGCTCTCATTTTGATTTTTAATTAATTGATAGGCATAACTCATCCTACATGTTGAGTATGGTTAAAGACACAATCACTTTAGTAAGTTATAAGTTGGTTTGACTTTTAACTTATAAGCCATTAATTTTTTTTTTCTATTTTTATCCTCACTAATTTATTTAAAGTCTTTTTTTTACTTTTTTTTTTTAATTTTAGAAACTCTTTTGTCTATTTGGTCACTTGTAGTGATCTCACATTTTCTCCTCTCACATGCATACAGTGGCAATGTGCATCCCCAACGACACCTACGATCGGCTCATTAATCGTTACCGCCACACTATCCCCCATCATTGTGTCTCCTCTCTCACATGTGAATGTGTGCTATCCTCCTATGCCAAATTGAAGCATCATTTTCTTTTGAGTAAATTATATTGACATTTCCTGAGATTTTTTGATATTGCACATAACCTCATATTTTTTTGGCATTTACAATAATCTCCTTTATAAGAATACACAGTGTAATATTTTTCAAATAGTTAATGGAGGATAATATAATGTATAAGGAATGTCAGTGTAATGTTTATCAAATAATTAAGGGGGTTAGAATAAGAGTAAAAAAAAAAGGAGGAATACCAGGTGAAAGTTGATGAAATCTTAAGGGATATTAGTGTAATTTACTCTTTTATTTTATTTTCTTTTGAATCACTATTTTATTAGAAAAATAATTGTTATACACTCTTAGATATACACATTTAGAGTTTCTCTCTTTTAATCAATATATATATATATAGGACAGGATCCGTTGACACCAGGTATAAAAGTTAGTCAAATTACACCTTCAATAACTTTTTGTATAATGCAAATTTAATCAATCCAACTGTTGAATTTGATGTTTTTATTAATTAGATTAAGTATACAAAATTTCATATAATTCTAAAATTATTTAATAGTTCATTAAATCACTTTATTTTAACGTACAATATGATATTAAAATATATGTAAATATTCAATATTAGATAACATATTTAGAAAAGTCCAAATGATGTGAAATTTGATATACATAATCATAAAGATAATATCATCAAATTCAACGGTTGAATTGGTTAAATTTGTATTATACAAAAAGTTATTGAATGTGTAATTTAACTAACTCTTACACCTAGTGTCAACGGATCCTGCCCCTACATATATATATATATATATATATATATATATAGGAACAAATTATAGAAAATAAAAATATATGATAAATAATGTAATGTACCTAGAAAGAAAGAGATAGAAGAAAAACAAATATAAAAAAGAAGTAAAAGTATTGCACAAATATGTGAATATCATAGTCAATTTTATTATCACTATCTTTTCAAGTCTTTGGACTTCTAATTTTAAAGGCACTCAAATATAAGTTGTCATTTTATGGGGCTTGGAAATAAGGTTGTCTATGGATTACTGGACAGAGTGGTTTGGGGTGTGGTGAACTACAATGGCATTGCTAGTGTGTACTCCTAGGTTTAAGTAGTGCATAGTGCAGAGGTGACAAAGAATCAGAATCATGATACAAAAACATTTGAGTTATTTATTTATTTACATTCCAATGGTAGAGACATTTAATTTATATCTCTTGTTTTTGTTTATCTTTTTATTATTATTACATATATCATTTTGGGAAAGTGGTATATATATGTCCTATTTTAAGGTTGTATGTATGGATAAAAGATACATATAAAATTAAAAAAAAAAATAAAGGAAGAGAGAAAATGATTAATGTGATGAAAAATAAGAATAAAGAAAAAAATTGAGTGAAAATAACATAAAAGAGAAAATAGATGTCTAATAATAATAATTCATCATTTTTGTTACATGTATTTTTATGGTTTATTTCTTTCATTCAGAGTACATGTCATAATAGGTGTTACACCAAACATTTTTCAAAGGGAGATGTTTTGTGAACATTATAATCTCATTTATTCACAGATAAAAATATAAGAGAGATAAAAGATAGATAGCTAAGATATATTTTGATTCCTTATTTTTTTACTAAAATTCATTTTGGTTCTTTATTTTTTAAAAGATTCATTTTGACTTTTAACTCTCAAATTTGAGTTAATGTTATTCTCCTGAAATAGTAACCGTTTTTAGTTTTGGAACACGATTTGAATCCTTTTTTGACCTATTCAAGACGTGAAACTTGTCCTATTAGATTCACCTACATGAAAAATATGAAACCCAACTAATGTTCAAGCCAAAAAAGGTCATAAACATGGTGAAAATTGTGCAAAAAGTGAGTCTCGCGAGCAATTGAAAAAGAATATGATATTAGAATTTTTAGTTTTTTTTTCCTTTTTGTGTTGACAATATTCTTGTGTGGTATTGAAGCAGCATCGTTTACTATTTTTATCGATTTCTTATGTGGAGTCATCAAAGTGGCTGTATAAAAAATGTAAGTAATCCACCTTATTGAGGGAATTAAAAGTCTGAAAATTATAAATCTCATACTCTTACCCTTGAAAAAGGATTAATTACTTGGTGTTACTAAAATTATGCATATAATCAAAATGATAAGTGAATATAGAGCAATGGGTGAGTTGTATTAAGAGTAAATGTATTATGCATGATATTTAGGAATATGATAAATCACCTTTAGCTAGTTTAGAATTTTTTTTTGACTAGAAGTTAGTTCGGATTAAAGAGTGAAATTGAGGATTATAGGATTTGATAACATATACATTTTCCTTCATATGTGCTAAATTTATGAGTAAAATTCATATGAACTTTATTAAATAATGAAAGAGATTCATTATAAAGGGTAAGACTCATATCATATCATATAATGAGATCTATGAGGAAATTTTATTTTTTATGATTGGTCTTCCATTAATTTAAATAAAAATATTAGCTGAATGCTAACTTAATAGATCATGAAATATTCATTTTGTGATCGGTAATATTAAAATCACATATAAAGTCTTAAGTCTTTTTTTTTAGTACGAACCATAGGTATTATTCACTGGAGGCAATTATGTTCGAGTTGGGTAGGACCGTTATAGATGGCAAAACTCTCTTTTTAAGTATTTAACGTAGCTATATCCCTAAGACTTTATATTTTTGATTTTACCCCCTAAACATAAATTCTTAAGTCTATTTGAATAGTGCAAATTTTAGTTGTATTAAATTCATAATAAGTGGAATTACTATGGCTATGTTTGGCAAAACTAGTTGAAAATTTAGCTTAAAACTAAAAAACTAGCAAAAAGTTGAAAAGTTAGTTGGTAGTTGAAAATTTATAGTTGAAAGCTGTTAAGCTAATTTATTAAACTATAAGTGTTTGATAAGATTATCAGTTAAATAACTGATAAATGTAAAATGACAGAAACATGTTTATATGATATTTTTATATAAATTTTAATTTTGTTTTCTTGATAAAATATATTTTGAGATAATTATAATTTTAGTTTTTTAATTAGTTTCAAACTCTTGTAATTTTTTATTTATAGATTAATTATTTTTAATTATAATTTTTAGTTTCAATTATGGTATTTTTTCATATTATGCATTCTACTATTAATTTTATATTATATCTTAAAATATTTCCAACCACGTTTAAAGTAAAATGAATTAGCATACACTTAAGTAGATGTCATAGTTTCATCATGTTGATAAGTGTACACTACAAGAAAAACTTAAATTACTGTCAGCCAGTTAGCATTAGCTTAAACACCGACACTAAATAGTGTCGGTTAGCCGACGCTAAACCCTCACTAAAATGCTTTTCGTTAATTTTTAATATATTTATTTTTTTCCTTTTTTAGATTGGCCGACACTAGCAATGTTAAAAAAAAATAATTATTAATAATTTTTGAAAATTATTTCTAAGCCCGAAAACATAAAGATACTCCAACCTCCTAGTTTTTTTAAAATTTAAAAGTAAGTGACGGCCATGGCCAACGCTACTAATATTAAAAAAAATTATTAGTGTCTACTTAGCCGATGATAACTTATATTAAAAAATAATAATTATTAGTGTCAGCTTGACCGTCACTTATATATCCTATTTTATCATTAACCCCTTCTTCCCCTTCACACTTTGCGAGCCACCTTCTCCCTTTTCCTCGTTTCTTTTCCTTTCTTTCACTTGTTAATGATTTTCTTTTCTATGTGTTGTAGGTGGCTTTGGAGGCAGTGGATATCGACAACAGAGATGGGCGGCAGTGATAATGACTATTTGAGATTTGGGGTAGTGGTGGGTCTGTGCGGTGGTGGTGGTGGTTTTTTTTTTTTTTTTCTTATTGATGTTTGGCTTTTGCAAGTGGTGGTAGTTTTATGCGGTGGCGGTAGCGATTTGAGGTTTGAGATTTGGTGGATATGGGTGGCGGAGTGTAGTGGCGGTTTGGGGTTTGGTGGATATGGGTGGTGGTTTGGTGTGGCGGTTTGCGAGAAAGGGAGAACATCGTTGGCAATGGCAGTGTTTTTTTGGTTCAATTTTTACAATTTTCTATCAGCTTAAGCGACAGCCAAGCCAACGCTAATAAGCATCGGCCACGTTTGGCCGACACAACCCAATTAGTGTCGACTTGATTAGCATCAGCTATGAGACCATTGCTTTACCAATGATAATAACGAAAAAGCAACAGCTTTTGATGATTAACGTTGGCTTTTGGCTGACACTAATTTATGTTTTTCTTGTAGAGGTAATAGTTAAAAATATCTTGAAGTATAATGTTAAAATAATATAATAAATAATGCAAATAATGTAATGGTTTAAATAAATAGTGTAAGAAGAAAAACAAAAACAAAATCTTACCTTATGTAAAAAAAGGGTAATAAAAAATTTAATAAATATTTTAAGGATAAAAAGAAAAAAATATAAAAAACTAGAAGCTAGCATTTTAAAAAATGTTACTTGAAGTAGCATCTTAAAAAATGCTACAAGTTACTAAAAAAAACTTGTTCACCAAATACTATTAATAAGGTAAAACAAACTTTTTAGCTAGTAAAAAAAGCTAGAAGCTAGTTGAAATGACTTGTCAACATAGTCTATGATTCTTCATTAATGAGAATGTTATAAGCTATTACTACTCATCGTGATATGGTTGGTCTCATCACTTTTCTATATAGATGTGTCTTGGTATACATTATTGTTAATTCCTTACAATTACACATTACTCCCATTTGGATTTGAAAAGGAAGGAAAGAAAATCTTTAATCAGGATTAGCAAACACATTTTTAACAAACTTTTTCAGCATACTCACCATGACAATTGATTAAAATTTATTAAAATCATAAATTTATAAATGTGACTAATTAAACAAGGAATGAGACTTATATTATTCAACTAACGGTAAAAAGAAATTATTGAAAAAGCAAGAATCACACAAGAATGGGAGGTTGAATTGTGCGTAAAAAAAAAACTTTTCAACTTAAAAGCAAGTTCGTAAGCGTTTTAAGCAAAGGATAGGGAAGAACAAGAACACAAGGAATTTATACTGGTTCACTCAACCTTGAGCTACGTCCAGTCCCTTCACCCAAAAGGTATTCACTAACCAACCTTAGGTTACAAGTATTCTTCACTGCCTCTTCAGGCTTTACAATGCAATCACCCCAGATTGCGTAACAACCCAAGTATTCTTTCTCACTAAGCCTCTCCAAGCTTTCACAACAAGTAAAGTTGTTTTACAATAAAAGAACTCAACTCACAAAGTGAGGATTCAAAAGCTTAAGCACATTATAGTATTGTATCAGATAATTTTTAAGTATCGTCCAGTGGACGCATAAACTAACAAGTTCACAGTCAACGTCTATAAGAATTTTGCTTGATGCATCACACACACTGCTTCTTCTTTGGTATAAATAGTCTTTAACGAGAAAGAGTCGTTGAAGCTGGCTTAGCTTCAATCTTCAAAAAGGAGGTGCGCTTATCGAGTTTCCAAACAGGTCAAAAAAGCAGCTTTTGAGCTTGCACTAAAACGGAAGGTGCAGGATTGTGTTAGCGTATTGCTTTTCTAATCATACTTCTTTTGGCTTGGCAACTTGATAGGTTGACTTCCTTTTTCTGTGTAGTTGCGCTTTTGCATTAGAATGTTTCTGTTTATCATTTAATGCTTTAAATATTTGAATGTTAGATCTTAAAAAGGTAGGCATTAGTTTAGATGCTTGCATATATATAATACATATAGATTGGATGAGAGTTTAAGAAAAGCTTAGCCGTTTACAGGAGCTTACATTTGGATGCGTTTAGTCTAAGTGTCTAATGCTTGAGACACAGTCCATAAAAAAGACTTACTCTTGGATGGTCTCCATATGCAAGTAGATCGAACGCTCGTCAAGATTGGCGCGTTGGACTCAACGAGTCTGGACGCTGTAAATTCGTTAATTTCAAAAGAGACTTAAACATTAATAAGTTTATTATCTTCAAAACTTTGAAGGACTAGACGCTTCAACGTCTTTGGTTCCAACAATTATTTATTGGTATGAATTTGTGTAGCACAAACAATACATATCACTAAACACCCATGATTTTCGTTAATTATTAATTTTTTTATTTTTAAATTTACAATTGAAACAATTATATTAAAACATTTGTTTTGTAAAGGTTTTTATACTAATTAAGAACTTTCCTATCATTTAACAATGCTGATGGTAAAAAATGTATTTAAACGAGTGACTAGATGCGTGTGTTCACGGGAGATTATTAAATACTTGTAAGAGATATCATTAAGGTAATGATGTCAGGTCAAGCAACAATGGTTTTTAAGAGTATTCACCCACTATTGTGGAAAGGATTTTTTAAATCGGTTAAAAAGAACTTTTTAAATCGGTTCTTGAATTGATTTGGATATAGGCAATTTAGAAAGTGGGAGGTTTTCTAAATAGATTTTCAATTGATTTAATTTTTTTTTAACTCAGGTATTGGGAACTAATGTAGAAAGTCAGCAAACCACCGATGATCTGCACCCTTCTCCTTCTCCTCCTTTCATCTCTCACTATACTGACACTTCTCTTTACCTTCATTTTATTTCAACATAATTCTTCACTACTCCACTCCACAGTTTACAGCACCAGAGAGAAAAACGAAAACTTGTTCACCCCAAGGGCTTTCTTGATTCGTTATTGGGACAACAAAATCACCAATACTTACCAAAGTCAAACTTTCTTCTCTCGAAGGAATCCCCACTAATCGCCATGGAAACCGCCACATTCACCAAACTCTTCGCCAACAACACCCTCTTCATGCACCTCCTACACTTCTACTTTGTCACCAATAACTTCATTTTGCTTCATAACCTTACTGGTCTTTAGGAAGTAGCAGTTAGCACATTATGTTTTCTACCATGACATATTGCATATATCCTACCAATAATTTCCAAGCACTAATTAAATAATTGAAAGTTGAAACTACATTGATCGATATACATTGATTAGTTTCCACAACCTGCTAAACACCAGAAAAATGAAGAAGCTTACTCTGTTCCAAAACTTCCTATCTCTTTGCCAATTTGTCATGAGGAAGAAGATAAGGTGGAGACAAGGGAAGCAACAATGTCAAAGGAAAGAATGGCAAAGACGTGGAGGCAAAGAGAAGAAAACAAGGAGAAGAATGGCGAAGACGAAACAAGAATACAAAAAGAATGACGCAAAAATGGGATTTTAAAAGCTTTTTTAAATTGGTTGCATTATAACCGATTTAAAAAAAAAACTTTTTAAATTAGCTACAGGTATAACCAATTTAAAATGTTATTTTTTAAATCGGTTCTAATGCAACCAATTTAAATATTTTTATCATGTGGTATTAACTAGATCATTGGATGCATGTTTTAGAACCCAATTTTGTGTGTGAACATGAACATATGCATAGGCCAACCCAACGTTGAGGGAGATTTAAAGCAAACTTTGAAAGAGATTTTTTAAATTTAATTGAGAGAGTTATATGTTGAACTTTTTATCAATATATGTGGTCTTTTTACTTTATGAAAACTAATAGCAAATAATATTTTGTTGGTTGGCCTAAAGCTTAGCTTTAGTAACTTTACCTGCCAAAATACTAATATTAATCGTATGAAATGATCCTATTGATTGAAAAGGGAAGATTAAGATCCACAAATTTCTTTTATTATTAATCAATCACAAAAGGGTAAGATTTGATTGTGAAAGATTCACAAGTTTATTCCATTAAAAAAGATTGCGTCACAACCTAGTAAAGATTGGTTATACCTGGATGGCACTTTCTCTATGGGTAGATGAAACCCATGAAATATAAACTACCTTGTCGGAATGTTTGGAAATATTGTCGAAGAGGTTGTTTTGATCATTTTGTGAATCAAAGGAGTACGAACGAGCATGAATTCGAAAGGGAGAAGACGATACCCTTTCTAGTTGTATATTTTCATTTAAACTAAAAGAAACAAAATATTGGTTCAAAAATATATTTTTATATGTAATGTGGAGAGTTTTGAACAATGAACATGTAATATCCTATCTCTTACGTTTAATGCATGCCTATTAATGACCACAATTGCTAATAGTGAAGCCACTTACTTGTTTATCCAATAATGCACCCTGAAATCATGCACAATCTTGCTAATTTTGGTCAACATTAATTTTGGTAATGATGATGAATGTATCTTACACAGGCATTAATTGAGTGCTTCATTGGTGCTGTATTTTTCCTCAATGAAATTCGTATCCAATGTCGCCTTTCTATCTGTACTCCTGTTTTGAGAATTTCAGCAAAATTACTTGCAGTCAAATTAATTTTCTTTCTTTTATATTTGCATGATCCTAATACGTGCTTGTTGTAACATGTACTTTCTCTGTTTCTAGCATTCTTCACCTTGTCTTCACAATTTGTAACTCTCTAACAAGTTGGTCAAGATGGATTGAAAAATGAATCGAAAATAAAAATTATCAATGGGCAAAGCAAACCACAGAAGAAGAAGAAGAAATTACTAGTTAAGTTGGACAAGGTTAATTCAGTATTGCATTATGATGGGGTGTCCTGGTTTGATTTGTAAATGGAAGGGGCTATTCTAAATAGAAACCTATGTATTTTGTCTCTTGCTTCCAATCTTTGCACATTTTGTGCCTAGCTTGGAAGGTTTTTAATGATATTCATTTGCTTATAAAAAAAAAAGTTGGACAAGGTTTGCTTAATGGAATAATTGATGCATGCATTGATAAATTGGTGTAACAAAACTTATCAGTAAGGTGTCGTGGCCATGTTAACAACAATATACATATAGCTTATCCACCAAAAGAGAGAGGGGGGGAGGAAAGAAGAGGAGCCAATATACATAAGTAACCATGATCTCAATTAAATACGGCCGACAACGAAATTGAACATGTTAAACATACCCAATTTTGTGTGTGAACATGAACACATGCATGTATACCATCACTATCATATCAAACTAATAATATTAATTTTATTAAATGATCCAACTGATTGAAATGGGAAGATTAAGATTTGCAAATTTCTTTTCTATTGATCAATCACAAAAGGGTGAGATTTGATTGTAAGGATTGCTACGCTTATTCAATTAAAGAAGATTGTGTCACAACCATGTAAACATCTTAGTTATTTGAGGATGGCTATTTCTCTATGGGTAGATGAAACCCATATGAAATATAAAATAAACTTCCTACTTAAAGCATTTTTATTTTAAAAAATTCAATAGTCCTAATAAGAAATAAGCATATAATAAATCAATTAAATATTGAACCAAATAATGTCGTAAATAATCAAATTTGAACTTTTTATATACTTTATATGCGTAAGAATTTCACTTTCATTATAAATATGAAACAAAAAAAAATCCATTACACAATTTTTCCATAACAATATAATCACCTTTTTTATACAAGCATTTGACGAATAACCTTTCTCTTTGTAACCTCGAAGAAAATAAGAATAACTTTTCTCTTTAAATATGTCTACCCATTTTCGACAACATTGTTAGAGACAATGTCAAGAATGATTGAAAGAAGCGGGAATATCTTTAAGTATGGGTTGCATTTATTCACGTATAGTCTTTTTTTTTTTGGTAGTGCCAGATTTTATTTAAAATGCCTTAAGAGTGGATTTAGTTTGTATTTTTTTTTTAGAAGCTTTTAGTTGACCCTAGATTTGGGGGAAAAAACCAAACAGTATTTAAAAAAAAAAACTAAAATAATGTAGGAAAAAAACATTTTACCTGAACGAGTTGTTTTAGGACAGGGTACGTGTAGAATGCGTTAGTGGCAGTGGCGCTATAGAAGGCGCTGGTACCACCAATGCCACCCAATTATGCATTAAAAAAAAAGAAGGCACTGGTCAAACCAATGCCACTTGTTCAGCACAGTTAGCAAACATGATATTTTGTCTTTTTTGAAACAGGATTTCTGCATGGGAATCTGTACTGTTTGGTACTAGTCAAAGGTGCTAGTTAGACTGGTGCCTTCTGTACAAGCGGAAAACACCCATTGCACTAGCGCCACATGATAATTTTGTATTCATAAAATGCATGCTCTGTATTCGCATTGTAATATCAGATATAATATTTGATTCTTATTCTTATATTCTTATCCCCTTGGTGTAGGATTTAACCTAAATATAGCTTTTACGGGAGAAGCCAATGCGTCACATGTGGAGGAGCATATTAGGAGGAACCTAGATCGTGGTGCATGTATTTTACGAACACAAAATTATCATGGGCGTTGGTGCAATGGGCATTTTTCGCTTGTACAAGAGCCACCAGTCTAAGTAGCGCCTTTGACCAGTACAAAAGGCACCAGTCTGACCAACGCCTTTGACCAGTACTAGACAGTACAAATTCTCGTGCAGAAATCCTGTTTCAAAAAAGACAAAATATCATGTCTGCTAACTGTTTTGAACATAATTGGGTGGTGGTAGTGCCACCAGCGCCTTCTATAGTACCATTGCCACCAGCGCTTTCTACACATACCCTGTCCCAAAACAACCCATTCAAGTAAAGTGTTTTTTTCTACATTATTTTGGTAATTTTTTTTAAAAAATATATTATTTTGGTTTTTTTTTTCCCTAGATTTGGTTGAATTCACCAAAAAAAAAAAGCACAAGTATCAATCTTCTTCTTTTTTTTCTCTCATTTTCATTTTTTAGTTATATTTAATATTTTATCATCTATGTCTTATTATTTTTATAATGATTCTATAATTATGATTTAATTTATTTTTATGTTTAAATTTCATCTTTTCAATTTTAGAGTCTATTATTTTCTTTTAAGATAAGTTTTCATCTTCTTTTTTTTCGTCTCTCTGAGTGTTTTCTTCTTTTCGTTAACTTGTTTGTTCTCTTTAATTTATTTTTTTCTTTCAAGCGTATATCTTTCATTATTTTCAAATTTTTTTCACTTTTTTTTTGCACGTTTTCTCCATCATTTTTCTGTAAGGTAACCTTTTATTCTTTTCTTTCTCTATTTTAATTGAATTTTACATAATATTATTAATTTATTTTTATCTTCTTTCTTAGACGTGTCATATAATTTTCATTGTTATTACCGTTTAAGTTTTAAAGGTTTTCTTTTTACTGTTTTAATTTTTTTGTCCTTTTTCTCTAAAGTGAATTTTTATTCTTTTTTTTAATACTTGGACCAAAATTGTAGATTTTACAAAATTGGAAGACAAAAATCATGGAAGTAAAAATTTGGGAATCCAAATTGCGGAATTAATATTATAGAGAGACTAAAAGTGCAATTTAGCTTAAATATAAAGAAAGTTGGATGTACTCCAAGAAATAATTAAAAAAAAAAAAACAAAGAGAGGATTCTGGATCCCAAGTTACTATATTAGTGTTTTGAGTAAGAGATATGATATATATATATATATATATATATATATATATATATATATATATATATATATTAATAATTCATACAATAATTTATACAACAATATTTTTTGTGTCTATCTCTTTTTATTATAATGAGATATAATAAATGATGTACAGAAGAAAGATAAATATAAAAAAATTGATGTACAAGTTATTGTATGAATTATTATATAAATAACATTTCTTTTGAGTTGTGTTCTGAAAATCGGACCGGTTGGTCAAACCGAAAAACCAGTCACTTGACCAGTTCAAATAAATCACAGAACTGGTCTGAAGAAAAATCAGTCCAAGAATCGAAAAACCGGTCAAAATTGGTCAAAAACCAGTTCACAGCAAGTCAAAGAAAAATGTTTAATACAACGTTATTTTATTTTTAAAAAAAATAAAAACCAACCTAAAGTATTTATCATTTTCTTTTTATTTTAAATATAAACTTGTTTTTATTAATAAATGTTGATGTGTATAGTTAAAACTTATACTTAAATATCATGACATATTTGATTTGTATTTTTTTAGGTATTGTAAATGTATAGAACCTATAAATTATGTTTTATTTTTAATTTTTAGTATTATATAATTATGATGTTATTTTTTTTAATATTATTTTATGTATTATTTAATTATTATTATTATTTTATTAATACCAATTTAACTACAATTAAATTATTAAATTTTAAATTAATGTCTTGATCGGTTCAATTACCGGTTCGATTAAAAACATTACTCATGAGGAAAAGACTAAAAGGCAAATAAACGTTAACATGCAATTGGACCTAAAAAGACAAAAAGAAAAAAACACGTAATTGGTCGTTATTGGAAAGACAATCATATCGCATTCAGAGACAGGCACGGAAATATGTTGCAGTCATTGATTTTCTCTTCAACCCGACCAATTCTAGGATGAACAAAAGCCTGTCCCGAATCAAAAAGTGCCACGTCATTTAACGAATATGCGTTATTTAATGAAGATACTATATAGATTATTTTTATAATTTTATTAATTTAAAGATCAGTTAAGAAAAAAAATAACACCACAAAATCAAATTGATAGTTTATTTGAAAATAATACTTCATAGTTTATACGTTTGCCTACAAGCTGACGCCATGGAAATCTGCTTTCCCAGGGATTAAGCGTGTTTAGATATCTGTTTTTCTTTTGCTTCTTTATCTCTTGTAACCAAAAAAAAGAAAGAAAAGATTGATAGTTTATTTCATCGCAAGCACCCACTGTGTTTGTAATAATAATAATAGATAAATGATAACAAATAATTGATAATTATTTTCTTATTCTTAAAAAGAATTATAAAAAATTATTAATTATATATAAAAATGGAAAATAAAAACAAAAAGTTCAAATTATCCTGTACTGATTATTTTCTCGTTTTGTAAATTTTTTGTTTTTATTTTATTTCCAGTAAAATTGTAAAACATAGTCATTTCTTCGACGTCGCTTTCTCTGTGTCAAAGCAGCAAGAGTCACAGACACAGCAAGCGTAGCCGCTAAGTCAGTATAATTCCGAGTAGCCACCACGGTGTTTGCGGCACTGATTCTAGGGTTCCCATGGCCGCCGTGATCCGCAACCGCATCCTCTTTCCCTCCACCGCTCACCACCGCAACCGCAACAACAACAGCAGCACCCTCCGTTTC
This sequence comes from Spatholobus suberectus, assembly GCA_004329165.1. Classification (NCBI taxonomy): domain Eukaryota; kingdom Viridiplantae; phylum Streptophyta; class Magnoliopsida; order Fabales; family Fabaceae; genus Spatholobus; species Spatholobus suberectus. Next base: position 1,906,890 of record CM014733.1, read on the forward strand.
CCTCAAACCTCACCATCCGGATTCACCGCTTCGTGCTCCCAATCGGAACCTTCTTCTCGGCGGCGTCCTCCGTACATCCCGAACCGCATTCCCGACCCCTCCTATGTCCGCATCTCGGACACCACTCTCCGCGACGGCCAGCAGTTCCCGGGCGCCTCCATGACCTTGAAGGAGAAGCTCGACGTGGCGCGTCAGCTCACGAAGCTGGGCGTCGACGTCATCGACGCCGGGTTCCCCGCCGCCTCGAAGGACGACTTCGTTGCCGTGAAGATGATCGCCCAAGAGGTCGGGAACGCCGTCCACGGCCACGGCTACGTCCCCGTCATCTGCGGCCTCTCCCGCTGCAACGAGAACGACATTCGAACTGCCTGGGAGGCCGTTAAGCACGCCAAGAGGCCAAGGATTCAGACCTTCATCGCCACCAGCGCCATTCACATGGAGCACAAGCTGCGAATGTCCAAAGAGAAGGTCATCCACGTTGCCCGCTATATGGTCAGCTTCGCTCGCAGTTTGGGCTGCCATGATGTCCAGTTCGGTCCTGAAGATGCTGCAAGGTTACTCTTACTATCACTCTTTCATAACTTAAAAGAATTTTGTTTAAATAAATTTTTCCACAAACACTTATAAAAAAAAAAATAAAAATTCTTCTCTTATAAGTTGGAAAAATTTATCTAAAAAAGACCAAAATCACCTAGAAAAATTAAATAAGAAAACTTCTATAAATTTACTTATATATAAGTTAATTTTAACTTATAATTCTTATTTTTTTCTGTTATTATTTGAAAAGTTTATCCCAACAGTAATACCGAATTGTTCATTATTCAATAGTATCGCTTTATACACTGAGTATTGGTTGTTTTTTTGTATTTATGCTACGTACCAGGTCGGATAGGGTGTTTCTTTATCAAATTCTTGGAGAAGTTATTAAGGCCGGGGCCACGACGATCAACATACCTGATACTGTTGGTATAACCATGCCGAGTGAATTTGGAAGTTTGATTGCTGATATTAAAGCTAATACCCCTGGAATCGAAAATGTTATTATTTCCGCCCACTGCCATAATGATCTTGGACTTTCTACTGCAAACACCATAGAGGTGTGCTTATATTTGTAATTTAACTCTTAAATAATGTAGGCAATGAAAGTGGATTCTGAATTTATGTGCTCTTGGATGCTTTCAGGGTGCGCGTGCTGGTGCAAGGCAACTGGAAGTGACGATTAATGGGATTGGTGAAAGGGCCGGTAATGCCTCCTTAGAAGAGGTGAGGGTTGATTTTCTGTTGCCATGTTGATGTAACACATGTTACTGGAGCATGATCATTTGATGTTTCTGTGCCTTGAAACTTAATTTTTTTTTATTTTTTATTTTAAGGTTGTGATGGCCCTGAAATGCGGAGCACATGTCACTGGCAATCTTTACACTGGAATTAATACAAAGCACATCTATCTGACAAGCAAGATGGCTTTATATCTGAAATTAATCTTTCTGTTATTTCTTCTCCCTTTTAAAATACATTTATTGCTTGTTCGGTTTATCACGATCTTTTCCCATAGGTCGAAGAGTACACTGGTTTGCAGTTACAGCCACACAAGGCTCTTGTGGGAGCTAATGCCTTCGCCCATGAAAGTGGCATGCATCAGGTCAGTTATGTGAAGTGAAATACATATATCCATGTGTATCTATGTAATAGAACTTTGACCCTGGTACTCACCGTTATACGGTGTTGAAGCTTATAATTTGCTTACTTGTGCCAGAAATGAGTTTTCAACTAGCAACAGCTGCAGCTTTTCCTCCAACATGTATGCTCAAATTACTGATAATTAAGATGGCATGTCTTAACAGAAGCTACTTTGAATATTGGCCAAAAATCAGAAATAGTTGCATCACGGTACAAGGTTGCGGCCTTGTGACTTGGTGATGATGTTTTCTAATTGTGAAAACATCCTCTCTGCTCACGTTTGTAATGTTGGGTACATCTAATCTTCTCCAAATCCCACAGTGATGGGAGTCTCATGCACTGGGCTTCACCACCCCTCCCCTCCCCTGTTTGTTTGGGTGTTGCATGTGAATCTTATAGATATTGCTAAATTACTTAGAATATTTTGGGTTCATAAATTAAAAGAAAAATAAAGCCTTCTTTGCATGTGACTTCACCATTCGGTCCAAATCAGAGCATGATCTGTGGATCATTATCCCATTGGATTAGCTTGAACTTGATTTCTGTGTTTGATTTTGATTTTACAATACAGAAAGATACACTTGATAAATGTAAAGCAATCTTTTTAAACTTCATTCAAACATCCATTTTAAGACTCATCCCAGAGCCACATTAGAATTTTGTTTTGATTCCTTTTACATAAGATACACCAAGCTTCATGAGTTCATTCTATTTTTTTCATCCCTGGAATGTAGCACATTTCTTTTGTCTATTTTAGGTGCTAGTGCATTTTACTTTTGGGTGAATTCCCAAAAAGTTACTATTGATACCATGAAAGAAGAATAATTACTTGGTGTAGTTATTCAAACCAAAATTGACCAAAATAATATTCAGAAATCAGAATAAAACCACCATAGTGTTTTTCTCTCTCTTCGTGGTAAATATTTTTAACAGTAGTTCCTTAACTGAAATCCTACCTTCTATTTTTTTGGTGACTTAGCCTTAAGCTCTTGTCAAAGCTTTCCTTTGATTTCAACCCTTTTTCTTCTTCAAAAACTATGTTGTAGGATGGAATGCTAAAACACAAAGGTACATATGAAATAATATCACCTGAGGACATTGGGCTTGAAAGAACCAATGAAGCTGGTATTGTACTGGGGAAGCTTAGGTATGTAATTTTCTTTTCTCGGGAACACTTATATCTGCATGGATCTTGTACACCCTGCTAATCCCTATGTTCTTTTCAAATTAACCATTGTTTGTTTATTACCACTCTTTTAAGTTGGCTTAATGTGAAATATTCACCGCCAAACAAAATGTGAACTGAATTTTATATGGCTTGAGTTTTGAGAATCCCATGTACAAGGGAATCCTGGTCAACTTCGATGTTGATCTGAGTTTCAAAATATCACACCATGTTCGTCAACTTGATCGAACTCTTTACCACTTGGTTGAGACTTCAGAAGTTTCCCGATACCATGTTGAAAAATTGGTTGTATAGAGAGAACGGCCCACATGCACGAGGAAGAAACATAGAAAGCCCATAGGCACATTGTGAAGTGTCTCGTAATGTACTAACGTATTGAGAACATAATTTTATTCATACATTTGGAAAGTATTCATTGTCAAATACAACATGGCTTACAACCTGTTGATCAGGGAGTTGTTGCCTTGAAGATAAAATAAAATTTTGAGTTCTCTTCATCTTTAACACGAGAAAACTTTACGGCTCTAGCTTTCTGGACCTATGTAAGTCCTCATGGTGCAAGCATACTTGTTATATTTGAGTCAATGCACGAGAAGTTGTCTGACTTTGGGAGGGGGAAACTCTGGGAGCAATGATGATTCTAAGCCAGCTTTATTTCGATGCTCAGAAGAATCATACTTGTTCATGTTTGTTCCATGCATGTGGTTGACTATCAGGAATGTTTTGGTTTTAACACTTGACAGCAGTGGAAGACTGTTATACACTACAAATACTTGTGCATGAATTCTGAAGTTTTCTTCAAGATGACTCATATAGTATTAGATATCACTTGTACGGCCTGGCAGTGCTGGGGTAACTTTTAATCTATAAAACATTTTTAAGAGTACTTGTATTATTTGATGTTCCATGCATTGGCTATCTGACATTTAGGGTATCTAACATCTAATTATTGTATGTAACTTAATAATTAATATGTCATATAGGGTATCTTTTCAGCTGTATTTCAAATGATATGCCTCTTTATTTGTTGTTTGTTGTCTTGTTAATGGCTTGTTCCTCTGATACCTTGTGCAATCAATTTGTCTGTTCTTTCATTTTCTCCTTCTAAAGAACACTTCTACTACTATTGTTGCAGTGGACGCCATGCTTTGAGAAAGCGGCTTGAAGAGGTATATGAATATTTGAGTTGAAACTATAGGCTTATTGAAATTTTTTTCTTCTCTTATTATGAGTTATTCTCTGTTTTTTCAGCTTGGTTATGAACTTAATGACGTCCAAGTTCAGAGTTTATTTTGGCGTTTTAAAGCGGTGGTTGAGCAAAAAAAGGTAAATTAGAACTAGTGATTTTCTTTCCCTTTCTAGTGTTACTGATTGTAATATGCAAGTCATTAGATCTGGCTAGCATTGACTCGGGCAACAAGTTGGGCCTAATTGTCTTTTGATGTAATGCTTGATATCAAGCAATTAATGTGGCCAGTAATAAATGAAGCTAGCTAGTGTCTCTTTTCTGTATGGAATCAAAGTTGGGGGATGAGATAATGGGTTCTATATCTGATGGATGCATTCTGATTTGCTTTTATTTTGTATCAGAGGGTTACTGATGCTGATCTCATAGCATTGGTATCAGATGAAGTTGTTCAAGCGGAGCCTATCTGGAAGCTTGGTGATTTGCAGGTAAATTGATATATTCTTTGAAATTTGATATAATGGCTTGACAATAATAGAACGAACATAAGCTAATCAATATCTATCTGGTGCAGGTGACTTGTGGAACTCTTGGTCTTTCAACAGCAACTGTCAAACTTTTTAGTAATGATGGTAGCACGCACGTTGCTTGTTCTGTTGGTACAGGACCAGTGGATTCGGCTTACAAGGCTGTTGATCTGATTGTGAAGGTTTGAAGTTGTATATATTCGTTGTTGCTTGTTAGGTTAGGGAATTGTAACACATTGCATCACATCGATAATATTTTTGGTTTATTTATTGCCAGCTTTGTTTCTCTCTTTTTCTTCTTCCCTAATCCTAAACCCATAATTCTAGTCAGCATAGGCAAGTGATGTTTTCATGTGGTTCAATCTAGAAATAGGACAAAAAGAAGAGCAGTCGTATGGCAGACTGTAAATCTTAGATGTTTCCTGATTTCCCTTGCACTTTTAATTGAATTATACTGAAATTTTTATCACTATCGGTATGATGGACGAATCTTCTACTCTTAATTTTTAGAGTAAATTATATTGATATTTTTTAAGATTTTTTGATATTACACATAATTTTTTATTTTTTTAATATTTACAATAACCTTTTTTATAAGATATATAATATAATATTTTTCAAACAATTAAGAAGATTAATATAATACATAAATAATGTCAGTATAATATTTATCAAATAATTAAAAAAAATTAATATAAGAGTTAAAAAAAAGAGATATATTGGACAAGATTTGACAAAACTTAAAAAAGATTTCATTATAATTTACTCATTTTAATTTTTATGCAGGAGCCGGTCACTCTTCTTAAGTACTCGATGAATGCAGTCACTGAAGGCACCGTTGATGCAATTGCCACTATCCGGGTTGTAATTCGTGGGGAGAGGGAGACAAGTTCTAATCATGCTTTAACTGGAGAAACTGTTCTTCGAGCATTTAGGTATGGTGAATTCTAAAGTGGATTGCTTCGGTGTATCTTGATCTTTCTAATGATCCATGGACATGGTATTTCATTTTTTTGATAGTGGGACTGGAGCGGGAATGGATGCTGTTGTTTCCAATGTCAAGGCTTATATTGCTGCACTAAACAAGATGTTGGGTTTCAAGGAAGCATCTCCAGCTGCTGAAAAAATCCCAATTTCTTCATCCAAGATTTGAGATATATTTGCAGTCAGTACTTTATTGATTCACAGAAGTTGCCTTAGCAAAGAATGTAACTTAAATCCGTTTTAAATATTCAGACTGCAGGGATTCTTTCCCTTTTCATTCTTTAGGGTGCCCTTTATTTGAAAAGTTATATATGTGCTTTACGATTGGAGTGTCCCTGCCTTTTCCAGAATAAAGACATCTTAAGGTTTCTTATGGGGCTGTAAGGTGCAATGGCACCATTTTGTTGTATCAATGTTATATTTGTCAAAATCCAAAAATTTGGAAACGTATAGCTTTACATTTGTTTTGAAGTTTCAAATCGAAGGCAGAAATACTGCTATAACCATTTAATTTTAACACGGAATAGCGAGCTATAAGCTATAAAATGAGGAGTGCATTTTGGAGGGTGAAACGTAGAATTATGAAACGTTTGTTAGAAAATTAAGAGTTGATACTTGATAGTGTAACAAAAAATATATATACGTATATAATAAATTATGAGATTATCACTAATGAACATTGATCTAAAAATGAAAGGGATTTGAAAATTGAAACTACTAAGGACTCATTTGGTGACTAGGATATGATATGATAGGATAGGATAATTATCCTATCCTGTTATAATCAGTTGTTTGCTACACTGGTAGGGTATGATAATGCTATCATATCCCTTATGTTATCTTGTTGTTACAGTGTATTTCTTATCCTAAGGGAATGCCGGGTTAGAAAGTAACAGGATAGAATAAGTTTATATATATATATATATAGGGAACGTATCAAGTGAGTTGGCCTTTTTTATGTGAGAGTAAGAGGAATAGATATTAACCTTAGATCTTGCCATGAATAGTCAAGATTAAAACATACAAAGTCATGTGAGTTTTTTAAAAATCACATGACTTTTTAAGTGGTAACATGACATTAAATCTTAACCTTCAATGTATGATTGTATGGTCAAGATTAACTCCTCTCACTCTCATATAAAAATAATCCTCTCACTAGATATGTCTCCTATATATATATATATATATATATATATATATATATATATATAATAATATTAATTTTGACATGTAAATTTAAAGTATATTATTAATTAAAATATTAAAAATTAAATAATTACTATTCAAATATTTTTAATAAAATTTATTTGAATAATAATTATAATTTTAAAAATCTTATATAATTTTTTTATAATTTTAAGAAAAGTAACTACATAAATAAAAAATAATATTGTATAATTTAGTTAAAATTGTAATTTTTTTGTAAAAAAATAAAAAATTAAATTAAAAGTTACTTTTAAAAAATTATATGTAATTTTATGAAACAGTAATTTTGTCATTTGAACAAAATTTATATTTTATCTTATCGTTATCTAGTGTGTACCAAACATTCTTATATCTTATCCTATCTTATCATCAAACGAGCCCTAACATTGCTATTTTAGATTTGAATTGATTAAGATTTATGTGTATGGAAAAAAAAACATATCATAGAATTTTTAAATTTATTTATTAATTGACCTTCTCGACGTAGTTATTGACTTATTGTTGATTAAAAACAAAACATATCATAGAACTTTATAATTTATTATATACATATATGTATTTTATTACAATTTTAATAGTTTTTTTTTAATTAATGACTATAATTGCATTTTATTCCATAAAGTGTCTCCTTATTTTAAAAGAGTAAAGATAGTAATTTAGATGGGTCAGATTCTTCGCAAGGTTTTACACTTTGTTTGGATAATAAAAGAAAGTGAAAAAAAAAAAGTAAAAAAAAAAAGAAAAAGAATAGAAAAGAGTAATTTTTTTAGTTGCTTGATAAGAAAAAAAATAGAAGGAAGGAAAGATAAAGATTTCTCTTCCTTTGTTTATTTGAGAAGAAAGTAAGAAAAAAGAAAAATATATATTTATAAAATGACGCAAATACCCTTACATAAAAATGAGATGTAATAAAGAAAATAAAAATATTAAATATTAAAAAAAATATCCTTTTACCTTAATATTATATTATTATTGTAATAATATTAAATAAATTAAAAAAGTCATATTCTTTTAAATTATTACATATCTAAAATTAATTTTATTAACATTATTTAAACAATTTTTATGTTTAAGTTATTTTTTAAATAAATATTTATAAACATAAATTCATTATTCAAATTAATTTTTTTAATTGATCAAAATCTGCATATATGTTTAAACGAGTGTCAGCAAAAAAAAAATGTAAGAATGTTTCACGAAACGGACAAAGAATTGCAGATGCATGCGTTCAGGTATGCGAAATTAGTTTTTGGTTAAATATATAATTTAGTACCTATACATATCGCAAATTTTTTATTTGGTTCTTATACATAAAAATTTATTAAATCAATTCTCATACGTACAAACGTCATCGGTTTGGTTCCTGCCGTCATGATACCATTTACGGATTCTTAATTTGGTCCCTATAGATATAGTCAATTTTTAATTTGGTCCCTATACGTGTAGCGCGTTCTTAATTTAGTCTCTATACATGTAACGCATTCTTCATTTGGTCCTTATAAGAATTAAGAATGCACTACATATATAGGGATTAAATTAAAAATGCATTATACATGTAAGGACCAAATTAAGAATGAGCTTTATCTATATGAACTAAATTAAAAATCTATAAACGGCAGGGACTAAATTAACAATGTACTACACATGTAGAGAGCAATTTAATAAATTGTTATATATATGAATCAAATTAAGAATCCATGACACGTATAAAAACTAAATTATACATTTAACCTTAGTTGTTTTAGCAAACTTGTATAAGTAGAAGGCAATTGTGTCTTTTAAAAATAAATGCATGCTCTCCTTCCCTCTTTCTTCTCAATTTGGACGGAAAGCCTTTTTGTATGGGCTCCATTGTTGGCCATTCTTAGGCCTGCTATTCCCACCCCTTTTTTTCTTCACCCCCTTTCTTTTCTAAAAATATATGAAATTTCATTTTTGCCTTCAGATTTTTAAATTACACCACCCTTTTCCCTTCTCAAACTATACCTCCGTCCCTCCTCTCCCATTCTCTTCTCACCCCGTGCCCCACCCCTACTGCGTCACCACCCTCAATCGTTGGAAGCATGTGACTCCGCTCCATTCATGCAACCTTACTCTAGTAAGCTTGGCACACGCCTCCACAGTCGTAAACATTCCCGTCGTGTCATCATTGAATATGAGTTTCATTAAATTTTTTTTTACTTTTAGATTGAACAGAATTGCAATTCCATTGTGTAGTGATACACAACAGAATTGTGATTTTGTTGTGCATCAAATAAGGATACACAGTGATACATAACGAAATCGTGATTCTATTGTGCATCAGGTTAGGATACACAACGGAATCGCAATTTCATTGTGTATCTGGAAATGATACATAACGGAATCACGGTTTCGTTATGTATTATGTAATTTTTTAATTATTTTTATTTTAATTATTTATATAATTTAAATTGCTTGTTTTTTAAATAGTTATTATTTTAATGAATTTATAAATTTAATTTGATTTTTTTTAAATTAGTTTTTGATTTTAATTATTTATATGAATAAAATAATTTAAATTATTTGTTTTTAAATAGTTTTTATACTAATTATTTGTATGAATTAAATAATTTAAATTATTTGTTTGTCAATATCCTTTACTTATAAATTTTTTATCATTTAATTATTTATTTGATTTAAATTATTTTTTTATTAAAGTATTTATGTGATACATAATTTATTTTTTGTGTTTTAATAAATGATTAATTTTATGTAATATTTTTTTAGAATAATTCTATAATAATGTTGATTATATTCGATATTAATTAATTTCTTAATTGTTAATGTATCATTATTGCTTCAAATTCATTATTCCATGCACGAGATTTGATGCCCATCGTCGTGGACGAAGCCTTCCGTCGGATGATGAGGCTAAACGCCCACATCTAACTGCATCAGCACATTGGGCTAAATAGGCTAAAGCGTCTAAGCAATAGTAGCAAGAGCAAGCAGAGATCGGGGTACCGGAGGTAGAGGTAAAGGTGCCTCCAGCTCAACTTGCAGAGCTTATTGTTGGACCTCTATTTTTAGGAGGTCTTGTAGACTTGTCATAGCTCAGGTGCTATAAGGACCATGTTGCAGGACATATATGGTTGGGTTAGCCCCATGATGAGCTGAGGTTGATCAGCCATGGAGGCAGGATCTTGCCAATGCCCTCGCACTTACAGATCGCAAAAATTGTGCAGGGTTCAAGGCTTGCCTCTCTTATAGAGGCATGGTATACTTCAGCCAACAAGGGCTTTATATGTGCCTTTGTTGAGCGGTGGCACAAGGACACTAGTTCCTTTCACCTACCAGTAGGAGAAATGACCATCACTATAGACGATGTGTTATCTTCCCTACAGTTGCCTATTATAGGCAAGGTCTACAAGCACATTTATTATATGCATGATGATGCTGTGGGCCTACTGATGAGTAAGCTAGGCGTGACCTTTGCTGAGGCACACATTGCAACCACGAATGGAGCTTGCGTCATCTTATCATGTTTGAGGGAGATCTACGTTGCCCGGTAGGCAGCTGGGCAGACCACATTTGTTGTGTGAGCATATCTATTACATCTTGTCAGCTACACGATATTTACCGACAAGAGCTTGACGCACATGCAGGTTTGCTACCTGGACCTCTTCCATGATTTCCAGGCCTGCAGCGAATACTCTTGGGTTTCCAATGCATTAGTATTCCTATACAATCAGCTCAGCATTGTTAGCCTCCGATGTACGACACAGTTTGGAGGACACATGAGCCTGATCATAGTACTTTTTATTTTTATTTTTTGTAGATATATGTTTAGTGATTATTTTGTTTATGTAATTTAATATTTTAATTGGCGATTACAAGCGTGGATATATGAGCACTTCCCCACTCTAGAACAGGAGCCCATTAAAGGTTACTTAGAGCAGCATCCCCATCTGTGTCAGTGGAAGCCGACGAAGGGCATAGGCTTTGCGCTGGGGACCAGGCTAGCGTTGGACTAGCTACAGTTGGACGACGTCATATAGGTGTCACATGATACACCTCATGTTGTCCGGCTATTGAGGCAATGTCGTTCTACTTTGGCTTCATCAAGTGTGGTACCCATATGCACGCCCATCTATCGGAGAGGGTGTTCAGGCAATTTGGGTACAACTAGGAGATCCTTCGCTCCCCGCATGTTCAATTTCCATCATTCACTAGCCAGTTTGATGATTAGGAAGGCTTACAGGCGTACACAGTAGACAAAAGAGTTGCTATGCTTCACGATGCTCCGTGTACATGTGGCGATGGCTACCTGGAATGGTTCCACCATGTCTCTCACCCTTCTCTGATTCCTCCAGTAGAGGGAAATCCTCTGCTAGGCCCTCCACGAGTTCCTGTCCCGCAACAGCAGCCTGTGACGAATTTTCATCCAGCAACTCTCATTCGTGCAAGGTAAGTATCTATATCTTTACAATGTACTTTTTATGAAGCTAAAGACACATTTTTTAATAAAGTTTTCATTTTTTGTAGGCAAAATGGGAGAGAATTGCTGGCCTTCTAGAGCGCATGCTGCACTTAAGGGTCGTGTCTGAGGGCATGGGCGGTGATGGGATGATTCGGGAGGCATTAGCCATCGCTCAATCAGGCATGGCCTCCGAGTGGACTTATCACAGGAGGAGGCAAAGGAAGATGACCACCTTTGATGCTTGACCTTTTATTTTTTTGTTTTTGCTTACTAGATCCTTTTTTAGTATTTTATACATTATACATTATGTACAAATGTTATTGTATATATTTTTGGATTTTATATATGTTACACTTATTGTGTTGTTGGTATCACTAATGCGTTGTTACAATTATAGTACGCAATACAAATAAAAAACAAACAAACAAAACGTAAACGATATTATACAAATCATTAAAAGCAATGTCATGTGCATTAGAAAAAGAAACGATTGATATTACACATAATAAATTAAGGGTCCAGATCACACCGATTCAAACGTGTACCCTGCTCACGCGTCAGTTAACCATTAAAAACTGTACTAAAAAAAATAAATGAATTTAATAAATATAAAGAATTGATTTCCAAATACATAACAAAAACGCGTTTCCGTTATGGATCAGTCCCAAATACATAACGAAAATATGTTTTCGTTATATATAGATGGGAGCACCCCCTCTATCATAATGAAAATGCATTTTCATTATACAAAATTACAACGGAAATGCGATTCCATTAGGGGGTATTTTTAGAATAAAAAAATACAAACAAGACATAGGGTGAAAATAGCAAAATTTGGGGTGGAAATAATAGCCCCCCATTCTTTCCTTTTCTTTTTTCAACAGAACCAAACGAAGGAAAATATATTTTTCTCTTCTCTTCTTTCCTTTCTTTCTTATGCTTTTCATTTTCATGTATACCAAACTCACTGTTAGGAGTCAAGATTGTAGTCTTGGTGAATCATGTAAAAATTCTTTCAGTGCAAAAAAGAATCATGCGAAGGAATGTAGTTGAACGTCATTCTTTTCTTGAAGGTTAATTGGCGTAAGCCTTGCCTAAATACATGGTAAACAAGGATTTAAATTAATTTAAATAAGCATTACTTTTACAGAGAAATAATCTGTAAACTCTCTTCGGTGTCCTTCCTTATTCTTAATGTGATGCCTGGGCAGATTAAGATTTCTTTGGATTAAGGCAGTATAGGCGTTGAAAAACAAGTCCTTAATAAATAAATTTAATTTTAATATATTTTATATACATTTATGTAAAAAAATTTAATTTTGTCATATCGCCGGCAAAAGCTACAATCGTAGGCACATAAGAAATAACACTTAAGTTTTGTCATGAAAATGGAGGTAGTATAAATTGTGTTTCAAATAATATATATATATATATATTTAATATCTTAAAAAGTATAAAAAAAATTCGGTGTTTTTTATAAAATAAATAGAAAAGTTTACTAAAAATTAAAAATATTCATTTTAAACTAGTAGGAAAAGAGGACCCAGACCGACATAACATAATAGGGTCGATTGTAGTCCCATGCCACTCAACCATTGTCCTGATTCGAGTCCTACCAATTTGTCATGATATCAACGAATTTAAGAACACGTGCAGTAAATAATGAGGTGAATAATGATATTTGGATACCATTTTTATTAATATCATTTTTGTATTGGATAACTCACGTAATAAAAATTGATATTAAGAAATGATATTAGCTATTGAGATAAAATTTTAATTTTAATAAAAAAATTATAATTATAATAAAGAGAATACCCTCTTCTCTGATCTCTACTTTTTATTAAACTACTATATCTTTTAATTGATCTCTAAATTATCTACTATTTTATTCTTTAACTATTTTCTAAACTACTCACTACGCTTTCTATTATATTTTATTTTTATCTTTTAAAAAATGAAGAGAAACACATATTGTCTCTCTTTCCCTAGTAACAATAAAAACATTCAAATTACTGTATTTAAATTTTATCCTTTTTCATTATTGTCATGGATAATTAAAAATAGAAAAAAGTGCATTCTTTCTTTTTGTTTTTTAAATACAATTCAAAATTTTGTTTTTCAAAAATAATCCATATTTTCATTATGTTTCATGGATAATCAAATGCCATCGCGGGGAGAAATTATTAGGTGGTCTTAGACCACCATAGGCCCCATTAATCTCTGCATAACTTCCAATCAAGTGTTATTAATTCTTTCTCACGAATTATAAAAGTTAAATATGTAAACATTGGCCAGGACCATAGACACTTGATAATCCTAGACTACCTAATTAATTCTTCACCACAAGACCTTTTTCTTTTGTTGGGCTATAGTCCATTAACCCCTTATTTTCCTTCTTTTGTTGTTTTTTAAGAAGTCATGGGGTCTCTAGCCTAGAACCTTTGGCCTTTGTTATTCTTACACCTTTTTTTTACTCTTTCCACCCCTTTCTTTTTAAAAAAAAACTAATAAAATTACATTCTTACCCCTACCCTTCCCTTTCCTTCCCACATTTAAAATTCCTCCCACCCCCTCTCCTTCCCACTCTCTGACGGCCCCTTCCCCTCTCCACACCCTACTCATTTCCCTCAATCCCCCGATGCCCTCCCTTTCCCACACCCCACAGCCTGAAGTTGCCAGAAGCTCATCGAAGACCACCATTTATTCTTCCTCCTTCAATTTCGTCTAGTGAGTTCTTTTTTATTTTTTAAGTTTTAGATTCAACAGAATTGCGATTCCATTGTGCATTTAATTTCGTTATGTATCTTCACTATATACATAATAGAATCGTGATTTCGTTATGTATTGTGTGATTTTTAAATTATTTTTTTATTTTAATTATTTATATGAATTTAATAATTTAAATTATTTGTTTTTTAAATAGTTTTTTTAATGAATTAAATAATTTAAGTTATTTTTTTAAAATTAAAATTTTATTTTAATTATTTATATGAATTTAATAATTTAAATTATTTGTTTTTTAAATATTTTATTATTTTAATGAATTAAATAATTTAAGTTTTTTGTTATTAAATTAATTTTTTATTTTAATTATTTATATGACTTAAATAATTTAAATTATTTGTTTTTGATAATATTTCTAATTTAATAATTAAATTAAGGGTTAAATATATTTTTAGTCCTCCAAAAATTGACCTGTTTTCGTTTTAGTCCTCAGAAAAAAATTTCTTTGAATAAAGTCCCTCAAATATTAAAGATACCCTAATTAGATCCTTGTGTTAAACTTTGCTTAAATTTTCTATTAAATGATTGCCACATCAATTTCCAAATAAAGTATTTTATTACCTGAAGCGCCCAGTGATAATTTTTAATAAAAAATCGTGTAATTACTTTTGTTTTAGGGTTAAAAAAAATCAGTGGTTTAAGGTTAAACTTGTAATAATTTTATTCAAAAATTATGTTACTAATCTAACGTAGACATAACAATTGGCAAGGACGACCACATCAATAAATTAATGGTAATTGTGATGCTGATATGACCATCATTTAACAGAAAAGTTAAATACAGTTTAGTATAGGGATCTAATTAGGGTATTTTTAATATTTGAGGGACTTTATTCAAGAAAAAAAAATTGAGGACTAAAATCAAAACGAATTTATTTTTGGAGGACCAAAAACATATTTTACCCTTAAATTAATTATTTTTAGAATATTTCTAATTAATATTATTGATTATATTTGATTATTATTTATTTATTAATTGTTAAATGATTATTATTGCTCAAGTTCATTATGCCACGTATGAGGTTTGATGCATCTCGTCTTGGACGAGGCCCTCTGCTAGATGATGTGCCAGACACATCTAAGTGCCCACCACTGACTACATCTGCACAGCGGGCTAGAGAAGTGGCTTTGGCGCAGTAGGGCTAGGAGATGCATGTGGTGGCCAAAGGAGTGGTTGTGCCACATAAAGCTCCATAGACCTGCGCGGATGGCTACTTTGAGTGGTTTTACCAGGTGTCTCATCCATATTTGATACCTTTAGTGGTGGGTGATCCTCCGCAAGTTCTTGTGCCACAATAGCCTAGGCATGATTAGCCTGTGACAAAGTCTTTGTCCAGTGACCCCCCATTCATGCGAGGTAAGTATCCATATCTTTATAATGTGTTTTTATGATGCCAATGACACATTTATTAGTAAAAGTTTGCATTTCTTTTTTTTTTAAGGCATAGTGGGAGAGAGTTGCTAGCATTATGGAGCGCATGTTGCGGCTGAGGGTGGTGCACTAGGACAGGATAGTGATAAGATGCTGCGGGAGGCATTGGCCATTGCTTAGTATGGTATGGCCTCTGGGTGCACCAATCAGAGGAGGAAGTGGAGGAAGACAGCCACTTCTGATGATTGACTTTTTATTTTTGTTTATTATTGTTTTATATCGTATGTATGTATTGTATATATTTTTAGATTTATATGCACTCATGATTTTATATATGTTACACTTATTGCGTTATTGGTGTTACGTTGTTACAATTACAGTACGCGATACAAATAAAAACAAATAAACGCAACATAAATAATATTATCTGATAAAATAAAGCCACTTCTACATAGATTTGATACAAATACAAATAACAGTAAACAAGGGTGCATTGTCATGGTTCACTCAAACTAATAATTGCTTGGTTGTTGGAGCTAGTTGATGCCTCAGGTTCATGCAAGCACTTGATGATCTCTTCGGTAGTTTGTGGTCAACGCAATCGGGCAAGGATCTCTTTGGGAGATTTGCCTAACATAGCATACAACTCAATCAACGCAAGCCTAAGAAATTGGGCAAAGATGGACAACATCCTTGCCACATCCTTGTCGTGTTTAATGTTCATAAACCCGTAATAAACACAGCCATCCCTTAAAGATATAGGTTGACGGTAATGAATATCAAGTATTTTTTTGCTACTTCCAATTGCATTGTGATTTTTTTTTTCAAAGTAACAACTGTCATGTACTCAATGACCCTGAGAAAAGCATGACCATGAGGATATTGAAACAAAACCCTTTCAGATGCTGTTATCATGTGACCATCGTAATACACTACAATAAGGAATTTGTCCATCTTCAAATGAGAAGAAACAATATGGAATGAAGATGGTTGTGAAGAAAGGCAATGGTAAGTGCTTTACAGCACACATCTCTTTTATACTAGTGCAGAAACTGTTCACACGTCAGAGAATCATTAAAGGCTTTGTCTTGTG
This sequence comes from Spatholobus suberectus, assembly GCA_004329165.1. Taxonomy (NCBI): domain Eukaryota; kingdom Viridiplantae; phylum Streptophyta; class Magnoliopsida; order Fabales; family Fabaceae; genus Spatholobus; species Spatholobus suberectus. The sequence goes on from CM014733.1 coordinate 1,923,352, forward strand.
GATCAGAAAAAGAAACGGTCGAGATTGCACCGACTAAATCAAGGGTACAGATCGCACCGATTCAAGTGTGTGCCCTGTTCACACATTAGAAAATCATTCAAAGCAATGTCACATGCATTAGAAAAAGAAATGGTCTAGATTGTATTAACTGAATAGAATGTTTGGATTGCACCAATTCAAACGCATGCCCTATTCACATGTTAGAGTATCATTACAAGTGATGTCATGTGCATCAAAAAAAGAAACGGTCGAGATTGCACACAATAAATTAAGGGTTCAAATCACACCAATTCAAACATGTGCCCTACTCACACATGAGTGAACTATTAAAAGTTGTCCCTCAAAAAAAAATTGAATTTAATAAATATAAACAATCAATTTCCAAATACTTAACAAAAATGTATTTCAGTTGTGTATTTGGGATAAATACATATTCCGTCACATATGTGCTCCAAATACATAACAGAAATGCGTTTCCGTTATGTATAGATGAGTGCACCCCCTCTACCATAACGAAAACACATTTTCATTGTACAAAATCACAACGAAAATATGTTTCTATCAGAAGATATTTTCGGAATAAAAAAATACAAAAAAAAAGTTAGAGTTAAAATAGCGAAAACTGAAATGAGAATAGCAGGCCTAAAACCTTTCTTTTCCTTTGTTGGACCTACACTATTTTTTTTACCCTTTTCTCTTGCTATTTTTGTTATGTCTATTTATTTGAGTTAATTCTTTTTTTAGTGATAATTGTTTGTAGTATAGATTAGGAATAATATTTAATTAATATTTGAGTTTAGGTAATTTATGTGTATGATTTTAAGCCATAAATAAACACACCAAGAGGATAATGATTTTTTTTTTTAAATTCTACTTAAGTTATCTAGAATTTGTTCAAATGTGTTATTTTATTATATGTGCTTAAAATTTTTTCTCTAATATAATTCTTTCCTTCTTTATGTAATTATACTTAATTCTATGCTTCTAAAAAAGCTCCATGCTCTCATTTTGATTTTTAATTAATTGATAAGCTTAACTTATCTTACGTTCTGAATACAATTAAAGACACAATAAATTTCTTTCATAAGTTACTTTACTAATTTATAAGTTGGTTTTGTCAAAATAAGTTTGTTTAGTATACAAGTTTATTTTAGTTGCTTCTATTTTTTTTAGAGGTAACTTTAGCAAACATTTAACTTATAAACTATTTTTTTTGGTTATCCTCATTGATTTACTTGAAGTCCTTTTTTTTTTCATTTTAGAAACTCTTTTGCTTACTTGGTCACGCTTAGTGATCTCATGTTTTGTCTCTCACATTTCTCCTCCAATATGCACACGATGGCAATGTGTATTCCTAATGACACCCAAAACTGGCTCATTAATCACCACAGCCACACTGTCTGCCATCGTTGTGCCACTCCTTAATACTCTCCTTCACTTGCCTTGCATAGTTTTAGTTTCAAGTTAAAAAATACTTTGGTCACTATACAAAAGTTGATAAAAAATAAAAATTATAAATAAAAAACAATTATTCTTTTGTTTTAAAATAATATTATTGAAAATTTTATTCAAATATTAAAAATTGATTTTAAACAATATAAGTTAATTTAATTAAAATATATTTCTTTCTGTGAAAAAAAGAAACACATTGCAAAAAACAAGAAAATACAACAACTATGACCATTCATTGCTTTCAAAAACTAATAGATTGCACTATAGTTTGTTCAGAATTAAGCAAAATCATCAAATCTTCAACATTTTTTATAATATAAAATTTAAAAATTATTATCCTATTTTTTAAGATGACAAGTTATTAGAAATAAATTTAAATATTAAAAGTGACTGAGGAGAATTAAGCAAAATCATTAAATCTTCACCATTCTTTTATAATATAAAATTTAAAAATTATTATCCTACTTTTTAAGATGATAAGTTATTAGAAATAAATTCAAATATTAAAAGTGATTATATATATATATATATATATATATATATATATAAATATATATATATAATTAATTAAATATGTTTTTATGTTATTTTACGACTTACGACTAACTTATTAGCTATATCACCAAACACTTGCAATTTAGTCAATAGTTAACTTGTAAACATCCAGCTTTTCAATTCCTAGCTAGGGGTGGCAAAGCAGGGCAGCTCGCTCCGTTTTGGCTCGGCTTGCCACCAGCCAACCAAGACAATCTGGGGTGGGTAGGCCGGCCTATTAATGGTGGGCTGAAAGTTCTGGCCCGCCTCATTTAGGGGTGGACTGCCCTCCAAAATTAGAAAAAAAGAAAAAAAAAAGGAAAGAGAATTCAAGTTTAATAATAATATAAAAAACACAATTACAATTTTTGATTAATTAATTAAAATTTTTATATGTTTGAATGTTAACTTTTTGAAAGTAAAAATATATGTTCGAGTATACTAGATGTATTTAATTCTTAATGTTGGTTGCTAATTTAGTCATCTTCTTTATTTCTAACTAGCAAAGGATCAAGGAGCAAATAACAAGTTGCTTTACTTGATTGATGTTTATACTTCTTTGGATTTTAAATATTATCAAACTTTAAAAAATATATTTTTTTAAAGAAAGTAATGGCTCGGCTGGCCAAGTAGCCTTGGCCCACGAGTTGGGTGGGACGAATTGGTGCAGGCTGGTGGGTTGAACCACCCAGCCCACCCTACCAATTTTGGGCGAATTGGCGGGCCGGCCCAGTAGGCCCAACCCATTTTGCCATGACTATTCCTAGCTTCTATCTTTTAAACTTCCAACTAGCTTATAAGTTTTTAGTTAACTTATGAACTAGTTTTGCTAAACACACCCGACAAGCTTGTTTACATTTAAACAATTTAGAAATTGATAAAAATCAAATGCTTTCAAATAGTAAGTAAATAAGTGAAAAATTAAATATGTGAAAATTGGTTAGTGTGTATGTTGCAATTGAGATCGTGATGGGATGGTGAAAAAATTTTAAATAGGGAATTAGTATTGAGGTTTATGTTCAGGGAAAGCATTTGAAAATCTCTCTAAAAAAATGATCTTTCAAGACTAGATTTTGCATGTGTAGGTCAATTACATATAAAGAAGGTATTAACACCTTACAACATCCATCATAAAGATGATTACATATAATTAAATTTGCAAAATTAATATTTTAGAAATATTTATTTTACCCCTTTGAAATATTTATTTAGAATGAAAACAAAAATATGAAAAATAATTTTTGGCTCGACAATTTGATTTTCACTCATACATATGCTTTAGTATAATGAGTACTTCAAAGTCATGTAATTCTTTAGAAAAAGTTTGTGCATTGGTGGATTTTAATTTTTGAAAATATTTGAAATTGTTTTTTTAAGAAAAAAGGTTCAGTTTTAATAAAATCCACATTGCACAAAATATAAGATAACGTGATAATACATATACCCTTACAATATATGCAACACTTGAAAATAGTGTAAATTATTCTATAGTCATGATATTAAGTCCTCTTTAGTAGTAAAGATAAAATAAGGCTTGATATAATAACAATCATATCATGTTGTAATATGTTGTTGTTGCACCATTAGGATTAGATTACCTTATCGTACTATTTATCCTATTTTGTTGGCCTAATATATTTTTATCGTGTTAGAAGAGTAGAGTTAGGAAATGAGATATGATCCTCCTCCTTTCTCTCTCTCTCTCTCTACACACACACGCGCGCGTGCACACACACACACACATATATATATATTCATAAAAAATAACATATAAAATTAAATAAATACTATTCAAATAATTTTTTATAATTTTAAAACATAATATTAAAGATAATAAATTTATACATATTATATTATAATAAAAATATATCAATTATTTAAGAGATTTTTTTTAACATTATCATGTATATATATGTTTTTTTGTCCTATGATCTTTTAGTTATTTGTGCCAATGATCTTTTAGTTATTTTTTAAAATATGTTTACAATTTAAAAAATAAAATAATGTATAAAATTCAAAATGGAATATTAAAGAGGTTGTTTATAATTTAAAAAGGGAAATTTACAATAAAAATTAAAAAAAATATTAAAATAGAATAAATAATAAATGTATTGACAGTGTGAAAGTCTTTTACCTTGTCATCTGTTCACAAACTATCTTGTATGACAAGTGTGTTTACCTTTATAATAACTACATTAAAAGTTACACCAATGATGGTTCTAATGAGTTGATGTTGTAAAAAATTTTACACTTATAACGCATGCTTATTAAATTCATTAAAATATACGTTAAGAAAATTATTATTTTAATCGTCATCTTAGAATATTGCATTCATCATGTATACATACATTTTTTTCATATGATCTTTTAGTTATTTGTGCCAATGATCTTTTAGTTATTTTTTAAAATATTTTTTACAATTTTAAAAATAAAATAATGCAACAAATTCAAAATGGAATATTAAAGATATTTTTTATAATTTAAAAAGGAAATTTACAATAAAATTAAAAATATTAAAATGGAATAAATAACAAATGTACTAACAATGTAAATATCTATTCACAAATTGTCGTGCATGGCAAGCTTGTTTACTTTTATAATAACTACATTAAAAGTTATACCAATTCTAATGAGTTGACAATGTAAAAATTTTTACACTTACAATGCATCCTTATTAAATTCGTTAAAAGATACATTAAAAAATTTATTGTTTTATTGTCATTTTAAATTATTGCTTTATAAAATATTTTAAATTAGAAAATTCAAATGTATTTTAATGTATGGGTGTATACCTACAATAACTCATCTCTTCATTATTATCCTTAAATATTATTTTTAAAAAAATATTATGAATTATTTTAAATTTAATTATATTTTAAAAATCCTTATTTTTAATTATTATTGTTGATAAAATATATTTTAAATTAGCCAAATTTAAAAATAAAAATAATAGGTATGTATATATATATATATATATATATATATATATATTATAAGTAAAATCAATTTGAACAAAAATATTAATGTAATATTTATACAAATATACAAATAATCAGATTTTTTTAATTTTATAAATTAATTATTGCATTTATTAAATGTAATATATAATTAAGTTTAATATTTTAATTAAATATTATGTTTAGTAAATATAATATATTTATTAAATCAAATAAATAAATTATGAATTTATTAATCACATGGCTTTTCATCTAATCTATATATTAAAAAACTTACTATTAAAAATAATTATTACAAAATTTAATACCTAAAGAGAATATACACACATACAAAACACACACGCATATATTACTATAAGTTGATATTATTTGATTCATTACAAATAGGGGTGTTCGTAAGATGTAGGTTAGTTAGCACAGGTTGATATGTGTTCTTACTTGGCCCAAAATTTTAACATGGTCAATTTTTTTAACCTAAACCCAACCTAATTAAGACCTGACAAGGCATGAGACAAAATTGGGTCAACCCAACTTGTTGTCATAATATATTAATCTTAACATTATATAGAGGTAAATCGTAAAATTAAAGTAATATTCAACTACAATTTAGATATATTTTATGATATATATATATATATATATTAAGATAAATAATATTAATATAAATATAATATCATGTTAGACAAAACATTATTTATTAAGTCAATAAATTATATTATTAACACATAATTATTTAAAAAATTAAACTTTTTAAAAAAGAATATGTGACATTGGATCGGTTGGGATGCCCTGAAGTATAACCTGAACCCATCTCAAAAATACATTGGGTCTAATTTTTTAAACTCAAACCTTTCAAAAGTTCCTTTGAGCTAAGCTGGGTTAATGGATAAGACCGTTCATGAACACCCCTAACTACAAACATAAGATAGACTAACATATATTATCTAAAAAATGATCTAGTGTGCATTAAACATTTAATACTATAATAACTTATCATACTTTTATGTTACTCTTATATCATATTTTATTTTATTTTATTTGATTGACTAAACAAGTCCTAATTATTTAAGAAAAATTATTTGAAAAAAATTACATTTACTTACCATTGTAACAAAAAATAATTGTAATACGTGTTCTAAATTTACATTAATATATATTGATAAAATAATAATAGCAAATTGGATGTAGATAAAATAGTAAAATCAAAAGGCTCTTATTTAATATAAACTTCTATTCGTCATTAATTTTAACTTTAAAAGATTTGTAATATCAAAAAACTTTAAAAGTAAGAAAAAACAATGATATGATACCCACGTGATGTGTATATAGGTATTCTTTTATATTTAATATATTAACTATTTAAGGAAAAAATAAAGAAAAAATCAATTTATCTACTTTCATAAACATTGATTCATAATGTGTATTCTAAATTTGCATTCATATATAATAATAAAATAATAACATAATTATTGTAAATAATAAAAATGAAAATCTTATTATTTTCTGTAAGTAATAATACTAAAATTATAAAACTATTTCATGTAAAGCAAAGTATTAGCAACACACTCTTTTAGACACTTTGTTTTTAGTTAAAATTTATTGAAAACTACAAATCATGAAGAGACCTCATTAATTGAGAAGTAAGTCTAACTGAAAATAACATCTATTGAGTGTAGGTTGCAATATCTGAAACCAAACTAACTCTTTATCTTTTTTTTGCTATTTTAATTAAAAACAATATTTTAAAATTTAATTATGATAAAAAGCATATTACTTAAAGAAAAAAATTCAATAAAGTGATAATTTTCATATATATATGTGTGTGCGGGGGGAAGGGGGGGGGGAGGATTTGCTATTGTACACTTACTTATTTTTAGTGGAGTACAAAATACACCTATAATGTACTTTGTTAATGTATTTCAACTAAAAAAATTAGTAGGTGTACATTAATAAATGTTTGTATGGTTCATTAACATACACCTATTTTTTTGTTAGTTAGAGTATATATATATATATATATATATAAGAGTATCTTAGTAATATATAATTATGGTTAGAAATAGCTGGAATTACGTCATACTTTACTTGAGTAAGATCATTTTTTTTTTATAATTCTTTTCTTGCTCTTGACCCTTTTTTTTTTTTTCTATCAACACATAAAAGTATAACTTAACCTAAAAAGCCTTTATTAATAAACAAAAAGCTTAAGCTTTTCAATTTGTAAATAGATATATTTATTAATAAATGGTAAATTTATAGAAAATGTTATGGAGTTGTGGAGTGAACTATAAACATAAAGTCGTGGAGTTAAAATTTTTGACTTGGATAACAAAATTTATATTTTTTGACATGATCAAACTTTATAGAAAATGTGATGATTGTTGGGATCTTGAAACTATGATTTTTTGTTGGCTTTAGTTTTTTTTTTTTTATTAAGTTGGTTCTTGTTGTTAACAAAAACAAAATTGGTTATTACTTATTAATTTGTTTAACAATTAAAACCTTTCTAGTCATAATATAGGTAAAATCATCAACTCATAGTTAGGACAAGAATTTTTTTGAGTCATATAAATTATTGTTTATAGTTACTTTCTTTATTATTGGAAAAATAACATTTAACTTACTAAATGAGTCGGAGTTGGTTAATATTAAAGTGAAAGTTTAATAAAAATATAATTGATTTTTAACTTATTTAAATAATAAAACCATTGAGTCATAAGACAGGTAAAATCGTTGAGTCATACAAATTGTGGCTTAGAATTACTTTCCTTATTATTGTAAAACTATCGATATTGATTGTTAACTTACTAAATGTGTTGAAGTTGGTTAATACTAAAGTGGAAGTTTAACAAAAAAAAAATTGGCAGTTAACTTTTTTAATAGATAAAATCGTTGAGTCATAAGATAGGTGAAACATTGAGTCATACAAATTGTAGTTTACAGTTACTTTTTCTAACATTACAAAACTAGTTATGTTAGTCGTTAACTTACTAAATGTGTTGAGATTAGTTAATACTGAAGTGGAAGTTTAACAAAAATAAATTTGGTTGTTAACTTATTTAATAGATAAAGTTGTTGAGCCATAAGACACTAAAACCTGGGAGTATAAGCAAGTATAGGCTGACCCGTGAACTTGGTGAACCCGACTCGACCCAACTCGATATTTATGGTTTGATTCCTGTAATTAATTTGGTTTGATTTTCATTTACCTAACCTGACAATGTTTAATTCAGGTCTTATGTTGCAAGATTACAAACCTGAAAAATTCAACCTGAATTGAATCTTTATCGATTTAGAGTTTCAGTGGAAGATCTTAGCTTTCTTTCTTGCCATTACATCAATCTTCACCAAGCAATCAATCTAAGTGTCGATCATCCCCCTAGTCTTTAAAGTTGCTTGCCATAAAAGAGAGAAGAAGAAACCTGTGTGATCGATATCTCAAGTGAGAATGAAGAAAAACCAGTTTTATAGATGCCCTTTCAAATACTTGATCTACATCATTTTCAAACTCTTACCAACTATTTCAATCACCAACTAGAGAAAGGAGAAAAAAATAACACACAAGAAGGTTTGATAGATATCAGGAGAAAGAAAAAATCTACATGACCTAATTCCTCTCATTTTCCTAGTTTTTTTATGTTTTATTACACAACCTAATCTGAACCAACCTAATAGAGATTAAGTTGGTTCAGTTCAAGTTGCCTACCAAAAAACAAAAAGCATGAACCAATCCAACTCGATACTATTTGTTTGGTTTGAATTTTTGGACACCTCAACCCCGACTTAACTACACCCTTTTTTAAAAACGCCAAGTCATAATAATTGTAATACAATTGTTTTTCTCATTATTGTAAAACTAATGATGTTAGTTGTTAACGTATTAAATGCTTCAAAGTTAGTTAATACTAAAGTGGAAGCTTAACAAAAACAAAATTGCCCATTAACTTATTTAATAGATAAAATCATCAAGTCATAAGACAAGTAAAATCGTTGAGTAATGCAAATTGCAGTTTACAATTAACTTACTTATTATTGTAAAACTAATGGCATTAGTCATTAACTTACTAAATGTTTGAAGTTGGTTAGTACTATAGTGGAAGTTTAACCAAAACATTTAACAGATAAAATAGTTGAGACATAAGACAAGTAAAACTGTTGAGTCATACAAATTATGGTTTATCATTACCTTCTTTAGTATGGTAAAACAAATGTCCGTTAACTTAATGTATCGAAAATTGTTAATGCTAAAATGGAAGTTTGAGTCCAAAGGTAAATGTAAGTAACTCTGTACGCGCTCTTTGAGTTCAGAAACATTCCCTGCCTTGGACTGGGGTATCATTTCCTCCCCCTAAACTTCATTAATAATAAAAAACACAATGTAAGTTGTTAGCTTAATTGAATAATACTAAAGTGGAAATTGATCTTAGCGTATCAAACTTATTGATTTATGTCAATATTGTTTTTTCTTGTTGTTATGTTATAACTACAAAATATTTATCGGCTTTGCCAATGACCATTATTTATTGAAAAACTTGGTTGACCATTTTTAGTAGAGTTTTTTTTCCCCTAATTATGTTTCTTCTATCTACATGACTCAAATCTAAGACCTTACTTAAAAAACCTGAACCCAATTTTCCTCGGAGTAACAAATGTTGTTTCAATATTACTAAAATATTGTAATTTATATTTCTACCATAAAAAATCATTGTAATTTCATCTGTGTATTGACAAACGCCTATTACTCCAAAGCATTAAAACAATAAAATGAAAGTATTCTAATAATAAGTAATTTTGGTTAGAAATATGTTTATGTCATACTCTACTTAATACGGTCATTCTTATTTTTGAAAATGTTGATTTTAGTATGACTAGCCACTTATCATAGTCCCCCCCCCCCATATCTAACTTTTTGGAACGTAAAATAACTATACTGAAATCAATAGACAAACATCATAAATTTTAATTATATAATAAATAACAAATAATAATTCATTTTAAAACTAAAACCCAACTCCTTGCCAAAATTATTTGATAAATGTATTGAATAAAATTAAGTTTAAAATAGCGTATATTTGTTTTAATTTTTAATGGAATTATTTTTAAACATTATAAATTTTATCATAGTACATGGGATTGATTTTTATTGTTATCTGCGTCCTTTGCCCTTAGCCCGATATACATGGTTTTAAATTTTCAATCCCTTTGTCCCAAACTCCCAATTTAATATAAAAAAATATTTTTAGAATTTAATTTCTAATCATTGGCAATATAATTTTTTTTATATTATCAATTAATTAGAAATTAGCATTGATATAATTTTTAAAATAATTATTGTAAATATTATTAAACTTATCATATATAACAGTTTATGATTGAATGATAATATAAAAATCTTTTATATTGTAAGTGTATATACTACAAATCCTTCTACAATATTTATTTATTTTTCTTTAAATTATGATACCTTACATGTATGATCTTTTTTCTCCCATTATTTTTAAAAACAACCAAAAGAAAAAAAAAAGAAGAATAATTGAGAGTTACAACAATTATCAAAAGATCATGAATATTTGAAGAACATAAAAAAATTGCTCTAATATCACACAAATGGTGTTTTATTAAGTACAAAACTTAAATGTAATTTTATAAGTACTTCTATTGTTTTTTAATTAAAATTAAAATTTCATTTCAGTAATATATGTAGTAAAAATTTACATTAAATGTCAACATATATTATCGAAGTGAAACTTTTTTTTTTGTATAAATCACATATATCTTTTACTTGAGACAATCCTATTTGAATTGAATAGGACCATTATAAATATCAATCATTCTAAATAGTTAATGGAGCTGCATACTGAGACTAAATCTCAAGACCACTAAACTCATGTAAAAACTCCAATTTTAATTTGACAATAACACTAAAAACACCTAATAAACTATATATAAGTCTTATCCTTTTATTAATTGTGATTAACACTAACTTATTTTGATAATTATATTTTTATTTTTTACATTTTATATATTTTATATTTATATTCCTTAAATAAATTACAGTTTAATATAAAAGACATAATTTACCAACTATTTGTTCCAATCTTATTATTATTCTCCTCCCGCAGGGGTCACGGTTCAGGTCATAGGGCGAAGGTTTCCCTTGCCGTGAGAAGCCGTTACTCGTTACCGTGCGCACTTCACTCTTTCTCTCTCTCTAAGGATTCAAGAGAGAACACAACACCAATTGCAGAACACAGGGGCGACAACTCCAGTAATTTTCCCTATCTCTTTATACATTTGTATACATTTTACCTTTCCCTATCTAAATATCTTCTCCCAAGTGTGTGTGTGGGTTTTCTTATCGTTTTTATTTTTTTTCTTATTCAGCTTTTGGCTCCTCACTTGCTATAATACAATATCACTTGTTTTTCTTCAATTAGGATTTCGATTATTTTCATTGAGGCGCGAGGGTTATTAATTTGGTTATGGAGAAGTGGAAGGCAACGGCATAAAGGAATCATTCCGAAATTCTTGCGTTGGAAAACCTAGGGTTGCAAAATGGAGGGGGAAGATGTTAGGTCTGGGACCAAGAAGAAGCGATCCAAGAAGGAAATTGGCTTTGACTCTGGCGACGACGAGCCCATTGGGTCAATCTTTAAGCTAAAGAGGTCCAAGAAGAAGGCTAGTTGTAGTAGTGATGCTGTTAGGGAGAAAGAGGATTTGGGGGGTATGGATGATAATGATACCTTGGCTAGCTTTAGGAAGAGGTTGAAGGGTCCAAAGAGGGATCAGGGATCTGGGGTTACTGGAGGAGCAAGTCCTGCTTTGCATGTGTCTGATGAAGATTTGGTTTCTTTGGGACCTAAGGGTAAGGATGAGAAAGGGGTGGTGGCCTTGGTGCCTGGTGATGATGACATGCAGATGCAGGATTCTTCTGATCAACACATGGAGGATTCGTTGTCTGCGATTTTCCATAAGGCGCAGTCTAGTTCTACTAGGAAATCTCGCGGGGTTTCGAGGCAGAAAAGGGGGATTCAGAATGTGGATAGTGGGTTGAGCCCTGAAGGTTTTGTGGAAGCTGCAGATTCTGTGGTTGAAAGTAGATCTGGATCTGCTTCTGGCTCGAAATTGGTTGGGGGGAATGTCGTGTCTGCTGATGCTTTGCCTCAAGCGTCTGACTCTGAGCCCGTTGTTACATCTGTGGTGGATGATCAGAAGGGTGGTGATGACTGTTTTCAAGAGGAAACTGCGGAGGGTGATTGTGATGCGATCATTCCAGATGGACCGTCTCACTCAATCAATGTCTGCCATGGAGATAGGCAGCAATTGTCTTATGTACAAGATGAAGATATTTGTTGTGCTTCTAACCAAAAGGTTGCATTCCAGGAAAGTGTTCTTGGTGATGGTTTAAATAAGTTATCTTCCATGCCACATGAAGAAATAGTTGATACTGCTTCTCTCTCAAAAGTGGGGGAAGAGGTAAGAGGATTTACTGAGGTTGGAGAGTTCGAGAATAGATTGACTGATGAACTAGCACAAGTGTGTAACAGTGCTTCAGAACATGATGTTTCTACTTCTGCGGGAAAGAAAATGTCTTAACTTCTTGCCACACTGAATCCTTGATTAAATCATCTGAAAATATATTGAACGAGAATAATAATATGGTTCCTGGAAAAGTTTTCCAGGAATCCTCAAGTAATGGAGCTCTAAAGTTATCTGGATGCCATGTGGAAGTAGATGGAGGTGGAAAATCAGAAACTGAGTTTGTTTCCAATAGAAATTTCTGTGATTATAATAGTTTAGATACAAAGGCTGAAGTGCAAGATTTTGTTTTAGGTTTTTCACCTAAAAGAAATGATGTAACTGTCAGTGGTAGTTTATCTTCTATGGTGTCTAATGAAGCCGAATTGGCTGCCCACTCAAGTCACCCAGAGAAACCACTAGAAGCTTGCAATATTGCAAAAGACTCCACTGCTTCAATTCTGAAATGTAGCTCAGTGTTAGATCCAATTCAATCTGATGGATCCTCTCTTCAATCCTCAATTCCAGATGAAAATGGGAACTATGCAGAATACCATGCCTCTGTGTCTGATTTTGCTGATAACGATGGTAAGATATCAAGCATTCCACGTGCGGTGCGAAAGGCCAAAATGCGTAAGCATGGAGACATGACATATGAAGGGGATGCTGATTGGGAGATTTTAATTAATGATCAAGCTCTAAATGAAAGTCAAGTTATGGTAGATGGTGACCGCACTCTTAGAACAAGAATGAAGCATGATTCTTCTTTGAATACTGGTGAAGACTCTGAAAGTGTTGCAGTAGTAGCAGTATCAGCTGGGCTGAAAGCCCATAAAGCTGGTCCAATTGAGAAAATAAAGTTTAAGGAGATCTTGAAGCGCAAAGGTGGTCTCAAGGAATATTTGGATTGCAGGTAGTTAAGTTTTCAAACAGGTCTTTGCAAGCTTGCAATTTTTTTCAAAGTGTTCAGAAAGATTGCAGTTTTCCCATTGTGCCACACAGAGGTTTCTTCAATATTTTGGGTTTTTGGTGTCTTGTGCTTGAAATACAGAGAATTGTTTTTGATTCTTTGTGACTGATGATTGAATGTGTTATTTGTTTTAGTTGCTTAAACATGAAAATTAGGAGGTTTCTCTGTTTTTGTTATTTAGGGATTTTATTCTGTTTTGGATTATCTTATTCCTGCTCAGAATAGGAATAACTTATCAGGGTGTTTGGCAATGTTGGGTCATTAAATAGGCATTCAGTGTAAACACTCAAGACATTTTTTATTATTATATAACATTGAATTTCCTTCATTCAAGTAGTATATATGATATTTGAGTTGGAGGAGCACTTTGCCGTAGATGAATACTCTGAAGTTTTCAAGAGAATATCATGTTGAGAGGAGTACTCTTGGATTGGTCAACATCACTTTGTTACACCTCTTTTAAACTAGGAAGCATGTTGCAATAAGTTTCACCTCATTTAATTTAATGCATTGCAGAAATCAGATTTTAAGTCTCTGGAGCAGAGACGTCACGCGTATTTTGCCTCTTGCTGAATGTGGAATTAGTGATACTCATTCTGAGGATGGAAGCCCTCGTTCTTCTCTTATTAGGGAGGTCTATGCATTTCTCGATCAATATGTAAGTTTGTTCAATATGTTGTTTAGCCATCATTTTTCATTTCCTTTGCTTTGTCACTACAAGAATATATGGATATACATGTCAGAATATATGGGTATGCATGTTTAGTGTTTTGGTTCAGCTTATTTTAGAGAAAAAATTGTTTTTTTTTTAGCTTTTTGAGAGAGCTTTTGAAAAAAAAAATAGCAGTTATTTCCTGAAAATAGTTTGTACCAAACATAGGCTTTATTGAGCTTTTTCTTTAAAATGATTTTTTTGGCCAAAAAAAATAACAGCATATTAGTGTTTATTTGCTGGTTAAATTGAAACTTTAAAATGATAAGATCATTTTGGCAGGGTTATATAAATGTTGGAATTGCTTCTCAGAAGGAGAATGTTGGAAGTAGTGCAAAACATTGTTATAAACTGGTCAAAGAAAAAGGTTTTGAGGAAAGTTCTGCAGCTTCAGTGGCCGACTCCGAAGATGGAGTTTCCTTTATTGTTGGTCAGACTAAAATGTCAGATGCTTCCAATGAGATTAACAATGGTCTAACAAAGGATTGCAATGACCTAACAACTGAAGCTACAGAAGGCATGAGGCATGTTAATGAAGTGAGGATGGATTTGTCAAACATGACACGACAGGCAGAAAGAAAAGATTTTGATTACCAAGAAAATGATGGGTTTCAGGATGGAAGTATACATGTCACTATTGACAGTTCCGTTCCTTCTTCCATGTTTCCTGATTGCAGATTGACTTCTCTGGTAGCTACAGAGAAAAGCCATGACTCTACCTGTATTAAATCTGCTTTAGGTGGTCAGGTAGGTGATCCTCTGCAGTCTGATTTAGATCCTAGAAAGAGAGTAATTGTCATTGGAGCTGGTCCTGCCGGGCTAACTGCTGCTCGCCACTTGCAACGTCGGGGATTTCCTGTAACTGTGCTCGAGGCTAGGAGTAGGATAGGAGGTCGTGTATTTACTGACTGCTCATCTCTTTCTGTCCCCGTGGATCTCGGTGCTAGCATTATAACTGGTGTTGAGGCTGATGTGGCCACTGAGAGAAGACCAGATCCTTCCTCATTGATTTGTGCTCAGTTGGGGCTTGAGTTGACAGTGTTGAACAGTGATTGCCCTCTTTATGACATAGTGACAGGACAAAAAGTTCCTGCAGATATGGATGAAGCACTGGAAGCTGAATATAATAGTCTTATTGATGACATGGTATTGGTTGTTGCTCAGAAAGGTGAACAAGCAATGAGAATGTCTCTTGAAGATGGTTTAGAATATGCCCTTAAGATTCGCCGTATGGCACGCTCTGAAAGTAGTGAAGAAACTGAACAAAATAATTCTGCAAATAGTCCATTTGATTCCAAAAAAGACAGTACCGTGGAAAAAAAACTTGATGAGGAGATTTTGAGTCCTCAGGAGAGGAGAGTTATGGATTGGCACTTTGCTCATTTGGAGTACGGTTGTGCTGCTTTGCTTAAGGATGTTTCTCTTCCTTACTGGAATCAAGATGATGTGTATGGAGGTTTTGGGGGAGCTCATTGTATGATTAAAGGGGGTTACAGCTCTGTTGTTGAGTCTCTGGGAGAAGGACTTACAATTCACTTTAACCATGTCGTAGCAAATGTTTCATATGGTATCAAGGAACCTGGCCAGAGCAATAAAGTCAAAGTTTCTACGTCAAATGGCAATGAGTTCTTTGGAGATGCTGTCCTTGTTACTGTTCCGCTTGGCTGTTTGAAGGCTGAAACTATACAATTCTCCCCACCTTTGCCACAGTGGAAATGTTCTGCTGTTCAGCGTCTTGGTTTTGGAGTTCTAAATAAAGTGATTTTGGAATTTCCTAGTGTATTTTGGGATGATGCTGTGGACTACTTTGGAGCAACAGCTGAGGAGAGAAGCAGTAGAGGTCACTGCTTTATGTTCTGGAATGTCAGGAAAACAGTTGGAGCTCCTGTCCTTATAGCATTAGTGGTTGGTAAGGCAGCCATAGACGGTCAAAGCTTGAGCTCTTCTGATCATGTTAACCATGCAGTGAAGGTTCTCCGTAAACTTTTTGGGGAGGATTCAGTTCCTGATCCTGTTGGCTATGTTGTGACTGATTGGGGTAGGGATCCTTTTAGCTACGGTGCTTATTCTTACGTTGCTGTTGGAGCATCAGGAGAAGACTATGATATATTAGGGAGACCAGTTGATAACTGCTTGTTTTTTGCTGGTGAAGCAACCTGCAAAGAGCACCCAGATACTGTCGGTGGTGCAATGATGAGTGGACTACGAGAGGCTGTTCGCATAATTGACATATTGAGCACCGGAAATGATTATATTGCAGAGGTGGAGGCATTGGAAGCTGCACGGGGACAGTTGGACACTGAAAGGGATGAAGTTAGGGATATAATAAAGAGACTTGATGCAGTAGAGCTTTCTAACATAATGTACAAGAACTCTTTAGATGGTGCTCAAATTTTAACCCGGGAAGCTTTGCTAAGGGAAATGTTCTTTAATGCAAAAACCACTGCTGGGCGCTTGCATGTGGCCAAACAATTGCTTACTCTTCCTGTTGGAAACTTGAAGTCTTTTGCTGGAAATAAAGAGGGGCTAGCCATTCTCAATTCATGGATATTGGTATTATTATATCACTTGATGCATTATTTCCAAATTATTGTGTAATATTTTTTTGATAGACAGTACATCCAACTTTTACTGTTAAAAAGTTAAACATCTTAGTGTGTGTTTGGTTCAGCTTATTTTGAAGAAATAATAGCTTATTTCTGGTCAGTTTTGTGAGACAGTTTTTGAAAAATGAGCCATCATTTTCCCAAATTTAAGCTGAACCAAACATGCTCTTGATCTTATGGTTATGAAATTTCTTAGATTATGGACTTCATAATTCATATCTCAATGCAGGACTCAATGGGGAAGGATGGTACCCAACTCTTGAGGCACTGTTTGCGTCTTCTTGTCCGTGTTTCAACTGATCTTCTTGCTGTACGATTATCAGGTATTTGTTTTATTTATTTATTTCTTAACTTATTTATCGTATGAATTTACATTAGTCTATGCATACAAATGCACGTGGGTTTATTTATTTATGTGCAGTATCTTATCTTATACTTTTGAGGGGGAAATAGTTGGTTAACTGGTTGGGACTTGGTTTGGGTGAGATCAGAATAATTTTTTCCGGTACCATTTTATGAGATATATTTTTAGATTGATGTCAAACCTAGTTCACATCTTTTCTTACTATTTTCAATTGCTATTATGCAATCAGCCTAATGAAACTATGAATTATCAAGTGGAAGATATATTTATGCTCCCGTAGATGATTCTGTTGGGATGGAGTTGCATGGAAATATGATGCCTACAGTTTCCCTTGTATTTGTGTTTATCTTTTTATTATTGGGTGTAGGAATGGGGAAAACAGTGAAGGAAAAAGTTTGTGTACATACTAGCCGTGATATTCGTGCTATAGCAAGCCAGTTGGTCAATGTATGGCTTGAAGTTTTCCGCAAGGAAAAAGCTTCTAATGGTGGATTGAAGATGTCAAGACAAACAACTGCTGTGGATTTATCAAAGAGAAAATCTATAAAAGATTCAGCCTTGGGAAAGCCACCTTTGAGCACATATCATGGTACCATTGAGAATAAAGGAGGCTTGCTGAATCCTGCATCTGCTGGAAGCAATTCACCTTCCACTGCACATGTGAAGAAGTTGCACGGCAAACAAGGAAGACAACAAGCAGTATATGACTCAAGGCATGAGGTCAGTTCTTCCAGGTCTAAAGGTTCAGTAGATAAAGTAGTTACCGAGAATGAGGATAACCACTGTGCTATATCTGAAGAAGAACAGGCTGCTATAGCTGCTGCAGAAGCTGCCCGTGCTAAAGCTCTTGCTGCTGCTGAGGTTTGTTTCCCTTGGAACTTTAGTTTTATTGTCATGAATCTATTGTTATGGTGCTTCTGAAGATCAGCTGATAGTCACAAGCTAAATTGTTTGATCACTATCCCTTATATCCTTTTGCTAGATTTCATAATATGATGAATTTTTAGGTGCAGCCAATTATAATGTGATTGTGCTGTAAAAATGTCTTGCTGGGATTCAAATTTGCTGGGTTTGAGTGAACATAAGCCTGTTTTCTTGGCTTGAGTTTGACTCAAACAAGGGTTGCAAATCTTTTAGCTCATTTCTTTAGCTGCTAACTCCCTTCCTTTTACAACTTATATTCAATATTAGGTTTTAAAGAATTACATGTGAATTATGAGCCTCTGGTCAAATACCTTAATAAGGTTGTTTATTATGTACTCCCTCTGGTCCCAAATATAAGGCACTTGTAACAGAATTACACATACCAATAAAAATAGTTAAATTAGTTGGTTTTATTGGTTTTTAAAAAAAATATTATAACATACCAATTTTACCCTTGTTAAGCATCATTAACTTGTTGTGGGTGACGTGAAAACATTAAAGTCCAAATGCATTATGTACCATTATCAAATAAAGGCACAAATACTCAAAGTCTTTACATAAGGGCAAATGATGGGAAAAAAAATTTAAATGCTTCATAAGAATTGTAAAATGCCTTATAAAAAGGACCATCAATACCTTCTAGATGGTGCCTTATATTAAGGACCATAGGGAGTTTTAAATTTTTAATCCAGTTCAGCCTGCTTATTGAATAAATCAGATTGTCCAGCTCAAGTTCAACTATTTGATTCACAAACCTGACTCATTGAGACTTGAGCTTTGAGCAACTTGTGAACCTGCTGGTTTTATCGCCAGCTTAATTGTAAGACGTATACTTGGATAGTGTTTGGCTTGGCTTTTTTGATCATAGAAACTACTTTAAGTTAAAAATAAGAACAATAAAATTAAAGTTAAAACAGGTTGGCAATTTTATAATTTTTTTAGCTTTACTTTTAAGTTAAAAATTCTTGGGTCTTGGAATTTGGAATAGAGAAGAAGGAGAATGAGAAACTCCTAAAAATCAGCATATCTAAAAGATCTTTTTCTTTATGTTTTCTTCATTAAGAAAAAAACTCATCTTTTAGGGCTTTTGTATAATTGTGTTTACCACAGCTTCTGCTTTTAAAGAGGAAAGAAGCCCAAAATATGTTAGCCTTGGTGTACTGTTGATGTATCATATAGCTCTTATGACTTGTATGGCTTTATCAGATTAAATTAAAATTGTTTGTTGGGTGAATAGTTGGCAAATCAGCCTTAAATTTATTCTAATTGCCTATGCTTGTACCCAGATAGATTCATAGTCAATCGTAAGTTGATCCTCAAGAGTTGAATTACTCATTTTGCCACCTGAAATTGGCTTGTTATACGCATTTTCGATTCCCTTGTGAAAATTTCTGGATGACTGCCTCATGCTTTGTTGGTTGCTTTTGTTGTCATTTGATAGGGTGCGACCTCATATTAAGAAGGTTTATGAAAGAAGAAATAAGGAAAGGGGAATAGTGCTACTTGAGTTAGTTACAGAGGTCAATAGAATTAGTTGCAAGTAGTTAGGAATGAGAGATACTGTACATATATAAAAAGGGAGAGAGGCTTAGGAGGAAATTAATTCAAGAATTTGGGAATTCATTGTTGGGAGGATTTTGGTTCCTCAAAGAACCAGAGCTGTTCTTTCTCTGTAATTTGATTCATTCTTTGGAGAATAAACACCATTCATTCTTCTTTTTCGTGTCTTTGAGATTCATTTTCGTTATATTCTGAACTAGTTTCTATAAATTGGTATCAGAGTTGGTTGTTGATGTCTTGGAAAGGGCTACCTATAAAGGGGCTGACCAGAAAGGCTGAGTGAAGCGTCATAAAGTGTCAGCTGCTGAGACATTGGCTCTCAGGAGTGGTGCTATGATAGGGACTTGGGTATTATGGTGTGCCTATGTCTCACATCAAGTAGTATGGGATGCTCGGTGGAGTATTTAAGTACTTGGTTCTCCCCCCTTAATAGCTAGCTTTTAAGAAAGGGTTCCCCAAGTGCTTAGATGCTTATCATTATTTTATTTGTAATTGCCTCCCTCTTGTCTGCTTAATACAGGCAATGTAAAATATCTTTGATCTTGTTGTACTTTCTTGGCTTGTCTATTCTTGCGTTGTTTTCACGATAGATCTGGCTCAATAAAGCACAAGACCTCCAAGAGAGGAGCCATGTCCATTCCCAACTTGTGTCAAACACTTGATGTGGCATACATGTGACACTTCAACACCTCTATACTTTTTGGGACATTTTTTTTTATTTGACACTTGTTAGATCCTTACTCAACACGTGTTAAGCATTAACAAACTAGGCAGAGTTTAGTTTTATTTAATATGTTAATTGACTGTTTTCACATGTTTGTGTAATAGATACATATGTATTTATATAATTTTAATCCTATGTCTGGTGTTAAAACATTTTCAGATGCGAGAGCTTGTGCTGTGTCCTTATGTTTAGATTTTTCATGTCATTGTGTTACATTGTTAGTGTGCATGCTTCTCAGATTTGAATATAGGACAATTGGCATTGTTTTCTAAATATGGCTTTCACCATTATATCTGAATCATTTTTTCATTTGGTTGCTCATGCTCTTGTATGCTGTAATCAGTAAACTATATCTGTGTGTATTCATCTGCCCTCTTATTTTCTAAGCTGATAGGATGATAGGTTTCAACTGATATAGTGACGAGATTTTAGGAAAAATTGAATATAACGAATCGAGCAAAGTGCCTGTGTATTATTGAATGAGTATGCTAGTCAATGTAACCAGAGAATACAATGAGATGTTCGAGAGACCTCCCCTCTCCTAACAACTTCTTAGTAAATTCTTAACTTCCTAACCACCTCCCCTTTCCCTCTTATTTATAGACTATTTAGTTATAGTTGTGTTTCCCCTTCTATTAGCCCTTACATATACTCTTTTAATCATTGGTCTCCTATCAATACTCCCCTCCCCCCCGCCCTAAGACTTTCATCTTATCCTCAAGGGGAAAATCTAGAAAGTTAACTTGAAGGTCTTCAACTGTTTCCCAAGAGTTGTCACAATTTGGTAGCTGCACCCATTTGGCCAAAACTTCCGCATGCCCCTGCTTGTTGTAACGCAGTGCCAATACATCTTCCAATTGCGGACTGAAGCTCCTGGTCCTCAGTCAATGTTGCTGGTAATTGTTGTGGCTGATACTCAGCTTTCCAACACTTGAAATGGGCCATAAAATCTGGGACTCAATTTCTCGTTCCTTCTCTTAGCCAAGGATTTCCATCGGTATGGCAGCCTTGAGATATACCCAATCCCCGCCCTCTAGTTGCACATCTTGCCTATGCTTATCAGCCTGTTTCTTCATCCTTTGTTGCGCCACATTCAAGCTTTTGTGCAGCTGATCAAGGATAGCATCTCTGTCTTCCACTAATGAGTTTACTGGCCTCAACGTAGATGGAAAAGTAGGGCTCTTTATGATGGGTGGGGGTTCCCTTCCATACAGTGCCTTGAATGGTGTCATCCCTATGGAGACATTAAAATTGGTATTGAACCACAACTCCGCCCAACATAGCCATTTAGGCCAAAAATGTGGTTTTTCCCTTGCAAAACAACGCAAGTATGCCTCAAGGCAACTATTAGTCATCTCTGTTTGGCCATCTAGTTGTGGATGGAACGATGAACTGTACTTTAATTTCTGTCCAAAAATAGCTTAAGAAAACTGTCTCTATTAGATATGATAGAAGTAGGGAATCCATGTGTAATTTTACTATTTCTGCGATAAATGCTTCTGCCACCTCCTTTGTAGTAAACAGATGACCCAACACCATGAAATGGGCATATTTAGTTAGCCTATCTACTACCACCATGATGGTGTCCTTGCCTTGCACGCTAGGTAGTGCACCAATAAAGTCCATAGAAATTTCAGACCATACCTGTGAAGGAATTGGCAGTGGATGTAATAATCCAGCTGGTGATAAGGTCTCATATTTGTTCTGTTGGCAGGTACTACACTTGGTGATAAATTGCTTGACGTCAGTCTTCATGCCTTCTCAGTGGAAAACAATTGAATTGCGCTTGTAAGTTCTGAAAAAACCTAAATGACCATCTTGAGGTAATGAGTGAAAGTCCGATATAATGGTAGGGATCTTGGAAAATTGCTTAGGTAACATCAATCTGTCCTTGTAATATAACAAGCCCTTCTGCAAAGAAAAATTGGGAAGGGGTTGTGGTTGTAAGGTGACCTGTTGGATAAGCTGTTTCAACCTTCCATCTGCTGCAATTTCCTTCTCCCACCCATCCCATTCAGCCAAGTTTAATCCTGATAAGGCTGCATACATCATCTGCCTGGAGAGGGCATCAGCAGCTCTGTTTGAACTTCCTGCTTTATACTGCACTTCAAAGTCAAAGCCAAGCAATTTAGAGGTCCATTTAAATTGATCCTCCCTCATAACCCTTTGATCCGTTAAAAATTTCAAGCTCTTTTGATCTGTTCTAATTATAAAATGTTGGCCAAGGAGGTAATGTCTCCATTTCTGCACTGCCATCACTATTGCCATCAACTCTCAAGCAGATTTTTAGCCCATGGTGATAAATGTTGGCTGAGAAAAGAAACTGGTCTCCCTTCTTGTAACAGCACTGCCCCCACTCCTTTACTGGATGCATCTGTTTCAATAACAAATGGCTTGGAGAAACCTGGAATAGCCAAGACAGTAGGGAAGTCATGGTTCTCTTGAGCTTGTTGAAAGAATTCCGGCCTCATCGGACCACTGCAAGCCATCTTTCTTGAGTAGCTCTGTAAGAGGTCTTGCAATCAAACCATACCCTTTTACAAAGCGCCTGTAGTAGCTTGTAATTCCCAAAAATCCTTTCAGCCCTCTTACCTCTTTTGGGGTTGTTGGCCACTTTATCATCGCTTCCAATTTCTTTGGGTCAGCTGATACCCCTTGTGCTATTTGCCCCAAATATTCCACTTTTGATACCCCAAAGTAACCCTTCTTTTTATTTACTACCAGCCTATGCTGTTGTAATAGTTGAAAAACCTTCCTTAGCTGCATCACATGATTCCCTTCATCCAAGGCAAACACATAAAAGTCTGCCTTGAAAAGCATATTCTTTAGTTGCATTTGTAAGCCTTTACACACACCACTAGTCTTAATTCTCTACCCTCCTCCAACCTTCATGCAGTAGGGTATTGTAGGTTCCACTGGCAACCTCAATTTTTCCACCAATTTTCTAGATATGAAGTTGAGTTGCCCCACTATCAACAAGTACCAACACTCGTTTTGTTGAGATTTCTCCCCACATCATGAATGACTTCTTAGAGGTCAATCCTGCCATGCTACAAAGAGTTGGACTTTTTAGTTGTCCTTTCCATACAATCTCCTCTCCTTCGCTTTCCTTCCCTATTTCACTGTCTTCCACAATCATGATCTTTAACATTTTGTTTTTGCATACATGTATAGAGGAATATTTCTCATTACATGTAAAGCAAAGACCTTTTCTCATCTTTTCATGGTACTCCACATCTGGTAGCCGCCTAGAGCCATTGAAAGCTTTACCCTTCTCTTCTGTACTCACCTTATTTTGGGTTTCATCCTTGACCTCGCCCTTAGCTGAGCGAAATTTGCCAGCTCCACCATACCCATACAACCAAAGACATTGCGACCTTCTACTTGCTGGATTATTTTCTGACTTCCTCTCCCTCAATTTTGAAATTGGGTTTTGTTTTGGAAAAACCTGCTCTTCTTTTCGTTGATCCCATTCCTTTCCAAAATTAGTAGTGCAAGGTACATCATCTCCTTTAATGAGGTCGGCCTGTGTATCCTCACCTCTGCTTGAATCTTCTCTTTGAGACCATTAGCGAAAATTCCACACAAGTACTTCAGTTGGGTAATCTTTAATGGGCCTGCCAAAACCTCAAATTGCTTCCTATACTCCTTAACCGTACCTTCTTGCTTCAATCCAAGCAATATTTCAAATGAATTCTCCACCATTGTGGGCTGAAATCTTTTTCAGGATTGCTTCCTTAAATTCCCCCCATGTGAGATTATATGTATAAGATTCCCACCACTGTAGCCATGAAAGTGCCTCCCCCTCCATTGCTACTAGAACGGCCTCCATCTTTTCTTCTTCACTGAGGTTTCTCAAGCGAAAGTACCTCTCAATTCGCCTTATCCAACCTGGCGCATCCTCTCCTTCGAAAATGAGTAATTCCATCGTCCTGAATTTTCCTTCATCCTCCAGACCTGTCGATTTGCGATTGCCATACCCGTTGCCTCCTTGGTTTTGGTTTTCCCCATGAGTGCTTCTTGCTAGGTTAGGGTTCCCATTATGACTCACCCCAAGGTTAGGGTTCCCCTTGCAATTACCCAATATTTCGCAAATCCTTTGGATCAGTCGATCTTCCATTTGTTGCAGTGAAGCTTGTGTTCGTCCCTCCAATTCTTGAAATTCCAGCTCTAGAGCTTCAATTCTTTTGTCCATTTTCTTGCGAACAATCAATTTTTTTTGTGGCTGGATCCTTCTGCTTTGATACCAGTTGATAGGTTTCAATTGATACAACGAACGAAGAGATTTTAGGAAAAATTGAATATAACGAATCAAGCAAAGTGCTTGTGTATTATTGAATGAGTATGCTGGTCAATGTAACCAGAGAATACAATGAGGTGTTCGAGAGACCTCCCCTCTCCTAACAACTTCTTAGTAGATTCTTAACTTCCCAACTACCTCCCCTTTCCCTCTTATTTATAGACTATTCAGTTACAGTTGTGTTTCCCCCTCTATTAGCCCTTACATATACTCTCTTAATCATTGGTCTCCTATCATAGGATCATTGGAAAGTGTGGATTCTCCCAGGTCATTAACTAAGACATTATCATTTTCTGGGAATACATTTTTCATCTGAAGTGTTAGTTTTCCGGGCAAGTGCTTTGATGACACAAAATATCCAAACTCCAAAGATTATTGTATTATCTTTTGATAGATCCTATGCTTTCTTTTGCTATTTGGTTGCCATGTTTGTTAAAAGATTCAGTGGTTCTTGTTCTTTGCAGGCATATGCCTCTGCAGAAGCCAGATGCAATACGCTGTTACAGCTTCCAAAGATACCCTCATTCCACAAATTTGCTAGACGTGAGCAGTATTCACAAAATGATGAGTGTGATAGCAGAAAAAGATGTGGTGTTTTGGGAAGGCAAGATTGTATTTCAGAGATTGATTCTAGGAATTGCAGAGTTAGGGACTGGTCTGTTGATTTCTCTGCTGCTTGTGTCAACCTTGATAATTCCAGAATGCCAGTTGATAACCTCTCACAGAGGAGTCATTCAAATGAGATTGCCAGCCATTTGAATTTCAGAGAGCACTCAGGAGAAAGTGTTGCTGGGGACAGCAGTATATATACAAAAGCTTGGATTGACACAGCTGGTGGTGTTGCAATTAAAGACTGTCATGCCATAGAGAGATGGCAATCTCAAGCAGCTGCAGCTGATTCTTATTTTTCTAACCCAACTATTCATTTGAAGGATGAGGAGGATTCAAATGCCTGTTCAAAGCCACCCAGCTGGAAGCATGATGGTATCGCAAATGAGAGCTCTATTTCACAGGTTACTGTAAATAAGGAGGCTGTAAAAAGTCATTCCCGAGGAGCAGATCATATTAAACTAGCTGTAGTGGACTATGTTGCATCACTACTTATGCCCCTTTATAAGGCAAGGAAACTAGACAAGGATGGATACAAGGCTATAATGAAGAAAAGTGCAACAAAGGTAATTTTTATCCTTCACTTCTTTGCTTCTTTCTGTTGAAATTATGTTGTTTTAGGTATAGAGGGAGGAAGATAGATAAAAGAGAATGAAATGCTAATTGATATTAGCTGAGATGTTTACAATGTATTGAATATTGATGTATTTGAAATATTCATAAAACTTAAAAGTTGGCTACACTAATATTCACTAATTAGGAAAACAAATCATGATAAGGTAAAGAAATATGGTAATTAATCCAAAGATAATGAAATAGGGAAATTAATTGTAGAGGATAATCTAAGGTATGGTGAGATATGAAAAGATTTTTTGAATAGAAAAATGCTAGCAACACACTTTTTGACACACTCTTTTGAACACACTCTTTTATTGGTTAAAATTTATTAGAAATCACAAAATTTTGAAAAGATATGAATAGACATATATTTAATGATTCTCTCGTAATTTTGTGATTTCCAATAAATTTCAACCAATAAAAAAGAGTGTGTTCAAAAGAGTGTGTTAGAGAGTATGTCGCTAGTACTCCTGTTTTGAATGTTTTCATATCTTCTAACACTTTCTATTTGTTAAAATAAAAAAGTGTTACTCTGACCTGGTAGATAGGAGGTTATAGGGAATTACTGATCTAGAATATCATCTTGAGTGAAATATGCTCTTCATCCTTTTTGTAACTTTCTGGGTACAAGTTTCAGGTCATGGAGCAAGCCACAGATGCAGAAAAAGCCATGACTGTTCGTGAGTTTCTAGATTTTAAGCGAAAGAATAAGGTAATTTTCTGTTACTCTCCATGTTGTAGTTCTATCTACTAATCATATCGCACGTCTGAAAAATATATGCTTCTAGAAAATGTTATTCATGTTACTTAAGTTGGCATGATTTACTGCTTGGATCCCAGCTTCTCGAGGGGTGGGGTGGGGTTAGCTGCAAAGTTAGGACTTAGGGTGTGTTTGATTGTATTTTTATTTTTTAGTTTTTAAAAAATATTTTATAAAACATTTTTTAAAAACTAATTTTTAGAAAGTGAGAGTGCACTAGTGGAGGAGGAAGATGGAACAGTATAAGGGAGAATATGAGTAATAGAAAACTGAAAGTAGAAAACCAAAACAACTTAGAGATGTAGATGTTCTGATTTTTTGATTTTAAAAACTGAAAAGAGATTATTTTTTAATATAATTTTCAAAAATTACTATCAAACAAGGTTTTTTTTGTTGAAAATAATTTTCAAAAATATGAAACAACATGCCCTTAATCATTTATTTATTTTTTAATGATTGTTGGCTATGGAGTCGTATGTGCTCTGGATTCTCTTTAACTATATTCTTTCTCACTGACTTTGGTTGGATGCCTAACATGCAGATTCGCTCCTTTGTGGATATATTGATCGAGAGACACATGACAACGAAACCAGATATGAAATCTTAATGTTCTTGGGATGGATTAGTCTGTACTTTGTTGTACGTCTTTGTAACAGTTGCCAACAACTGGTTCTTCTTCCTACTTCAGTTCTCACAGTTTTGGTGGCCATGGACATGTTCTCATATGAGTACCTCAATCTGCCTATGTAAATGATCTAGAAGGTGCAATTAAAAAGACAAACAAAACTTGATCGATTCAAATCAAGTGGGTTCTATGGAAATTCCTTGTTGGCATGTCCTATCAACCTTGAACAGCATACTAAATACTAATGGTGGACTGCCACTAAACAGGCTTCACTACCCCTACAAACAGACTCATTGCAAATATCAGTTGGATGTTCAGGGTGATGGGCATCGGCAGGTTTGAAGATGACAGCAGGTTGCATTCATCTGTCGATTAATATATCATCTTTCATTGAGGTTTATACCTTTGAGGATTGAAAACCTAGACCCCATTTTTATTAAAGGGGTTTCTAAAGGGCAAGACATTAAATGACCTTATCAATTTCTTCTATTTGTACAGCTTAGCATTGTTCTAGTGATGACAAGCATACATATCCATTTTCTATGTCCTACTAGAAACATTTGTCTTATTTAAGTTTAACATCAATTACTAACTTTTTTTCTTCATTCTCCAAAATGGGGAAAGAATTGTGCCAGCTTTTGTAAGATACTTGGTTGCTCTAATCATTTTCTGCTCCATCTCTGTCTCATTCACGTCTTGTATGTTTGTGTTGTACATGTGTGAGCACCCTGTTTATTTGTAATTGAGTCAGCTTCCACGTGTGTGCTTAAAATAATTAAATAGATACATTGCATACTTGGCAAACGAGCTCTTCAATTTAACTATAATTATGGTTCAAAGGGTTGTGCCATGGGATGCGCAGCAGCCCAAGTCTTTTATATTGTTGTGTATAATCTGTGGGCTGCTGTTCTATCTTGGCCGTTCTCCTGTACTAATTATTGCTGACACCTCTTCGTATGGATGCTAGGCTGAGAAAGATTACGTCAATCACTAATGGGAGGAACTAGGTATTCTGTCTTTTCCCTGTGTTTTGATGTTTATTGCAAGTATTATCTTCTTCACAGCCAATTTTCAGGTGTCTTTTGTTTTCTTAATTGTATGTCCTTTCATTCTAATGTTTATTGCAACTCTTGGTGTTGAGGTGGATGGCCTTGTTATGATTCTATTACTTTTGTTTCTGCTGCAGACTGTCTTCGTGCCAGCAGTATGTAATATTGGATTAAAAAATGTTGCTGCCAGGGAAACTAAATTCCACTGGGTGTATCCAGGGGTGAGTACATTTTTGTCTTTGCATTGCAGGCAATTTTTCCCCCTCTCAATTGTTCAAGCCTATGAATTCCCCTCATATTGCTTGCACCCCTATTGTAAATATTGGTTGCTGAGAATTTCTGTGATGTTCACCAAGTTATATTTTTTGATTCACTAGGGGAATGACCCTAATTTTTAGTGATGCTATTTCAAATTGCCTGCATACCCTAACGGAAAATTATCCTTGTCCTTTTATTTCGGATGCATTTCTGGTATGAATCCGCATCATTTGAAACTGGCATTTGACGGCTACAATATTGTATGATTCAGTTCATTTGTTTTGTTATATCATCTTTTCATAACCATTTTACCTTGTGTCTAAATATTACGTTTTCTTAGTATTGATCTTCGTGCTTCTGATGATTTTATATGGAAGTGGCGTAACGCAAATTACCATTTTCGTATTGGTCAGTTTAATTTTGATTCATTATTATGTACGCAAAATTTGTTTGCATAATCTTTCATTACAACGAATTTTTATCTATATAGAAATGAGAAAACAGACTATGTACTGATAGTGTAAAGTAGTTTTACACTATTATTCAATCACACTATCATTTATTATAAGTTTGTTGACTTTTATAATAAATTAATAAGTTTATTTTTAATTCATTATTATGAATGTAAAATTTGTTACATAATCTTTCAGCTACATGTTGAGACATGATTAAAGTTTAGTCTCCCGTTGAAATAATCAAACTCTTTTAATGTCGACTATATGTAATTATATAATATTATATATTGTCTCTAATTTATTTTTGTTTTTTATTTGCTTTTGTAATTTTTATTATTTCGTTTTCATCCTTTAACTTTTCATTAGTTTCGTCTCATTTCATTTTATAACTTGGTCTAAAAAAGTCTTCCCTTTCTTTGTTAACTGAAAAAAACCATAGCCTTACCTTCTGTTAGGTTTTTTTTTTTGTTTGGATTAACGTTTTTATAAGTATTTGTAGGAAAAGTAAATAACTAGGTAAAATAAATTGAGCTTTTCTCATAAACTAAAATTAATTTATGTATTTTAGCTTTTTGAAAAGTTAGATGAGAGAATTTTGAATAAAATTAAGTGCAAAGGTTGATTTTAACTTATAAAAGAATCTTAAATTTTTTTCCTATTTTTTTTATTAGGTGTTTATAAAGAATTTTATCAACTTGTTAACATAATTTCTCATGAAAAGTCCTAATCTTTGACCATTATTTAGACTATGAAAAGTCTTCAATCAATGCCCACCAACCACCATGTAATCCCTTAGTCACCAACCATATCCATTATCATTAGCAACCATGGGGGTTTGTTATTTCCATTCCATTTTTTGCTATTTTCATCCCAACTCTTATTTGGATTTTTTTTTTTTTGAAAATGTCCCTTGACGAAAGTATGTTTTCGTTGTAACTTGCAATGTTTTGAAAACCGGATTGGTCATTAAATCGGTGAGGGTACTGATTCAAGGTTCAATGGTTGAATTGTGGTTGAATCGATTATACTTAAATAATATTTTTAATTTTTTAATTAACTAATAATGTTATGACAAAACACTGGTGTAATATTTTAACTAGTAAAATCCTTTTTCTTTTTTCATTGTAAAGTTTCATAAGTGAAATTTGAAGGTAAAATATGTGCATAAAAAAGTTTTGACAAGTTTAACTTATGTACATTTTTAACTTTTAGTTTTTGGATTGCACTAGGTGGATGGTGTTTTATCAATTGATTTATGTTGGAGCATTATTATTTTATTAAACGTGAGTTTCAAAAGATAGCCATCATACATGTTGAGCATATCTTTGGAATGAAGGAGACATTAGTTTTACTTGGTGCCGAAAAGGAGTTTGTAGCTGGGGATGAAGTTTTCTGTTCATTGGAAGAAGGGGTTTTGGCTCACTAAGTGGAACTAAGTCCCACATTGGACAGCTTTTATTGTGTAAGCAAGTTTCAGTCTTTATAAAAAGGACAAATAGCAAAAGCATGATGTAAGTTGGTGGATACCGAATGAAACAAAGTACCACATTAGATAGTTTTTGTGCATAAGCAAGTTCCACTCCTTATAAAAAAGGGTAAATAACAAAAGTTTAATGCAAGTATATCACAATTGGTTATAACCGGTGAACCACCAGTTGTGCTCGGTTTTGGCGGTTTAAGACTGGTTTTTCTGGTTTGAGGGCGATTACTTAGTCAAATGGTTTTATGATAAATATGGACTAGATGGCAGATCGGTTTTCGGTTAAACCGGTTCAACCAACTGTGCTCGGTTTTGGAGGTTTAAGACTGGTTTTTCTGGTTTGAGGGCGGTTACTTAGTCAAACGGTTTTATGATAAATATGGACTAGATGGCAGATCGGTTTTCGGTTAAACTGGTTCAACCAGCTAGTCTGGTCCGGTTTTAATAACTATAGTAATTTGGTATAATAGAAACGTGTTTTTATTATAATTTTGTATAATGGAAACCCGTTTCTGTGATCATAGAGGAGGTGCACCCAAATACATAATGAAAACGCATTTTTGTTATGTATGTATTGAAAATACACAATAAAAATGCGTTTTTGTTATTTGTCAATCATAAATACATAATTGAAATGCATTTTCATTATGTATTTGGAAATTAACTATTTATATTTATTAAATTCATTTTTTTTAGGTATAACTTTTAATGGTTCACTAAAGCGTTAACAGGGCACGTGTTTGAATCAGTGCGATTTATACCATTGATTTATTATGTGCAATCTCAAATGTTTCTCTTTCTAATGCACAGAACATTGCTTTTAATGATTTTCTGACGTGTAAACGGGACATGTGTTTGAATCGGTGCAATCCAAACCCTCGATTTAGTTGGTGCAATCTGGACTTTTTCTTTTTTTTTTTATGCATAGGACATCGCATTGAATGATTCTCTGATGTGTGAACAATATACACACTTGAATCGATGTGATCTGGACCTTTGATTTAGTCGAAGTAATCTCGACCATTTCTTTTTCTAATACACAAGATAAAATCTTTAATGATTCTCTGACACGTGAACAGTATCTACACTATTATAAAAGAGGTGTGTGCTTTGAAGTATTTACCATTGCCTTTCTTGATAGCCATCTTTATTCCATAATGTTTCTTCTCCTTTGAAAATGGATGGATTCCTTGTTGTGGTGTATTACGATGGTCAAATGACAACAACATCTGAAGGGGTTTTGTTTCAATGTCTTCATGGTTTTGCTTTTCTCAGGGTTACTAAGGACATGACAATTGCTGCTTTGAAGAAAAAAAAATTAGGATGCGATCGGAAGTAGCCGAAAAATACTTGATATTCAATACTGTCAACCTATATTTGTAGGGGATGATTGTTCATTACGGGTCTATGGACATAAAAGACAATAAGGATGTGGCAAGGATGTTGTCCATCTTTGGCCAATTTCGTAGGCTTGCACAGATTGAGTTGTACACTACATTAGGTAAATCTCTTGAAAAGATCCTTGCCCATCTGTGTCAACCACAATCGTCGAAGAGATCATCGCATGCTTGTATGAACCTGAGACGTCAACCAGCTCCAACGACCAAGCAACTGTTAGTTTAAGTGAACCATGACGATGAACGCTGTTTACTGTTATTTGTGTTTGTATCTAATCTATGTAGAAGTGCTTTATAATTTATGGAATATTATTGTTTACATGTCGTTTGTTTGTTTTTATTTGTATCGCGTGTTATAATTGTAACAACATAATAGTGATACCAATAATGCAATAAGTGTAACATATATAAAATCCAAAAATATATACAATATGATTTGTACATATTGTATAAAATACTAAAAAAAGGATATAACAGTAAAAAACAAAAAAAAAGTCAAGCATTAGAGGTGGTGGTCGTCTTCCTTCGCCTCCTCCTCTAATAGGTGCACCCAGAGGCCATGCCTGACTGAGCAATAGTCAATGTCTCCCGGATCATCCTATTACCATTCGTGCTCTCAGGCACCACCCTCAGACACAGCATACGCTCCATAAGGCCAACAACTGTCTTCCACAATGCCTACAAAACAAGAAATGCAAACTTTTACTAAAAAATGTGTCATTGTCATTGGAAAAAATAATATAAAGATATAGATACTTTCCTCGCATGAATGAAAGTCGCTGGACGAAGACTCTGTCACAGGCTGCACTAGTTGTTGCGGCACAGGAACTTGCAGGGGTTTCCTAATCTTAGAGGTATCAAATATGGATGAGAAACCTGGTGGAACCACTCAAGGTAGTCATTTGCATAGCTCCATGGAGCCTTATGTAGCATAGCCGTTCCTCTCTTAACCACGTGCGCCTCTCAGCCCTTCTAGTCATCAAACTGGCTAGTCAACGACAGGAAGTCAGCAGGCGGAGGACGAGGGATCCCCTGGATATCGCCAAACTGCCTTAGCACCCTCTCCGGCAGATGTGCGTGCATGCGGGTACCGCAACATATAAAGCTTGAGTAGAGCGAGATGGACTCTAACGGGTAGACGACCCGTGTGCATCATATGACACCCACACAATGTTGTCCATTTGCAACTGGTCTAGCACCTGCCTGGTCCCTAGTGCAAGCCTCGTTCCCCTCATTGCCTTCCACTGCCAGAGATGAGGATGCTGCTTTGAGTAAGGGATGGTCAATGTTCTATCCACGGCGGTGGGAAAGTGCTTGTAGATTTATGCTTGTAATCGGTAATTAATAAATTAAATTACATAAGCAAAATAAACCCTAATAATATACCTACAAATCATACCATCAAGAGACTTATGTATCCTCCAAACTGTGTCCGTAGAGCAGAGGCTGACAATGCTAAGCTAGTTGTAGAGGTATGCTAGCACAACTGAATCCTAAGAATATCTTACGTATGCCTACAGCTTGTGGAAGAGGTCTAAATAGCAGACCTGAACATGCATAGAGCTCTTGTTGGCGAATATTGTGCAACTAACAAGATGTAGGAGATATGCTCTCGCAATGAATGTCGTCTCCTCAACTGCAACACATGCCCGGTATATGGTCGTCGCAACGGTTGCGTTAACATGCATAGCGCTTAGCTCACTTATCAATAACTTGATGATGTCATCGCGACTGTAATAGTCGTGCTCGCACACCTTGCCTGTAATAGGCAAGTGTAGGAGACATGACACATCATCCAGGGTAATGGTCATCTCTTTTATAGGTAGGTGTAAGGAGCTGGTGTCCTTATGCCCTCGCTCAACAAAGGCATATACCATTTCCTTGTTGGCAGCAACATATCGTGCCTTTTTCAATGGGGTGAGACCCAAACTTCACACAAGTTTCGCCACCTGCAAGTCTGTTGGGATTGACAATACCTTACCCCTAGTGGTTGATTAGCCTCATCTCGTGCCGGGGTTGGTCGAGCCAAATATGTCCTACAACATGGTCCTTATAAGACCTAAGTAGTGATAAGTTTACAGGACCTCCTGGAAATGGAGGTCTAACAATGAGATGAGCCAAATCAGCCTCAGGCTCCTTTGCTTCTTGTACTTTAGGCTTTGGCTTAGGTACATCATCATGTACCTCCTCCTAATGCTACTGTTGCTGTTTGCACTACTCTATAACTGTTGTAGCTTGTCTAGCTTGCCTTGCAGATGTAGTTGGCGGTTGACGCCTAGATGTGCTGGGTGCATCATCTGGCAGAGGACCTTGTTTAGGACGAGAGGCACCAAACCTCGTGTGTAGCATAATGAACCTGAAACAATAATAACCATTTAATAGTTAGTAAATAATTAATAATCAAATCTAATCAATATTATTAATTAAAAATATTCTAAAAATAATTAATTTAATTATTAAATTAGTTATATTATCAAAAAAAATTAATTTAAATTATTAAATTCATATAAATAATTAAAATAAAAATTTAATTTAAAACAAATAACTTAAATTATTTAATTCATTAAAATAAAAAACTATTTAAAAAAATAATTTAAATCATTAAAGTCATATAATTAATAAATAAAAATTTAATTTAAAAACAAATAAATTAAATTATTTAATTTATTAAAATAAAAACTATTTAAAAAATAAATAATTTAAATTATTAAATTCATATAAATAATTAAAATAAAAATTTAATTTAAAATTCACGCAATAGATTGATTCCGTTATGTATTGTGCAATGATACATAATGAAATCGCAATTCCGTTGTGCATCTTCACTGAATGCACAATGACACAACGGAATCACGATTTTGTTAAATTTAAAACTTAAAAAAAAAAGGATTCAACTCACAAGTCACAACGAACACAAACAGGAAGACAAAATAGGCTTTCCGATGAAATTTTGGCAAGAAAATAAGACGCTTCGATGACGAAGAGGGGCTCGGGGGCTGAGAGCGGGGGAGAGAAATTAGTGGGGTGTGAAGAGGGGAGTGGGTGTGACGACGGGTGGTGAGAAATATTTTAAATGTGGGAGGGGAGGGAAAGGAATTGAGGTAGAAATATATTTTTATAGGTTTTTGAAAACGAAAGAAGTAAAAATAGTAAAAGAGGGTGTGAGAATAGCAGAGTCCGGAACCATGTCTTCCATCCCCAATAACAAGAATACAAAAACAAAATACAAAAGAACAATGACTCAAAGATTTGTTTTTTTTAATTTTTGCATAAAACAGTAAAAAGTTAGAGAAACTCCCAGACTCAACCATGGCTTTGGGGTTATCAGAGCTACGCATAAGCCGAGAGATCGAGAAAAACTACACTACATTAAAAAGTACTTTCATGATCTTTGATTGATTTGAAGAGTAAAAAGAAACCATCTAAGAATCTACC
Source organism: Spatholobus suberectus (assembly GCA_004329165.1). Taxonomy (NCBI): domain Eukaryota; kingdom Viridiplantae; phylum Streptophyta; class Magnoliopsida; order Fabales; family Fabaceae; genus Spatholobus; species Spatholobus suberectus. The sequence goes on from CM014733.1 coordinate 1,958,659, forward strand.
TTTTTTCATCTTTATTTTTAAATTGTATTAATATTCTTTTAAAGGAATTATCAGTAAATAAAAATAATTTATATTACAATATAATTTATTTATTATAAATTTAAAATATAATTTACATATTTAAAAATATTTTTTTATTACAAATTTTAATTATAATATAATTTATGTATTTAAAATATTTATTTATTTTAAATTTTGGTTATATAAGAATAAATATTTTATCTTGTGTATTGTACAAACTAAAATGCTAGCTTCTTAAATAAATTATGTGGCTTTTTAGAACGTACACACAATTTATATATTTTAATTCTAATAATTTATAATACAACTAATAATCAATATTTATTAATCTTATGAGAAAACAGTCTATGCATTAATAGTATAAATTTTTTTACACTGTCAACATCATTCAATCACAAATAGACATGTATGGAAAGTTTAGAATTTTTTTACAATAATTATTTTAAAAATTATATCTATCATGATTTCTAATTAATTAATGTAAAATTTTTCACACTAATAATAATACATAAAAATTAAACTCTAATACTAAATTATTTCCAAATAACAAAAATTCTTTTCTATATACATATACATAGATCACATATAATTTATCCCTGTCTAATAATTAGGTAGATATAATTAATTAAGTATTTGTTGTTAAAAGGAAAAGAACTAAAATTTGAGGTCCATGTGCGTCATTGCCCGCGTAAGCGGTTTCTCGCATCTTCCTGTTCTTCTCCCTAATCCCCGTGTAGTCATTAACTTGACGGGTCTTGTATTCTTTCTTTTCCGGTATGTAATAATAGTCAAAACCGAATTCCCCTGCTCTGCTTTCTGCTTTGTGATTCCAATCACACTCAATTTACTCATAGCGTATCTAACTCATCAACAGCGCTGGTCGAAAACAGAGACAGTTAGTTCGTTAGTTATTTCATGAACGCAATTCGGTCCCGTTGGTTGATGAGAATGGCAGAAGACATTGGCAAAAGCAACCTCGAATCCTCTGCTGCTGCTTCAACAACCTCGCGAAGCTTCTGGCCTTCCGTCTTACGTTGGATCCCCACTTCCACCGACCACATCATCGATGCTGAGAAGCGCCTTCTCTCTCTTGTCAAGTACGCAATTCAATAACCCTAAATTTTCCTTTTCTCTTGCTGCAATTGCTAGCTATTATTATGCTCAACACAAATCGTTGCCCATTTTTGGATGAACTGATCGTTTTACTTAATTCTCTTCTGACGATGAATATGATTCACTTGTTCCCATGCTTTTAAACCTTTGAATATCTGTTACAATAAAATTGTACAAATCAGGGTGCTTCTTCTTATTGAATGAATAGAGAGGGTTACAATTCTGAATTTATGCTAAGAAAAATAGTTGCCAATAGTTGTCGATACATCACGAGAAATTTTTGTATGGTGACAGCCACACGTCCATGGTCCCAACCAATCTTCACATGATAAGTAGCCGAATTTTATTAACTTTTCTAAGTAAATTAAAAAACTCGGCTACATGTCACGTGACCATACGATAATTACCATGGACACATACATCATACATCAGACAGCTAGCTCTATGTTACTAATTAACTAACTATGATAACTGCAACTTAACTAATTGCGGCCACATCACTGGGCTAAGCTGGATTCTTTAACTCGTGTAACAGTTACAACTAAGGGTGTTTGACCTGAAATTGTGAATTAATATTGTATATCTAGGATTGTGATTTTTTTTTTTTGTTTTTGGCAGGACTCCGTATGCTCAAGAACAGGTTAATATAGGTTCTGGTCCGCCTGATTCAAGAGTTAAATGGTTCCGTTCATCGAGCAATGAACCGCGGTTTATTAACACTGTTACATTTGACAGTAAGGACGATTCTCCTACACTGGTGATGGTTCATGGATACGCAGCGTCACAGGGTTTCTTTTTTCGCAATTTTGATGCACTTGCCACTCATTTCAGAGTCATTGCTATTGATCAACTTGGGTGAGCTTTACTTCTCTTCATCCACAATTCCAATTGTTTTGGGCAAACTGATTAATCAATTAAACATTTTTTTGCAGTTGGGGTGGATCTAGCAGGCCTGACTTTACATGCAGAAGCACTGAAGGTCAATGCCAGAGTTTATTTGGAATTGGGAGTGTTTAATGTTGTTGCTTAAATTGAAAGTTACTGTGGCAAAATGCTAAACTTCTTCTTGATACAACAGAAACTGAGGCGTGGTTCATTGATTCATTTGAGGAATGGAGAAAGGCCAAAAACCTGAGCAATTTTATACTACTTGGGCATTCTTTTGGCGGTTATGTTGCTTCCAAATACGCGCTTAAGGTGAGTTTCTTCCTATATTGCGTTAAGATGACTTGTTTGGTTTTCTTCTTTCAGATTATTATTCTGATGCATATCTTAAAACTTATATATAGCATCCTGAGCATGTAAAGCACTTGATTCTGGTGGGACCTGCTGGATTTTCATCAGAATCAGAAAGAATTACAAAGTTCTTATCAACGTGGAAAGGATCAATCCTGAACCAGATATGGGAATCTAATTTTACACCTCAGAAAATCATCAGGTGGAATTACTGTATCCCTATTTTTTCCATCCTCTTTTATGTATAATTTACTTCCTCCGGTCCTTAATATAAGACACCATCTAGAAGGTATTGATGATCCTTTTTATAAGGCATTTTACAATTCCTATGAAGCATTTAATTTTTTTTTTCCATTACTTATCCTTATTAAAGACTTTGAGTATTTGTGCTTTTATTTGATAGTGGTGCATAATATATTTGCACTTTAATGTTTTCATGTCACCCACAACAAGTTAATAATGATTAACAAGGATAAAATTGGTATGTTATAATATTTTTTTAAAAAACTAATAAAACCAACTAATTTAACTATTTTTATTGGTATGTGTAATTCTGTTATAAGTGCCTTATATTTAGGACCAGAGAGAGTATCATTTTTCTTAAATGACAGTGTAGGTTGCCTTGAGATGTTTGTTTACATATCGTTAAACATTTGTTTATATAGTATTGCCTCTGTCTAATATTTTTCCTCATATTTTATGGCAGAGGTTTAGGTCCTTGGGGTCCTGATATGGTCCGCAAGTATACAAGTGCTAGGTTTGTTTCATATACAACTGGGGAAATGCTGACAGAATCTGAATCAAGATTACTGACAGGTATGATGAGATAGATAACCATCAATACATGGTTTAGCTGTAAGAGTATATTTCTTTTCTTTTCCTTTGTTTTTTTTTGTACTCATAAGAGTATATTTCTAAGTGTTGGTTTTTTGCTATTGCAGATTATGTTTACCATACTTTAGCAGCCAAAGCTAGTGGTGAGCTGTGCTTAAAATATATATTTTCATTTGGAGCACTCCCGAGGTCACCTCTTCTTCACAGGTTTGGTGATCATCCTCCTGCTATATTGGTTATTGAATTAACAATTCATTACTGCAATTTTACATCAAAATACAATGTCTTTAACTGGATGGTTGTTATTAGTAAAACAATGTTATTCAGATTTCAGATGATAATTACTTCTGGAGCGTAGAATGATCTTGTGTCATAATTTTTTCTTCTTTTAATATTCTATTTATGATACAAAATCAGTATACTCAGCTTCTTCAGACACGTTGTGTTGGTTAAAAATTACTTGATTGTTATCCAATCCTAAATCCAGCTTGGTCCAAGAATGGGCAGAACTCCTACTGGAAAAATGTTTCAGAGACCTTGATGGTGCTCGTTGTGTTGTCAAATGGGTTCTCTCATGCTAACTTGATATGAAACTTTTATAAAGAAATTAAAATGAAGATAAAATGTGCTGTATAATAGGAGGGAGAAAGAGAATGAGAGAAAAGAGTGAAGATTGTAACATAAATGTGGCGGTATGTGTGTGATGGACTACCCTTTGGACTTGTAGTTCATGGTTAAATGTTGACTGAGATGAAAATTGAGGCTTGTGCAACGCCCGTCCTACTTCAGTATGCATCAATTCCACCCTTCCCCCCTTATTTTTTTCAAGTCATAGCATTTGTGGGTTGATTCAATGTTTTATATACAATGGAGGACTGCATCTCGGTTTATGAATTGAAGCTTTCTATGGTTTGAAAATCCTATTTAAATATCCAGAATTCTGAACTTGTAAAGGTTTGACCACGTAATTTTCTACTGCTGTGCCATACGGCTATGGGCTTTAGCCGAGGTCGTGTTAGGACTTTATATCTCTATTGTTTCAAATTAACCACTCCTCTTATACGTGATGATTTACTGCCTGTACTCTTGACTTGGCGTGTGTGATGTTTTTAACCTCCATTTATCTCTCTGGTTTCAGTGTCTCAGAGTGGAAGGTGCCCACCACTTTCATATATGGTTTTCAGGACTGGATGAATTATGAAGGGGCCCAAGAAGCTCGCAAACATATGAAGGTTCCATGTGAAATCATTAGGGTTCCCCAGGTATCACTTTCTTCATTTCCCTAAACAGTGAAGTCACTTTAATATTATTTGGACTAACAAACTTCATTTACTTGTTGCAGGCCGGGCACTTTGTGTTCATGGACAACCCAAGTGGCTTCCATTCAGCTGTGTTTTATGCTTGTCGAAGGTTTCTTAGGCCTGATCCAGACAGTGAATCCCTTCCTGAAGGGCTAACCTCTGCATAGAGTATATAATCTTGTGCAGTGCTGTCTATGATTATATATATATTTTTTTACAAATTAAATTCCTTTATTAATTCAAGCCATGTCCTATTCGTGCTTAAATGGAATGTACAATTGTAAGGGGCAATTCAAAGAATAACGATCTGTAATATAAATTTCATTACTAAAACATGTGCTAATTAAAACTTGTTATTAGGTTGTTTTTTATTTTATTTATTTGTTTTGTGTGATCGATGAAAATTTAGAATAAACTATAATATAAATACAAACTCAGTGTTTACATACATATAGTTATTAAGTGACACTGCTTAGTTATTGTGAAAAATGAGAATAATAAATGTAAATTATTTAGATTTTATTTGAATGGTAAAAATTAAAAGTAAATGTACGTAATTTTTAAAGTAATTATTAACTATTACTTTTACTCTTAACTATCTATGTAGGATTATATTGTTTAGATTTTTAATTTTCACATAATTTGAATGAAAATTACTCTTAACTATCTTCTAAAATGAAGGCTAGAATATTTAAAAAATAAACAAAGTATATGTTAACAACTTTATAATTTATTATACATGCATTTTTATATAATTTTAGTCGTTTATTTTTCAATTACGGTTATAACTTTGCATTTTGTCTTTTATGCTTTGTTCGGACGTGAACAAGCTAAACATGAGAAACAAATAAAGAGAAGAAAAAATGAAAGAGAAAAATCAATTTTCTCTTTCAGTTGTTTTTTTATAAGCTCAATTGTTTGGTTGAAGAATAATAAAAAAGAAAGATAAGAAAAAAATGACATTTAAATCTTCATAATGTAATATAATTGAGAGAAGAGTATATCTATTATTTCTTCTCTTTTCACGATTTTCTTAGCTGTTTTGAAGAGGTCTCACAATTTTTTCCCTCTTTTTCTTCCCTTTTAAGTGTTTCAAATGAAAAAAAAAAAATTATTTGAGAAATCTCGTAGCATGTTTAGTTTATATTTTTTTTAAGAAAATTATTTATTCTTTGAAACTTTTGTCCGAAAACAAATAATTATTTTTTAAAATAAGTTAAAATAATCACGTACGTATTATCTAGGTTGAACCTGTTTTTAATTAAAAAATCATATAGACAGTGATTATCTTAAAATATATTGATAAAAGTTTTATGACATACAAAAGAACATTACCCAGCCCTTTCCTGCATTGTTTACCCTCACTCTTAAGGAAGATTTAATTTATTTTAGAAGGTAAAGTAAGCTATTTTAATTATTAATAAAAAATTAATAATTAATGTTTTAATATATACATAATTTGTTATACATGTATATATAATATAAATCGTCAATTTTTTTTTCAATAACTAAAATTACTTATTTTACCTATTAAAGTAAATTGCTCACTCTAAAAAACCGAATCTCCGAACGCATATAACAGACTGAGTTTAATTTGACAAGGACGCATCTTAGTGAGGATAACAAAGCGGAGTACGCAGATTTCTAATTTCTATAATGATAGGCCAAAGCTGCAGCCTGTGGGACACAACTAATAGATAGTATGTATATCCAATAAAAGGAAAGCAAATAAAAAAACAAAGCTAGCAGTTCATCAAGTGCAGTCAAAGGTAGCCCAATAAGTGGAGGGATATGGATCCTCAATATTTCAAAAATGAACCTGCATTAAGTGCAATTTGGATCTAATGACTTTTTTCAATTTTTTAATAATAAAACTTAATATTTTAACAGCCAAAGTGTATGCATTTTTAAAAGCAACTGCAGAGGATTTCTATCCTAAGTGGCGTATCTCAACAGAATTTCCCGACCCAACGAGGGATTTTATTTGCAAACCCCTTTGTTTTTTTTTTCTCTGTTTCCTTCTTTTAATTTTTTTTTTTGCTAAAAATAGTCTTTTCTAGAAACTAATTTTGGGAATATTTTTTTTAAATAGATAGATGTGTCAGATTTTAATTTTCAAAATATATTTAATACATTTCAGAAATTAATTTTTAAAAGTGTAAAAAAATTATTCCAGAAATGTTAAAATTTTGAGAAATCTAACCACACTTTTTCTCTAACACTTGCTTTATTTTTGGTTTAAATTTATTGAAAATTACAAATTTTAATAGGTCTCATTTTTTATTTAACGAATCTCTCTTCTCATTTAGAATTGAGACATACCAAAATTTGTAATTTTAATAAATTCTAACCAATAATAAAAATAGTATTAGAAAGAGCGTATTGCTAGCATTCCTCTAAAAGTTTTACATTTTCAAAAACTTAATTTCTTGATCCATTGCCTCCACTCCTCTCCAATGCAGCCAGCCCGGAACCTGAAAATGGATTGCCATCCTCTTCTATAGTGTTATAGTTTATTGAATAGTCAAATTTAAATTATTTTGGAAATTAAATTTTAGAAAATAATTAGTTCTTTAATTTTTTTGGAATTTAGTTATTATAAAACTATTTTCAAAAACTAAACTCTAAAAGTTTGCATATTTTCATAAATACATTTTGAAAATTAATTTTAAAAAAAGATAATTGTGATAAAAATAAAAAAATAGAAAAAGATGTAAAAAAAGGAGAGGGTGCAAATAGAATGCTCAAATGATATTAAGTGGATAAAAAGATCCAACAATTAGAATTTAGAGCTAGTATTCCATCAGTCGATGAACGAGAATGGAATTGTGTAAATTGGCCACATTTTATTCCCATTCCCATTTATTACGTTTCCATAAAATCTTAACATAGACGTGTGAAAATACAGGTTAAATATGTTTTTGGTTCTCCAAAAATATAACATAATTGACTTTAGTCCTTAAGAACCTTTTTTTTGAATAAAATTCTTTAAATATTTAAAATACTCTAATTAGATTTCTGCACTAAATTCTGTTTAATTTTTCTATTAATGATGACTACATCAGTTTTTAAATAAAATATTTTATTACCTGAAGTATTTAGTAATAATTTAAAAAAAAATTGTGTAAGTACTTTTGTTTTAAGGTTAAAAAAATCTATAGTTTAGGTTAAATATATAATAATTTTATTTAAAAAATATGTTACTAATCTAACCTGAACATAAAAATTGACATAGACAGTCATATTAACAAATTAATAGTGACTGTAATACTAATATGTCACCATTTAACCAAAAAATTAAACAGAATTTAACATAAGACTCTAATTAAAATATTTTTAACATTCAATTTTTTTTTTAAGAGAATAAAATTAATTCTGTGATATTTTTATATAATAGTCCTAAACCTTTTCATTGCGATTTACGATACGAGAAGGTAGCAGCAGGGTTTAAGTTCAATGGAAACGGTGCTGCCTCGCGTTGGCCTTGGTCTCTGTACTCCGCGCCCAATACACCGTTATAGAAAACCCAACAAACTCCATTCCACCTCCGTCGCCCGCGGCGGTGGCGGCTGTTCTCTATCGGCCACCTGCGCCACCAGCAAATGGGCGGAGCGGCTCATTTCCGATTTTCAATTCCTCGGCGACGCCACTTCGAGCGCCGCCCTGAGCCCCTCCGTCCCTCCGCGACTGGACCCTCCCGAGCGCTACGTGTCGATCCCGCTCGACCTGTACCGCGTCCTCGGCGCGGAACCGCATTTCCTCGGCGACGGCATTCGCAGGGCCTACGAAGCGAAGTTCTCGAAGCCTCCTCAGTACGCGTTCAGCAACGACGCCTTAATAAGCCGTCGCCAGATCCTCCAAGCCGCGTGCGAAACCCTAGCGGACCCTGCTTCTAGAAGAGAGTACAATCACGGCCTCCAAGATGACGAGGACGCCGCCATTCTCACTCAAATCCCTTTCGACAAGGTAATTCATTCTATTTTGACTTACTTGCACTTTTGCTCCCTTATTATCGTCATTTTGCAAATTTAATCTCTTCATTTTTTCGCGAATTTGATTTTACTGTTTTAATTGTGCAATTTTGGTCTATCCCCGAGGGAAATAGCAGTGTAGTAGAGTGTTATGTCAGCATAGATGTAGTGACATGACATTATAATGCTTGTCATTTCAGCATTTCCGTCAAATATTGAATGTAAAATTGCATAATTAAAATAACGCAGGATCAAATTCGCACAAAAAAAGAAAAAGAGGGAACCAAATTAGAGAAATGAGGATAGGAGGAGACCAAAAATGTAATTAAACCTTCTGTTTTCTATTCCTTCTTAAACGTAATGTAGTCTGATTTCTGGTTCAATTGTTGATAATTGAAATGGTTGGCAGGTTCCTGGAGCGATGTGCGTGTTGCAGGAAGCTGGAGAGACAGAGCTTGTGCTTGAGATTGGGCAGGGTTTGCTTAGAGAGAGGTTGCCAAAGACTTTTAAGCAGGATGTTGTGTTGGCTATGGCGCTGGCTTTTGTTGACGTATCGAGGGATGCTATGGCTTTGTCCCCACCAGATTTCATTGCGGCCTGTGAGATGCTCGAGAGGGCATTGAAGCTTTTGCAGGTGATTCACACTCTTATATGCTCTGTTTGTTCCTTTAAACGTCGTATAAGTAATTAATAGAATAAATAATACATGCACCGATTGAATTACAAATCGTCATGTATGATAAGTTTGTTAGTTTTTATAATAATTGTCTTAAAAGTCAAACCAAGGATGATTACTCATTGATTGACATTGTAAACTTTCATGCTTATTAAACTCTTTTAGGTGTGGTGATTTTGTTGGACATCAACACTTTTTACTTCTGCCCTCCGCCATGTATGGACGTGCGTGCTTAGTCAAATAACCAATTCATCTGATATTAAAATTATGTTTTAACTTCTTGATATGGCATTTATAAGGCAATGATAACTAATATTCTATATTGAAATTATGTTTTAAATTCCCCATGTGCTGGTTACCTTATCTATCGGATATTTCGCTTATTAATTAATTTCTCCTTCATTGGTTACATTAGCATTCTCTCCACCATCATTTTGTCTCATTTACTGTAAGTGTATAAATTATTCAAGAATTAGATTAAGAGAAGGGTATAATAGACAAAATAGTTATTAATGTTATATTTGACTTTGAAATGACAGATAAATAAGAACAAAGATCCTCTTCTAAAATGACAATTAAAAAGGAGTGGAGGGAGTAACTCATTAAATACTAGAAGAATATTATCTAGATATAGAGCATGTGCAAGTGCAATTTAAAATTGGTCCATTCTTTCATTACAATTTTATGAGGGCAAGCATTGGTGCAAATGTGCAATGGTAAGGTTGCTGCTTTGTGACTTGTAGGTCATAGGTTTAAATCCTAGAAATAGACTCTATGGTTGTGGGGATAAGGTTGCGTAAATCTACCCTTCCTAGACACCATTAGGTGGAGCTTCGTGTACTGTGTCTCCCATTTATTCTTTCAGTACAATTTTGAACCCCCAATTTAAGCTTTGGTCGTGTTGATGCAGTCATAGATTGATTTGGTGCTGTTGTAGGATTATGCATATTGAAGCAAGCCACTGTGCTTTTGTATAGACAATAATCAGTTGGAATTTGTGAATGAAAAGCATTGTCAAGTATATTATTTCTTTTGAATTTTAGTACTGTTGCATTTATAAAATTATGTTACAATTTTTTTTTTCCTTGTATTTGATGTGCTACGACTTAATGTGTATATAATATATCTTGAAGATTTCTATGTTGTTGCATTACAATATGCTGTAAAATAACCTACTTGATCATGTAGGAAGAAGGGGCAACCAACCTAGCTCCAGATTTACAAGCACAAATAGATGAGACGCTAGAAGAGATAACACCACGTTGTGTTTTGGAACTTTTAGCCTTGCCTCTTGATGACGAACATCGAGCACGGAGGGAGGAAGGTCTTCTAGGTGTCCGTAACATTTTGTGGGCGGTTGGAGGAGGGGGTGCAGCAGCAATTGCTGGGGGTTTCACCCGTGAAGACTTCATGAATGAGGCATTCTTACACATGACAGCGGCTGAACAGGTGTTCATAAATAATTTTTACATACTTTTCTAGTTTTCTTTCTATTTTTTTGTGTTTATGTATAAAGAATTTACATTTATCATTTTCTTCTTACCCTCAATCTTCCTTTGAAGGTTGAACTTTTTGTAGCCACACCAAGCAATATTCCAGCTGAAAGTTTTGAAGCGTATGGAGTTGCACTTGCACTGGTTGCACAAGCCTTTGTGGGTAAAAAGCCGCATCTTATACAAGATGCTGATAACTTGTTCCAACAACTTCAACAGACTAAGGTTACAACTGTGAGGAATGCTCCCTCTGTTTATACTCCCAAGGAGAAGAGAGAGATTGATTTTGCTTTAGAAAGGGGCCTTTGTGCACTACTTGTTGGGGAGCTCGATCAATGTCGGTCATGGTTGGGACTAGATACTGATGGCTCTCCGTATAGAAACCCATCTATTATAGAGTTTATTATAGAAAATGCAAAGGGGGATGAAGACAGTGATCTTCCTGGACTCTGTAAATTGTTGGAGACATGGCTGATGGAGGTGGTTTTTCCTAGGTTTAGAGATACAAAAGAAACAAGATTCAAGCTTGGTGACTACTATGATGACCCTACAGTGCTGAGATATCTAGAGAGGCTGGAGGGTGTTGGCCATTCACCCTTAGCTGCTGCTGCAGCCATAGCAAAAATTGGAGCTGAGGCTACTGCTGTCATTAGCCAGGTCCAGGCTAGTGTAATTAATGCATTGAAAAAGGTATTTCCTGTTAGTTCTGAAGATCAAATTGTGAAACATCAAGAAAATGGTGAGAAGGATGATTTTGGCTTTTCTGAAAGTGAGAATCCTCTGATATTATCAGATCGGGATTCTTCAGTCAATGTTGAGGTTTCTGGAATAAAAAATACTACTGAGACAAGTGAAGGTGAATTTATTACTGACGAAATTAAAAATACGGGTGTGCAGATCATGTGTGCCGGTGTTGTAATTGGACTTGTAACTTTGGTTGGTTTAAAGTTTTTACCTGCTAGGAATGGCTCGCCCATGCTTCGCAAAATGACTGGTTCAGCAATGGCATCAGATACTATCAACTTAGGTATGGTTTTTAGAGACATCTGCAATTTGGAAGATTATTACATATATTTCCTTATAGATGATCTGAATGATTTATTTGCCGCAGATCCAAAATTAGGTTTTATAAGTTCATAGTGTAAACTTCATGCATTAATTGCTTATTCCTGCACAGGTTCCTTGGGAGATGAAGAAAATGGAGAGCAACTACCAAAAATGGATGCAAGGGTTGCAGAAGCTCTAGTTCGCAAGTGGCAAAGTATAAAATCCCAAGCTTTTGGACCTGACCATTGCCTAGCAAGATTGCATGAGGTAAAGAATTTAACTGGTCTGCATAAAATTGATGATAAACTTTTCAAAAATTAAGCACGAGTATGATCCATAAACTGATTTCCCCAATGGTTATGTTAAATCTGGCAATTACGCAATCACGCATCTCTTGTGCACTTATGTGTCTTTATGGTGTTCATTGTATTTTCAATTGAATCCCAATCTGGTATGAATGTATGATGCGATATGCTTATGGAGTTTTGGAAAGCAGGGGAATGGGTGGGTTCCTAGATTGAAAAGGAAGGACTGGGACTGGGATTGTGAGAGCGGGAAGCACTTTTATATTTTTTTTTTACAGAAATTGAAAACTGATTACTACATAATCTTTATAATAAACCAACTCCCCTGCTTATTACATGATAGGGGTTCCAGCCTCCTCCATTGAAAAATCCCCTATAATCTGAGCCCTTGCATGCGATTAATCATATCATCTGCACTTATGGGCTAAGTCCCGTGGATATTGAGAAGCAACTTCTGAATGTACTCAATGATATTATATTATTTGTAGGCTTTTCTTTCTCCTGAACCAGTACTCAGTCTGTAAATATTTTCTTTTGATTCTGTCGCTCTTTGACTGGCAACAGTCTTGAGGCAGTTATATGGCGAATTATCATATTTGTTTGTGTATGAAGTTTTGCTGAAAGTTGAGACCTGCTAGGTTTTGGACGGTGAGATGTTGAAGATATGGACTGATCGTGCGGCTGAGATTGCAGAGCGTGGTTGGTCCTATGACTACACCTTGGAGGACCTCAACATCGACAGTGTGACCATATCACAGAATGGGCGCCGTGCAGTGGTGGAAACAACTCTTAAAGAGTCTACTCACCTCAGTGCCGTAGGTCATCCACAACATGATGCTTCTAACAGCAGAACCTACACAACAAGATATGAGATGTCTTTTTCAGGTCCAGGGTGGAAAATTGTTGAAGGAGCTGTCCTTGAGTCGTAAGTAGATTATGTAACTCGTATGTATATCAGGTTATCACACCTCAATTTCAATCGATCACCCTACATCCATTACCTTATATGTACTTTTTTTTTTTCTTAACGTTGTGCACTTTTCAAGCACGTACATAGTCAAGCTGTAAATACTCCCGGTGTTTGCTGTTACGATTATCCAGTTAGGATGTCAAACCCCTTTTTTTTACTTGCATTTGTTTGGAAAGGAAATGGAATGAAAGTGTGAGATAAAATGAAAAGGAAAATGTAGTATTGTCAATGTTTAGTTAATTAGGAAAGGAATAAATCTGTAGTTTGAGATTGTGATTGACCCCTTGCGGTCTCCCACTCTGTTGCTCTTCCTCTGGCGACTGTGCTGCCAGCTTTCGCACCGCCGGATCCAGATGTGGTGAGCCTCTACGAGGTGCTGCAAGTTGAACGAAATGTGCTGACGACAGGGATAAAATTGGCGTACCGGAGCCTATTTAACACGAAAATGTTAATTTTATGTTTTTAAGGGTGTATTTGAAAGTCGAGTTTGAAGGGAAAAATAAAAGATAATTTTTTTTGAGATCAGGATCCGTTGATACTAGGTGTCAAAGTTAGTCAAATTATATGTTTAATAATTTTTTGTAAAATATAAATTTAACCTAATTCAACTATTGAGTTATGTGAAATTATCTTTATGATCATATATATTAAATTTTACATAATTTGAACTTTTTTAGATATGTTATTTAATATTGAATATTTATATATATTTTAATATTATATTGTACATTAAAATAAAGTGATTTGAAGAACTATTAAATAATTTTGGAATTATATGAAATTTTGCATATTTAATCTAGTTAATAAGAACATTAAATTCAATAATTAGATTGGTTAAATTTACATTCTACAAAAGTTATTAAAAATGTAATTTAATTAATTTTAACACTTGGTGTCAATGGATGTGGACCCTTTTTTTAATATTTATTTTTTAATTTAATATTTTTAAAATGAAAGAAATAAAATGATAGATTAACATATAAATATTATATTACTTTCTTAATTTAAAATACTTTTATCACCTCCTTCCCTTTTTCTCCAAAATTACTACTTCCAAATATACCCTATACTTCTTTGTCTAGCAAACATAGGATTCTTTAATCTAGATGGAACATATAATGGAATGAACATTCCTTATACAAGAAATAACAGAAGATTAAAAGCTTACTATGTTTTTCTAACTTTCATCTCCAATAAATTTAGTATAACTTTAACCAAATCAATTTTAAATACATCTATATACTGTCTGTTTAACAAATTATAATCTTTTTAATTTGTCTGGTTAATTATAAAAAAAAAATTGTCAAATATTTCTCATTAACCAATCCTCTCCCCCTCTCCCCTCCCTTTTTATTCTTGGTTTTGTAAACCAAAAAGTATTTCTTTAAAAACAACTAATCATAGTTGAAATTTAAACTTTGTTCAGTGATCACTATAGGAATGCTTCAAGCATGAATGCAAGTTGAAAGATACATGTCGGAACTCTTTTGAGATCGTTAAACCACATTGATTGACAATCAATCATGGGGGAGAAAACGATGATAGTAGTCACCTGCAAAAACACTTTAATGCTCAAGTGAGCGGATGTTATAGAGAGAAAGATCGGACTTGGAATGAGTGTGTAGCTCGGAAAGTTGATGGTATATAGCTCAGCTAATGTATAATTTGGCTGAATATTGTAGCTATAAAGTTGTAACGCCTTCATCTATTTTCGTAATGTTTGAAGGCTATTAACTAGTCCTTAGACGGTTTAAACCAATGAGAAACAACTTTAAGTTGTTATTCAGTTGGTTATTGAGTTATCAACTTTCATTTTGGACTGGAGTCTTGAAGCTTGTTGGGCCCCTATTGGGTCAAGGTATTGTCCATGACAAACTTCATTTTTCCACCAAGTACAAGCAGTCATATATTGTAGGTTTAAAGATTATCAAAGAATTATTTTTCAACTGAATGGAAAAACCAAAATGCCTGGTAGGAATAGTTGAGATTAGTTGGTTACCTTGATAATGGATATCACATGGACGGTCGGAGGCATGAAGCATGTATTTTGTAGTAATAATGTTAACTATGTGGTCTTGATGGTATATGCAGAATATCTTTTTCCCATCCGTCTCTACTACGCCACTACGTCTTGTGATATACGTTCCCCGGAGTCGTAGCCTTAAAGGCCAAGCAATAGCAGGACAAAAGGTAGGACGTATATTGATGGTGCATGATAAGCCGATGAGGGTCCATTGTTATCGAAGTACTTTTTGTCGTTTGCACATGATGCATGGATATGGATTATTCTATTGGCCAAAATTCTCTAATAATTGAAAAGTTGTATGAGCTTCATGGAAGACTATATTATATAATGATGTCACATAAAACTAAAATACCTTAAAAATGGGATCAGACTGGCTAGACTGTGAATCCAATTATGTTTTTGATTCCATTACTTCTTTATTTTGTTATATATCCCATTAAATTTTGGTTAAACCCATAACTTATTTGGTTGAATGAATTGAATCATAATTTAGTAGTTTCTCTTCATCGATATCTAGTTCGAATTTTGAAACGTTGTATTAAAGTCTTTTGGAGAAATTTTCGTAGTATGATTTTGATCATTGGGAACTTTATCCATCAATCCGCAAAATTTGAAAAAAGAAAGTAATAACTGTATGCTAAAAGAAGTGCCACTTTATTTGAACCCCCCCTTTATTAAACCGGAAAGATAGTTTGCACAATATTATTGCAAAAGGTTAATTATGCTAATGAAACAAGCAATCTAGTGCTGCATTTTCTGTTTGGTATTCTTTTTCAATAATAATTGCAGTGCTTTTAGTAAATCTTAACTTCTACAATTATTCTTGTAAAGTTTTTGTTATATAGGGATAATAAATAGATATGGCTTTGATCATATTTGACGAAACTTTCAAAAGTGGCTTCTTAAAGCTGTTAATAAATATCTGTTAAGCATTGTAATGCATCTTTTGAGGAAATTCGAACTATCTCTCCACCACTGTAGAATGGGGCAAGTGTGGCAGGATATCATTAGAGAAACAAGCCCAAGCAAAGAGAGGAACTAACGCATGGGTGTTTGAACAACTCATTGCTACGATATTTGCCTGTGGGGACAAAGTGAAGGCTAAGGCATCTCAATTTTTACTACCTAAAGTGTTATAATTTGGAATTTTTTATTGACCCGGTTAAGTGGGGACCTGTTAATGGCACAGCATATATTGAATAGTCACAACTACTGCACATTTAACTCTGTAGCGTGTCAAAAGATGGGGACCTTGAGAAATTTTCGGGTTCTATGCCTAATCCTTGTGGTGACAATTGTTGGGCTTAAAGGTGATGAGCTGAAAAATGGCACTGCTCATCATAGTCAAGGCAATGCCACTTCAGCAACTCTCTCATATCAAGGTAAAAACGATGAATTGAAAGGCAGACACAATGTTTCCTTGAATGAAGTTTTGTTCAACACAAGCAAAGATAGTTGGTATTATAGAGGAAGTGGAGGAGGTGGTGGAGGTGGCGGCGGCGGTGGTGGAGGAAGGTTTAGATGGGGGTGGGGTGGTGGAGGAGGAGGTGGTGGTGGTGGTGGAGGTGGAGGTGGAGGTGGAGGAGGGGGTGGATGGGGATGGGGAGGAGGAGGTGGTGGTTGGTGGAAATGGGGGTGTAGAGGGGAACCAAGACATGGTAAAGAGAAACAAAGAGTGAGGGGTGTAAAGCATTATCACACATCCAATAAGGAAGACTATAGGATGGGGGAGTTTGCACAATGCATGGCAAGAACAAGGTGCCGAGGCATGAGGTTGGACTGTCCTCTTCACTGTGGTGGACCTTGTTTCTATGACTGCTACCATATGTGCAAGGCTCATTGTCGTCGACCCTGAAATATATTCAAGCTAATTCGTCAATTCATTCATCCTTTTTTTATTGCTAATGATTTAATGTTGACTGATCCAAAATTATACATTGCATTTTCTTAGGTAGGCAATTATGTTGACACCTGGTTTGAGAGTGTGGTTTGTACTACTGATCGCTATGCCATTAATTGTATGTGTTGCTTTTTCCATTTTAGTTCATCAACATTAGATTGTTGTTGATTAGGGATGAACTCCCACCACTTGATGTATTCGTGTCTGGAATAGTGATTAGGTTGCCATCCATTTTGCATCGGAAATCCATACTTATTATTTGCATTTGTGATGAGTAATTGGCTATTTTATGAAAACAATATCCGGGAAGGTCCTAGGAGAGAGAGGCTAGCCCAAATAACTAACTAAAAAAATCTAAAAGAAATCTCTCTCTCTCTCTCTTTTATGAGAAATCCAAGCCTTCAAATTACAAAGATCTTTGGCCACAACAGAGGCAATGAAAGATGGTGCATCTTCTATCTAAACAATATCAAGATATTGCTGCATGCAAATTTGGCTAAAATTAAATATGTGCTGCCCGATTATTAGATCTACGTGCGTGGACAAATAAAAAACTAAGAAATTGGTGGTTTTGCATTAGATTGCAGTCTCAAACTACCATACTAAGTTGTGAAGGAGAATAAGAATCCTTGTTTATGGAGTTGACCAACTCTAGGCAGTCATTTTCTGCTATCAGATTGAGAAATGAGAGATCTGCAACAAATGTGAGGCTCATTAATCACCGACAGCGTGGATTTGATCTAGCTTAACCAGTGATCTCAAGTTTAGGTCTTAGAATTCAACTACATTAAATACTCAAAGGGAGAGTTTTACCACTGATAGTAGTCTTATTCGGTTCGAGTAGGATTACCCTCCTGTGGAAGATATGTTGGTGTCAAACAAGAATTTGTCGTAATGGTATTTGTAAAGTCTGTTCAATTTTCTTATGGATGAAAGATCGATGTTGAATATAAATCATCAAAGGAGAAGGATACCCTATACTGAAGGGAGATTAAATGAAAAGGGGTAAAAATCGAAGAAAGCATTCAACTTTGATGTTAAAGAGAATTAAGAGGCGTGCGTTGAAAAGGTTCCTCAAAAATAATATGAAGCTTGGAAAGAAAGAGATTAACTAGAAATCAACTAAGTGTTAAGATATTTGAAGATACCTTGTGAAGCATGAAGAGTCATAAAGTGGAAAACATGCTTGAAGGTTGTTAGAGTATGGGGCAAGTAAAAATGCGCTCGAAGACTTTAACGAATATGTTATTGCAATCTCTCTTCCTTGCTAATTTTCTTCTTGAAATTTATTCTTTTACTGTATTTTGCTGATCTAAAATCATTTAATTCTTTTGAATTTGTATCAATTTCTATCAAATTCAAAGAATTACGTGATAAAATTTTCTTTAGAAGACTATTGACAGTCTTATGTAACTTAATCAAAATCCTTGTTTTACTTGAGTTTATTCTAAATGTGGAATATACAAGTATTGATGCTTGTCAAAATTAATCAGAATATCATTATTGTTCGATTTAGTCATCAAAAATCAAGTCGCACACATTGCACAAAACTTAGAATCTTGATTAATAGCAAATTTAACTTTTAAATTGGTTTCATACACTTAAGTTGAAAACTATAAAGTTGCTAGTTCAATAAAAAAGGACTCATAACTAATTTTGAGTCTAAGTCCTACAAATGAAATACTTATTTATTGGTTAAATTCATTGTGAAAAGTCATCTATTTGAGAATCGAGGACTTTTCGATTCTTGAAAAATTTCCCCATCAATAAGATACCCATGGTATCTACCCAAAAAAATGTAAGGCTCATTCTTATACCAATTTCTTTTTCCAAACTAGCCTATAGGTTATAATCAATTTTCCATGTAGCATGCAGCAACAAGAACTTGCCAATTTGGATCTCTGATTAAATAAACTAGGTGCTTTTTGTGATGATGATTCTTAAGGACCCATTTTGATACTCTAGGAAACTTAAGATTCTAAATTCAAAATTTTAATAGGGACCTGATCCAAATTTTTTTGGCTCAAGAACAATCCATAAAAATATGGTTTATTGTCTCTTCTTAATCAATATATATCCAGAATCCATTATCGACGTCAATAAGTTGACATATCTTAGTATCAGTTGTTAGCTCTTTTGGGAGAGACCACGCATAAGTCGCTAACACTGAGGAGGCATTGTGGACACTTGTCCAAGTTATTCTTGGATTGCTACATAATTGCCTCAATGAATCACCATGTTTTTATTTGAGCTTAAACTACTTAAATCAATCTACTAAGTGTCTTTTTATTTTCCCTTATGATTGAACCAATAAGAACTTAAATAAGATTTAAATACGCCTTTTTACATCAACTTAAACTATTCATTTTGGACCGTCCAAGTCGAGGAGGCCAACTCCCACAAAGCATTTACGCCCTAAGCTCAGCGCTTGGAAGGCTGTGGACCATCTTGACCAAGGAGGCCAACTCATCAAGGAGGTCAACTCCTACAAGTACCTATGCCCTCAAGCTCGGAGTTTGGAAGACTATAAACCATCCCAACCGAGCACCCTCAGTGAGGTAAAGATCCAACTCTACGTAACACTTGCCTCCTAAGGACCAATCATCTTGGATGCACCACCCAAGGCATTCAACTAGGGAACAATAAGCATTAACTTGACCGATCAAACAAATCATTGGACTTGCCATAAGACGATCGAGATAAGAATGGTTGACTGTATCCTATATAGGCATTGTTAACCTAACAAGAAGGCTTTAGAATCCCTAAAGATTCCATGACACTTGACAAGGACAAACGAGCATTATGGAAACACACACTACGACAGTGGTAGATGCCAAATCGCACTTTGACATGTCAGGGTGGGTTGCGCCAAGGTGGCAGAAGATGCATTGCACCCTAACATGTCAGAGACGTGTATCGACACTACTATGTAGAGACACACGAGTGCAGTGCGCGTATCACCTCTTGACATGTAGCGCCTACACCTTAGGGATCGTTAGTGAACACCCAGTATAAATAGGGGCAAAGTCACCACCTTCACCCCAAATTCACGAGTTAGCAAGGCTGATGGGGAGAGACTCGAGTTTATCCCTGGCTTGAGGGCTTTTTGGCAGGCCACAATCTCTAATGTGAACACATTCAATCTTGAATGAAGAAATTCAATTATAGGGAACATCTTGCTTTTAAACATCATGAAGCCATCTTTCTAATGGCTCCTTCATTGCTCTCAGAATGTTGCTAAAATGGCTTTGACCATATAGTTATTCGATACATGATTGAAGCATCAACGATACATCATCATAAGGGTATCTCCACACTTCCACAATTTTTTTCTTTAATTAGTCATGTTGCGTCCAAATTTCTTGAGACTTGAGACCTTTATACATTTCTACGTTAATTGTTAATATAATATGGGTGCGTGGTCCAAAGCATAGTAAGCAAGGTGAGTTACTATAGCGAATTGAAAAAGAGACCTCTAGTCCAAGGTAGACAAGAACTTGTCAAGTCTAGCCATGATGTTTGTACTACCTTTGCATCTGTTACACCATGTAAATGTGCCACCCTTATAACCCATGTCTAACAAGTTGTTAAGTGGAAGCAAAACAAAAGTGATTGCTTAAGACTTTGGTATCCCTTTTTATTTATATAAAAAAATTATAATTAATTAATGTTCAATTTCATAATCATTTGTATACTTTTTTTTGTAAATTATTGGTCTTCGTATTTTACTGGTGTTTCAGTACATAAAAATAGTCTCACATTACTTAGAAATCAAGGTTAATGATAGTTTATAAACACCCTCCTCCTTTAACCTATTGATATGACTTTTAGGAACAAAAATGTAAGGCCTACATGAGAGTCAAAATGGATAATACCTTTGTGCCTCCCCCTTTACAAGTTGTCGCTTTCACGAAAAGGGTGTACTGGAGGGAGGGGGCCCAGCCATGACATGGTGCAGTCGTTAAGGAGTAGCATGCCGAAGGCGTCGTGCTTGGACATGCAAAATGGCAATTTTGGGAGCCCCACTTGGGTCAAGAGTGAAAGCGACCTATGGTATATGCCTATTAACCCAATTGTTTTCGAACTTTCTTCGGCATCAAAGTTGTACCCGAAGTCCATGCACCCGAATGCAATTTTAGGTTGCAAGGAGCCTCTAATGGAGAATGTTTTTGTGGCGAAGGTGCCCTTGGTGGAGAAGGCGTAGGAAATAGGTATCAAGAAGTCTTGAGTTTAGGTTGTGTAGATGGGTGAGGTTACAATGCTTTGGCAGAGAGAGGTGGGGGTGAAAAAAGTAAGGAAGGGAGGGTGGTTTTATCGTCAAAGAAGTGATGAGAAAATACTAAATCCTATGTGTAATTTTTAATTGATGTGACAAGTTTTCATTATAGGGACAGATAGTGAGATATAAAAGGTGAGACATGTGATTTCATTCTTACTTAGGAAGGACTTGAGGTTAGAACATTATGGTTTTTGGTACACCAAAAAAGTCTCACATTTCTTAGGAATTGAGGCTAAAGGTAGATTATAAACACCTTTCTTCCTTAATCCATTGAGAAGCCTTTTAAGGTCAACACAGTGAGGCCTACATGAGAGCCAAAACGGACAATACCTCTAAGAAGCTACTATTTCAGTTCACAAAAAAAGTCTCATATTCCTTGGGAAGGACCTGAGGTCAGAACATTATTGTTTTTGGTACACCCAAAAGTCTCACATTACTTAGGAAGGACTTAAGGTAGGAACATTATTACTTAGGAAAGACTTGAGGTTGCAACATTATTATTTTTGGTACACCAAAAAAGTTTCACATTGCTTAGGAATAGAAACCAAGGGTAGTTTATGCCCTTTAAAGTAAAAATTGTGAGACCTACACGAGATCCAAAGAGGGCAATACCTTAAAAGTGGTGATCCTAACAATGCAACAAACTTGAGGTTGGAACATTGATGTTGGAAGGAGGGCTAGGTCACACGTATGGGCTACAAGGCCCTTTAGCCCCTTAGCCACGATTAGGGGGCTACTGTTCTGATACACCAAAAAAGTCTCACATTACTTAGGATTCAGGGCTAAGTTAGTTTATAAACACTTTTCTCCTTTAACCCACTGATGTGTCTTTTAAGGACAAAACCATAAGACCTACACAAGAGCCAAAGCAAACAATACCTCGAAAGAGGTGGGTCTATTAATGCAACGGACTTGAGAATAGAACAAGTGGTAATAGAGTTTATGATATGGTATTCATAAAATCATCATATCAGAAAATCATTATCCAGTTAAAGTACTTAAAATTATTATATATATGAATAATAAAAACGTACAAGTCATAATTTCATTAGTTAAGTAAAAAAATACATTAAAATTCTTTGACACAAATAGGTACCTAAGCAATCACCCCAAATGTAACTCATTCATTGATAGTAGTGTCGTGCTACTATCAAGAGTACTAGATTCCCCTTAAACTTATAGTATAAGGAACAACCTAGGTCATACTTCTCGAAGACACAATCCAATTGATTCCGATCAAATTGGGATGTTAGAAAAAGGGGGGTTTTCAATTGCAAGAAAAATAGAAAAGTACTGGACGAAATTCAATTAACAAAAACATCAATTCAAGGGTTCAGCTTATGTGGCAGAGTTATCACGGTTCAAAGGGATATAAAATTCACATGCATCTGGGTCAAATCAAAATTAATTTGATAATCACCTAACCTTTAATTAACAAAACCGAATCATGATCACAATTCCTAAGTAATACTAATTTACACACAACGATTTGACTTAGGTTATCAATCAATTACCCAACCTCAATTAGATACAGATTAATCAACCCCAGTTTAATTCTGATTCAATTATGAAGAATGTAAATCATAATCATGATAATAACGAAAAACATAATTGAAGAGGGAAAAGGAAAGAGACGCGTATAAATTCAAAATTAAGAACGAAAACTCAAATTTTAACCACAATCGTCGAAACCCTTGAATTGATTAAAGCCTAGAATAAAGATGAAGAGAAAAGGTAGTGTCTTTCAATTGCACAAAAATCTTTGCGAAATCAAAAGTGTGTTTCAATTACATGAATCCCTAATTATATATCAAAAAATAAATAGAAAGCAAATCCTAATTAAATTTTAATCAAATTCTAAAGAAAAGATAGAAATCCTCATCCTAATGATGGGATAAAATAAGATAAGATAAAACATATCCTAATGTGATTTGTCATCTCTAAATCATGCAGCTGATAATCTTGTATTTATTTGACCCTTCAAATGGCTGAATTTTCCTTTGGTGTCTTTATGAAAGTTATAGATAATTTTGTCCTCGAAATTTGGGCACTGGGTTTGTGTTGATAAAACCTTTATAGCTCAAGATATCTTCAAAATACTGCACCTATATTAGGCTGCTAGTGGGAACAACATCTTCAACTTCGTGGCCATTTTTCTCCTTGAATCCATCAGAATTAGCCAAAGCCCGTGAGATATGAAATTGTAGCTATTCATCTTAGATTTCCAGGGACACCAAAAATGTCACAATCCGACCTCTGTAGCTCCAGATATGCCATGCGAAAAATAGCAATGTTAAAATGGGGAGAAATCCAAAAATTAACAATGATTATCCATCTTAATAATCGAAAACTCGGCCAATACATCAACATTAATCACAAATAGAAGTCAATTGGGCCAAGTATAAGTCATAATTAAATACCTCAAAATTGATCTATCACTCATACTAAATTGTAATTTTTTTTTAAAGAATCTAAGAGGCTGATGGAAGATGATTATTTTTAAAATATATCATTTAAAAGAATTGAAATCATTTGTTCTCTTTCATGTTATTTTAATTTTAAAAAGACAAAAAATTTAAAAAATAATATATTATCTTAATTATTATTATTTTTGTTCAAATGTTATTCTTTTTAATTGAAATGGCCAGAGAGATCGAAGACATGAAATGAAAATATGTAATTGAGTACTCATTTTAGAATTGAACTTGAGTAACATTGTATGCTCTATTTAAGATGGTTGTGAGTTTTTAATTTTTAGCTTTAAAATTTAAATCAAAACTTGTAGTTTCAATAAAATAGAGGGTCTGCGCTTAAACCTAACCCGCCCAGCGGGTATTGCATCCCACCTAGCGGGTCCGCGTTAAGACCCAACCCGCTCAGCGGGTGTTTCACCTCGCCCAGCGGATCCGCGCATCTAGCACCAACAAAGAATCCGGCTCTTGAAGAAAAGTCGCTCAGTGGCTATTTAATCCCATTAGGCGGATCCAAGGTACTAATTTTAATTTATTTTTCCTATTGTCTTTGGTTTCTAAATGCTCCAAAATAAATAATTAGATTTTTAATCACTCTTCTACATTGATAATTGGTCAACCTAATCGATAATTCTCTTACTCCCTCACAATCCCCTCAAAATCCATAAAATTCCTAAATTTAGGTATAAGGAGGGAAAAAGATAGATAGATGAAAAAGAACAACATAAAGGACAAGGAAGGACACGGAGGAGAGCACTCACCTTTATGGACATGCAAACCTGAGTTCTAGGGTTTCAATTCTCTGATTTCTATTCCTTTTCTCTTTCTTCCTTTTCTTCTTCTTTTTCTCCTCATTCTCTCTACCTTCTTTCTTCTTCTATTTTTTTGACGGCTAAACCTAATCCTTTTTCTCTATTCTCTTCTTATAACATGTGGGTGGATATGTGGCTTAGTGGGCTTTAGTCCTTTATTGGGCCCTAGATGCTCTTTTGGGTTCTATGATAACATTCCTACTAATTTCTAATGCTAAGGTGTCAATAACAATAACACTAATAATAACAATAATAATAATATAATAACAACACCATAATAAAGAATTAATAATAATAATAATAATAATAACAACAACAACAACAATAAATATAATAATAATGATAGGAACAACAATAATAATAATAATAAGTGATCTAATAACAATAATTCTTAAGGTGTCTTTTGTCTAATAACACATAAGAAGGGTCCTACTAAGAGCTATCTCGTAGTTTATTTCTAGTACCTGAAATTTGGGGTGTTACAACAATCTCTGCTGGGATCATTGCCTCCACGCCGTAAGTAAGGCAGAAAGAAGATTCTCCAGTGGAATAGTGGGGAATTGTGCGGTATGTCCATAAGACATGGGGTAGTTGCTCAACCCTGCACCCCTTTGCTTCATCCAGACGTCGTCTGAGCCTTCTAAGGATGACTCTGTTTGCTGCCTTTACTTGTCCGTTCGTTTAGGGGTGTTCAACTGAAGTGAAGTGCTGCTTGATTTTCAGTCCGGCCAAGAACTCCCGAAAGCTCCGATCTGTAAATTGAGTGCCATTATCTGACACTAGTACATCTGGTATTCTGAACCTGCAAATTATCTGTCGAAATACGAAGTTTTCTACATTCTTTGCCGTGATAGTGGCCAACGCTTCTGCCTTGATCCACTTGGTAAAGTAGTCGATCGCTACCACTAAATATTTAACTTGGCTGAGTGCTTTAGGAAAGGGGCCAAGAATATCGATCCCCCACTATATGAAAGGCCATGGGGAATTAATCGTGCTCAAATCTTCCAGGCGGGCCAAATGAATGTCGGAGCATTTTTGGCTTCTATCACACTTTTTAGCAAACTCCATGGCATTGTTTTTTATCATAGGCCAGTAATAGCCGGCTCTGAGTATCTTTCTTGGCCAATGCTCTGCCCCCAAGTGTTGGCCGTAGCATCCCTTGTCTATCTCCGCCATCACGCATTTAGACTCCGGCTTTCTCAAACATCTAAGCAACGGTTGTGAGAAGCCATGCCGGTATAGTTTATCATTCACTATGCAAAAATGAGCTGCGGAGTGCTTTAGCCTCTTTGCTTCCTTTCTGTCTTCCGGGATGGTGCCTTCATTCAAATAGTTGATAATAGGGAACATCTAACTCTGCGCCGCCTCAGTAGCCAATACGAGATTAGGCTCGTGGATTGTTCGTTGAATGACCGTCCTATTATTGTCGAAAGATTTAGTGCTAGCCAACTTAGACAAAATATCAGCCTTGACATTATTTTCTCGGGGAATGTAGACAAAGTTTATATTATTAAACTTCGTCATGAGAGTCTTAACTTTTGCCAAATACTTTTGCAATATCAGCTCCTTCGCTTGATAGGCCTCATTAATATGCGATTGCAAGTTGTCATCCTTCCCGCTAAGTTGAGCCTGTGTAGGATGTGCCAAATTGGTTGATCTGTCCTCACAATAACTTGGTGTGATTGCAAGTACGATCACAACCTTCTAGTCGCCATCACCAAAGTGAACACAACCTTTTCCATCCTGGGGTATCTCGGTTCAGCTCCTTGTAGAGCTCTGCTTGCAAAATAGACCGGTTTCTTGCCTTCCACTGTCTCCCATATTAACGCGGCACTCACTGCTTCGTCGGCCACAACTAAGTATAGGTACAACACTTCACTTATCTCGGGTTTAGTGAGTAAGGGGGGAGATGATAAGGTCTCTTTCAACCTGATGAACGCAGCTTCGCAATCATCTGTCCATTCAAAAGGTTTCCCTTTCCTTAAAAGCCGAAAAAAAGGTAGAGCGTTTTACGTTGATCTGGCTATGAATCTCGTTAACGCGACCAGGCGCCCCGTCAACTTCTGAACTTCCTTCACGCTCTAAGGCCTCTTCATTTCTAAAATAGCCCGGCACTCCTCCGAGTTTAACTCAATTACCCTTTTAGACAACATATACCCCAAAACCTTTCCTACTGAGACACCAAATGCGCACTTGTTGGGGTTTAGCCTCATATTGAACTTTTCCAACTAGGCAAAAGTTTCTTGCAAGTCTTGGAGGTGTGCCAAAGGGGTGGCACTTTTTACGATCATGTCATCAACATATACCTTTAGGTTCCACCCTATCTATGTCTTAAACACTTTATTCATCATTCTTTGATATGTTGCCCCGACGTTCTTCAATCTGAAAGACATCACCTTATAACAATAATTGGCCTCCTCAGTCATGAAAGTCATCTTCTCTTGGTCGCTTAGGTATAGAGGGATCTGGTTGTATCTGAAGTAAGCATCCATGAAAGACAAATAACGAAACATGGATGAACCATCCACCAACTTGTCTATGTCGGGTAGAGGATATGAGTCCTTCAAACAGTGCTTGTTTAGGTTGGTGTAGTCAACACACATTCTCTACTTCCCATTCTACTTCTTGACAAGCACTACGTTGGCTAGCCAGGTGGTATACTTCACTTCTCTGATGAAGCCGGCTTTTAACAACTCCTCCACCTGCCTATCAATCTCTTGTAGGCGCTCGGGGGCCATTTTGCTCCTTCTCTGACAAACCGGCTTCACGGAAGGATCGACCTCTAACCGGTGGCAGAAGAGATTGGGGTCTATACTAGGCATATCTGCCGGCTTCCACGCAAACAAGCTAGCATTATCCTTCATAAGCGTTGATGGGTCCTCCTTCATCTTCTCGTCTAGGTTGACTCTAATCTTCACGACTTGATCCTTTTCCATCCCGATCTAGACTGGGATACACTCTCTTTCTGGTTCTGGACGGGGTATCCAGGTATCTCTTTTTATCTCATCCCGACAGTCTAATTCTGTCAGGAGTACTTTGCCTTCTCCTAGGTTGGGTTTGTAATCCATGTCGGGGTTGTGTTTGACCTTAAAGGATTCCTTGTAACATTCCCTTGCTTTCCTTTGGTCACCGCAAAGGGTGATTACCTCCATGTTATCACTGACGAATTTCATAGCCAGATGCGAGACCGAGATAACGGCCCCCAATGCGTTCAACGTCGGTCTACCCAGGATTGCATTATACGGGGACTTCGCGTCCATGACTATGAACCATGTGGAGATGGTTTTCTTGCATGGTGGCTTTCCAAAAGTCACATGGAGCTTTATATACCTTACTGGTGTTATGTGATGTATGAAGAATCCTATCAGGTCTTCGTTATACGGCATCAACTCGGACTCCAGTATCTTTAGCTTCTGAAAAAGCTCGTAGAACATAACATCGGCGGAGCTGCCGATATCCACCAGTAGTTTATAAACCTCTTTGTTCGCCATCAAAGCATTCACCACTAGGGAATCGTCATGGTTTGGCATAACGTCGGCATAATCTGAATCATCAAAAGTCAAAGGCAGTGCCCTTTTCTTCACGGGGTTATCACCAGTATGAACCTGGAAGAAGTTGTCATTACCTCTCTAGCGTGTCTTTTCCTTGCGTTGTTCGATGGACCTCCACTTGAGAATCCGCCCGCAATGACGTATATGATCTCGTGACTCTGCGCGGGAGAATGGGCGGGAGATCGTGTGGGCTGTCAGGAAAATGACCGTCTGGGAGGCTGGCGACGTATGGCATGTACTTTGACATCGTCTCACAACGATTGAGGTGGTGAATGGCCTCTCGCTGGACTATGTCGGCTTGGTGACCTTTCTCTCCGCGGTGGAGAGTGTTCCCCCCTTGGACTTTTGGATCTTTCCTTTCTTGTTGGTGAGGATCGTTATCCCCTATCGCTGCGACCCGCCTTCCGCTTAACAAAGTGGTTCAATCTCCCTCGTCTGATCAGCACTTCGATTGCGTCTTTTAGTTGAAAGAATTTGTCGTATCATGCCTGGTTGCCCTATGATATCGGTAGTATGTGGATTGATCCCCTCATTCTCTGTTTTTTATTGGCCTTGGGGACTTTATTCCTTCCTCTATAAACTCGACGTTGAATAGCTCGTTCAAAATTCTTCCTCTACAAGTGTTCAGCGATGTATATTCTTCAAACCTCAGGCCTCTTTTATATAGACCTCGATCCTCGTGACACGACAATTTGTTGGCTTTAACTTGCGGATTCTTCTTCTGCAACTCAATCTCGGCCGTCTTCACTTTACTAGCCTCCAGCACATTTTCGTAATTGATATACTTCTCCACTTTCTTCAAAAGCTCCTCCATCGAAGCTGGAGGGGTCTTAGCAATCGACATGAAGAAAGAAGAGCCTGGCCTTACTCTGTCCTTGGCTAGCATTAAAACCACTCTGGGTTGTAGATTATTTGCAACTCGTGCCTCCTAGTTGAATCTGCCGATATACTCTCTCAGCGGTTCATCCGCGCCTTGGCGGATCCTCCTCAGATCAGCCTCAGTTTTTGGCCTAGCCTTGCTAGTCGCAAAGGCGGCTTTGAACTTTTTCCTCTATGTCGTCCATGAGTCAATGGATCTCAGTTCCAGAGATTGGAACCACTTCAGCGCCACTCCCTTCAATGAGAGTGGAAACGCTGTGCACGTTAACGAAGCTGACGCTCCTTTGTAAGACATTGTTGACTCGAACATCGAGAGGTGGTCATTCGGATTAAAAGATCCATCATACAACTCCAAAGAAGGCAGCTGTTGTAGCTGTTTTGGGACCTGCAAATTCAAGATCCTTAGTGAGAAAGGAAGGTTGAACGGAACCAACTTATCCTCCTCATCCACCTTCGTTGCCATATGCGCGTCATGCATCTCCAGCGCAGGCTTCAGAGCAGATGCGGTGGACCTCTTGGTGTGGTCATAAGTATTCTTCATAACCTTCTTGCTGTCTCTCTCCACTCAGAGTTCAGCAATAATCTTCTCTTGCTCCTTCAACGTCTTTTTCTGCTGTTGCAATAGCGCAACAAGGTTCGCCATGGTGACGAACGGTCCTGGAACAGCATTTGCACCGGGAGCCACCTCAAGAATGGCAAAAGCAACCTCGCCATCCTTGGGTGATGGTGGTGGAAGCTCCGGTGGTGAAGGTGCCACAACGGACTTACGATTTCTTATGCTGACCATCACGTTCTTCAAGGAATGAAGAAAACGAAATGAAGAGAAGAGAAACAAAAAACATCTCCACAGACGGCGCCAATGTTGCGTGGGGAACACAAGAATGCATCTCTGGTGAGCTCCCATAGTGGTTGCTGGCGTCTCCGGTGGTGGCACCTGCAAGGACTCCGATACTTAAGTCAGTATGGGTTTGAGCATGAGTGAGTATGAGAGAGAGCCTGTGTACCTGGTGGGTGTGGAGTCCTTTATATAGCGTGTTTTAGAGGGAAACTTGCTAGAGTTAGGTGCCACGTGGTAGCGTGCGTTGGGGTGCTTTCCTACAAGCGTTCCTTGTCATTAGGCGCTTTCTATGCTGGGCCGGGATAAAGGTGAAGGTTCACCAGGATAGAGGTAAAGACAATCCGGGATAGCATGGGTTTATGAGCTGGGATACTCGAGGCTATACTAGCCGAGATAGGTGACATAGGAGCCGACTTAGATCTGTGGATCCAAGTAACCTCCAGAATAGTCGCTCTCAAGTCGGTGATGCTTAGAGAAGCATTGTCGACTTAAGAGTCTAAGTAGGCCCTATAACAGAAATAAAGAAGAAATTTAGGTTGTTTGGTTTGAATGAAAATAGTGGAAAAAGATTATAAAACAAATGAAATGACCAAATTGGCCTGTCCTGGATTCATAGATGACGTCATGGAGTTGTGCGATAGATATGTGGGGTTTAATCGATTGAATATCATGTTTAATCGATTATGCGAAGGTGCAGACATGGTAGGGCAGAGAGGACAGAGGGGTATGTGGGGCAAGGAACATTTGGGTCTCTCTCACCTCCTTTGGGGCGAGGAAAACGTACCGTGGGACCCACCAAGTACTGTCTCATTTCCACTCTTATTTCTGTTGTTCCAAACTAGCGAAATTTAAAAAAAAAAAAAAAAACAAGGTTTCAATTTCTTTCCTCCTACATCATCTAAACCAAATAGAGCATAAACCTCAAAGGCAATTGTTGATTGGCTACTAATTCCCGATATCACGCAACCATCATTAAAAACGCAGCCCCTACAATCATATTACTTGAGTGACAAATTTTTTGAATAGATGTGACATTTGAAAGACATTAATCGTATTAAACAACAAATTTTTTGGATAGATGTGACAAAATCATGATAAGAACTATCTAACACATCGCATGTGTTTTCTCTATAAACACCCCATGACATCCTCAATTAAGTACACATAATTCATACACTAGTATTATTATTCTGCCAAATTCTGACTTAGGCATTAGAATCTTTATAGGTAGGTACACCTTCTCCAATTTGGACATGGAAAGAAGACACCATGAATGCAACTTGAAGGATTCTCCTAATAAATTTCCTGTAGTTTATTCAGAAAAGTTATTATTTACAATAATCCGAAACACTTATTGTGATCGAATTTGTGTCAAAAGAAATTAAGAATATTTTAGCCCTCAATTTACGATTGATATAATTTCAAGTCTCCGAATGATTCCACCCTAGGGATATTTCACCATACCGAATAAATGCCTGACTCCCAGATTTTAGTGCTTGGTACTATGGTAGATCATAATATAAAGAATGAAGTAACTACTCGATGAACTACTTCATCCCCCTCTCAAATCACAAATAGTTACAAAGAATGAAGTAGAAACAAAAAGTTCGGGATAACTACAATCATTATCTAGACTGGCATCTCATTTTGTATAAATGACAAAATCAATATCGTGAACATTCAATTTTATATAAATAGTCAAAAATTGTTTTTTATCTTGAAAACTTAAGTATGACTAAAAAAGCGAGATTAATTTATCTCACCTCTTGCATTTTCACTTCAGACGCAGTGTGTACACACTTTGATTTAAGTCTTTGTGAATCATATTTTCATTATATCTGTATAAAAGTTGATAAATCTGCCTTGGGCAATCTAGTTACGGACTTATTGTAGCCATTCTCGAAAATGAATTTTCTTCAATGACATTATCATTAGATAAAATCTTAACCTTTTAATAAATTTTAATAATATAATATATTTTGTTATAAAATGAAGTTTAAAAAAATTAATAGTAAGATCTTTGGCACTTGAAAATCTCAAGTTTTTTTTTTTTCCACTTGAAAATCTCTTCTCCCTACTCAGTATTGATTGTCCGTCAGCTAACGAGCAGAGCACCTACAAGTCAGACTGCGTCCACATGCAGGGATTTTAATTTTCTAAAGTCAAAGATTTATATTTTAGAAAATAATTTATAACTATATTTATCAATTAAAAAGTTTACGATTTAAATTGAAATAAAATATATTAAATTATTAAAATCTTATTTATTAATTTTTTCATCAGTAATTACAAATGAATACATATTTTTTAAAATTATAACTTCTCGTGTTAGAAGAACTAAATTCCAAATCCAATTAGGGTTGTGGCATGCACTGATTGGGTTAGTCCCTTGTCTCCTCGTATTTGGTGGCGTAAACCAAAAACGAAAATAGAAACTCAGAACGCACTTGGAGTAGAAGCGATAGCAACCAATTTCCTCTTTTGAAACGGTAATAGCATAATGATGTGAAGGGTGAAGGGGTACGGTGGCTCCTACAAATGAACTTCCTACGTTCAGACAAACTCATATGCTATCCATTCAAACCCTTTTCACCAAACATGGCCCTTCTCCCCTCTGTCCTTATCTTTTAGCCAATCCCATCGCCATCATCATATTCATGTGTGCAATCATCTTCTCCAACATTCCTTTTCTCTGATTAAGTTCTCTGTCCTACATTCAACAACCCATCCCATGGCCCCCCTGACCAAAAGGACCAACAACACGAGTTAAAAACAGTTTCCCTACTCTGAAACAATGGAATACCCTCTTGCCACTGATTCCAAACAACAAAACCCTCAAATGAAATCTCTCCATAATAACTCTCAATAAATAATATATGCACTTCAAGTGTAAATATTTTTTATATTGTGTTTAATTATAAATCATGATGAGTATTAAATTTTTTGTTTTTATAATAATTACTTTGAAATATCAGATTAAAAATGATTTTAGATTATTTTTTAATTAATTGATAATATAAAAAACTTTTAGTGTAATCATACATATCTATTAAACTCACAGAATCTGGTTTCTCTTAAACATGTGTCAAAAACAACATGCATTTGAAAGGTTTATATTTACAATCACTGGTAGATAGGTGCACAGATTGATCAAAACTCAAAAACACAGCCAGGCAGGGAAAGTGGGAGGGGAAACAAGAAAAAAAAAAAAGAAAAGTCAAACGGAACCAAATTAAAAACATGGGCAGAGTAAGACTCAAGCCAGGGTAAGAAAAGAGAGAAGGGACAAAACAAAGAGGGTTGTTAATTTTGGCTCACAAGATTAGAATACGAGACTTGTTCATTTCTACCATAGAAATCTGGCTCTCTTGGAATTGGAGTGAGGACTAATCTGTGGAACAGTGAAATTATCATCCTTCAACCTCGATCTGCTGCTACCTTTGATGTTGGTCTCACTTTGACCAATCACCCGATCCATTTGCGAAGAACGCAGAAGAGGTGGTGGCGCTTGAGGAACCCAGATCCCCATGCTCTCGCTCGAGAAGGAACCCAGATGCCCCTCCACGTCAGCATCAAACCGTGGCAACACCTCATCACCCTGCAGTTCATCATCTCGTTAAAAACCTCAGATCCAAGTACAAACAACATAAAAAAAAAAAAAAAATACCAACAAAATTTAGATATAATTTCATAAATACTTCTAATGTTGTTCTTCAGTCAGAATCCGAGTTTCACTTCGTTAATTCGCAGAATCCGAGTTTTACTTTAAAGATGATTAAAGTAAAACTTCAATTTTGATAGAAGAACAACACCAAAAACACCTAGTTTAAGATTTCTCCAAAGAAAATAAATAAATAAATAAATAAAATCAATTAGTATTGATAATTGAAAGAAGAAAGAAGCGAGTTGCAAACCTTACAGAAACCAAAGGGAACAGAATATGAATCGAGAAAGTCCTCAATCTGCCAGCCGGGGAGAGTCTCTATCAAATACTCCGATATGCTGCTAGCGCTTGTGGAACCAGTTCCCTCGATAGTAACCTTATCGATGGTGGAAGAAGGAGGTGGTGTTGTTGATGCTGGTGAAGGAGTGGTTTTGGCGATCAAAGGTTGATGTGAAGAGGCTGAGTTTGAATCAGAACGAAGCGTGGCAGAAGCAGAGAGTTTAACGGCGGTGAGAAGGAACCTATCGTGTTTCAGGGTGTGTTCGTTGGCAGAGTGAAGGGACACGTCACACTCTTCGCACAGAATCGCTCTGTCCTGCTGACAGAACGTGAAGGCTCTTCTCTCCTACAACAAAAATACATGTAGCGATTTTTATTTATTTTGTGAGGATTGGAAGAGAAGAAGAGGAGTGGTTGATTACCTGGCAGACATCGCAGAGAGGGTGTTGTTTGGGAGAGGGGCGGAGAAGAGAGAAGCGTTGGTGTTTGGAGGCGAGTTTGTTGGCATGGTGGACGCGGTGGTCGCAGCCGTCGCAGAGGGCGGCTTCGTCGGCGGTGCAGAACACGGAAGCCTCGTCTTTGTTGCACACGTCGCACTGGATCTTCATTGGGTATGTATGAGTATGACCACTGGGTGCGTAAGCTTGAAGTGAAGGTTGAAATGAAAGGGGGAAGAGAATAAAGGAAGCGTGTTGGTTAGCCAGAGCTCATAAAAAGTGGCAAGTGATTGACATAGATGGATAGCTAGATAAATGGTCAAATGGTAAAGATGCACTACTATGACATCCTTCTTACTTTTAATTTTTGTCAAAATAGAGATACTTTTGTTGTAATTAAAACCAGTGTTTTGAAGCCAACATGCGGTCAGGTTACCACAGAACCACATCTTCAAGCATATGTTCAGCGATTCAAATTCTGGGGAGTATGTATTTGTTAGAAGAGATCAATTATTCAAATAAATTTCTATATTTAGAAGTTGGTCTCTAACTCTCAATCAACATATCCTGGAAGAAAAAAAAAAAAAAAACAGTGTTTTGAAAATGGGTAAATTGCATTACTTTTCCTTCTGCTTGTCGCATGCACTTTTTCCAATTCTAATTTTACAAGAATTGGAATTGGTTTAAAACTATAATTTTTTTATTTGAATTTACAACATAGAGTTTATAATTTTAAATTGAATTTTAATTCTATTTAATATATCTAATTAGAGATAGTTATGGATAGATTGCATCGAATTTAAGTAAAAAAAATGATTTTCAAGTGATCATAGCGGCAATGATATAATAGCGGTGATTGGTGATGGTAAAAGGTGATAGAAACAATGGTGCCAATAATAATCAAATAGCAGTGGCAATAGAATTAGTGGCTATGGTGATGATGGCGGATATGGAGGGAATAGTGATAGTTGTGATAAAAATAAAATTAATTTATGTTGTGTGGGGATGAATTTAAAAAATTGTTTTCAAAGATAATGTTAGGAAGTGAGAATAACTAGTTTTAGTTGTATTATAACTAGTATGCAGAACCGTGCAATGCACAGAAAAATAGTATTTGATTATTTTTAATTAATATTTAATATTAAAAAATTGCAAGGTAGATATGTCTTTTATTAATGTATAAAATTTTAAATATATTTATTTTAACACTTATTATAAAAAAGGACTAATTTTTTATAAATTTAAAAATATTGAAATCAAAATTAAGTGAATGAATGAAATAATATAAATTTAAGAATATATATTTACATGATTAGGTGCTAGTACAATTTATATCATATATCATATTCATTGGTGCTAAATTTGATATGTTGTGTGCATGAATAAATTATATGTGTGAGAAATATTTTCTATTATTTTGAAAGACAATTTATACGTAAAATAAAAATTAAAAAATTAATAATTTAATATTTTTCATTATAATTAAATTAAAAGTTATTTGACAACTAACTTCTTTTCATATATTAAGGAATATAAATAAACCATCAAATAATTACCTACTTTATTTTTATAAGATACAAGTACATAAAAAAAAACAATTAAGAATCACACCCATCAATTATCACGAATTCTCATCAACCTCATAAATTAGTCATCTATTTTATTTTTTATTCATAAAAATATTAATAATAAAAATATCAATAGTAATGATATCACCACACAATGCACAGGAATTTTATCACCGTAATAAAAAAATTCTTTAATAAATTAGTTAGATGAAAAAATAATAAATAAAACAATAAGCAATAATTTATTTACAAATTATAAGTTTTTAAATATTAAATTAGCATGGAAACACAATTAGTAGGCCTACAAAGAATTACCCTCACTCCCAATGCCAAATTCTATTTTAATTATTAATTTAGCGTATTTACTAAAGAAATATTTTGGATTAATTAGATATTAAATTTCAAAAAAATCAATGTCATTGATTAGCATGTAATTGCTTGTTGTTGATAGAAATGTTTAATGGTAGAATTAACACTTGACAATTTAAAAATCAAATTTATAAAATTAGATCTTAAAATTGTTATTTTAATTTTTTTAGTAGAGACTATATATATTTTTTATGGGAGGCAATTTTACTTGAGTTGGGTAGAATTATTACGAGTTACAAAACTCTCCCTCCTAGTATTTATCATAATTGCATACACAAATCCTAAAATTGTTATTCCAATTTTAAAAAGACTTTTGAACGTCTGAATTAAAGTTTTAAGAATTAATTCTATACTCCATTTCTATACCCAGTTCCTGGTCAAATAAACACTAAAAGAAATTTGAATTGTATAAAGAATTAGAGCATAGAATTTATAAATTAAATTAAGTTGAATTCTAATTTCAGTTTGACATATCTAATTAGAAGCAGGTGTTGATAAGTTACATCAAATTTAAGTAAAAAATAAAATAAAATAATTCTTAGCCAATAGAGGTGGCAAAAGTGTGCGTAGATACACATGACTTTTTTTAGTGGTCATATGATCACTAATTAACTTTTAATCTTTATCATCCATATATGATCGTATAACTCAAATTTATAATTCTTATTGCTCCTAATAACTAAGAACTCTCACTTTATACTCTAACAATAATTCTTGATAGAATTACTCCACTCAATACCTCTTAGTATATATTAAATTTCAACAACTCAACCGTTAAATTAAAAGTTCTTATTGAATAGATCAAGTCTACAAATTTTTATAAAGTTTAAAAATTATTTAATACTTCATTAAATAAATTATATAATATACTTTTCTAAAATATAAGTAAATGTTGACAATAAGATTATCTAACTACAAAAGTTTAATTTTTCTAAAATTTGGTGAGTATGATCATTGAAATAACATCAAAATATTCAACGGTTAAATCATTAAAAGTTAATATATACTAAGAGTTAAGAGTTACTCCATTAAATAAATTAAAGAGTTATGGAGTTATTCCAAGAGTTATTGAGTGGAGTAACTCAATAACTCTTGGTATATATTAAATTTCAATGATCAATCGTTGAATTAAAAGATTTTATTAAATAGATCAAGCATACAAATTTTTATAAAGTTTGAAAACTATTTGATACTTTATTAAATAAATTCAAATTAACATATTATATATTTTTTTAAAATTATAAATGTCGACTACAAGATGAACTAGTTGCAAATGTTCGATTTATCTAAAATTTGGTATGCATGATCATTGACATAATATCAAAATATTCAACAATAAGATTGTTGAAATTTGACATATATAAAAAATTATTGAGTGGAGAAACTCTACCAATATTTATTTCTGGAGTAACTTGATCTCCACCATATATATATATATAAATAAGTTAACATAAATTTATTAAAAAAAGTTATGTAAAATTTTAAAATTAG
This sequence comes from Spatholobus suberectus, assembly GCA_004329165.1. Lineage (NCBI taxonomy): Eukaryota > Viridiplantae > Streptophyta > Magnoliopsida > Fabales > Fabaceae > Spatholobus > Spatholobus suberectus. The sequence goes on from CM014733.1 coordinate 1,996,190, forward strand.
AGTAAAATAATAATATTGTCTGAGGTAAAATAAAAATTAGATAAAAGGTTAAATAATAACAATAATAAAAGATTAAATAATATTTATAATAAAATTATATAAAATTTTCAAATTATATGTATCTTGTAAAATAAATAATAATAATAAGTTAAAGGATAATAATTCACGAGTGAAGTTCATTTATGAACTTTTTAACTTAACATTGAGCCTTTCTAGGAATATATATATAGTTTAAAAAAACAAAAATTGAAAAATCGGCTCAAACTATTTCTTTATCACCAATTATTTGATCCATTAATTTTGCAAAAGTCATTTTTTTAATTAAACAGAAGGAACACCTAATCGATTCACCCATTTTTGTTTTTCATTTAAAATAATCGGTTTAGTTTTTTTCAGAAAGATTTTTCTTGTTTTACATTTTTAAAATTTAAATCATTATATCATCTTACTCATAATATTAAAATTTGATGGCTTAAATTATATTTGTATTCTTATTTTTAATTTAATTATGTTCTAGTTATTGTTAGAATATTAGAATAATGTATGAAAAATAAACAAAAAATGTTTTTTATTTAAAAATAAAAATATTTTATTTTTAGTTTCTATATATATAACTAGTATTTTTAATTTGACCCTATACTTTATAATAATTATAAACCTATTTTATAATATTATGAGGACAATGAATAGTAGGTACTATGATAATTATTTGGGTTTCTTGTCATAATCTTCCTTAATTATTTGCTCCCTTCCAGGTGCGTTACCCTTATATTATGTAGAATTTTAGCAATCATTTCGTTTTCATCTTATTAGCTGCAACTTCATATTAATATAAAAATAGCTTTGCTCTGATAAATACAAAACTTTAACATAGACCATTCAGATATAAAATAGAATAAACCAATTTCGTGTCAAGAAGTTTGATTGTACTACGTGTTTTGCAACATTCTAATATCAAAATATTTATCAAGCTATTTATCTTTGACTTTTAAAAAAAGGGTCTATGAAACATCACTATTCTTACCATATTTATCGATAATACTGAGCATCAACCTGGATCAATTCTCTACTATGCTGGCAGCTGTGAACCCTTTTTCAATCATGTAGAAAAATTATGAATTTTCGTCAGCTGGCCTTTTGTCCATACCAGTTATGAGATCCATATATAATTCAAAGTCATTGATATGCTTTTTTAAGTTGCAATTCTAAATTGATTCCAGTGCACATGTTCTCAGAAATTGTCAATAATAAAATTAAAAAATGCAAAAACAAACATTATACTCAATAATGACTTGCTAACCGAAGGTGTTCGATCTCTGGCAATAATCTCAGAATTAAATTATTTTCATGTTCACTTCTGGTTGCACTTTACAAGAGAATAATAAACCAATTATATGTGATAATAATGGTTACAGATAAAAAAAAAAAAACTACAAAGTGCTTTAAACAAATTAAAAAAGAAAACTAAAATTTCATAAAAATCATGATAATTGCTAATTAGTCTATGTAAAATCATATTAGAGACTCAATCATATGCGTACTAAAAAAAATCAATCTTTATATTATTTATACTTATCCTTAAGTATATATATTTTGTGCATATCATAAAGTGGAGGAAAATCTAATAAGTTATTCACATTTCAAAATCATATTGAACATGCAGTATAAAATGGAATTAATTACGAGAGAAAAATCATATAGGTTTGATCACTAAATAAAATAGTTAATGAGAAAATCATCTTAAAAGAAAAAGAGAGAGAGAGAGAGAAATGGATTTTGGAAAATAGAAAAAAGGTCATATACTGACAGTGTAAAATAGTTTTACATTGTCATTCAATCACAAACCATTATGTATGGTAAATTAGTTGACTTTTACAATAATAGACTTAAAAGTCATACCAACGATGAATTCCAATTGTTGACAGTGTAAAACTTTTTACACTGACAGTGCATGATCATTAAACTTTTTGAAAAACTAATAAGTATCTATTTGGTGGTCAAGATAAAAAAAAAAAAAAGATAAGATATGATAAGCTATCATATCTTAATTAAATATAATGTTAGGTGAGCTAATAGAGAGAGTTGAGTTAGGAACAAATAAGATAGGATAGAGAAAATTTTTCCCCTTTCCCTTCCCTTTACCTCACCCCATGCAACTTTTTGTCCACCACCACCAACATTATTACAATTATTATCACCGTCGTTGTCATTATTGTCGTTGCCACCATTGTCACAATTGTTCACTATGATCTCTACTACCACCACTACTATTACAACCATTGTGATCATTGGCACTTTCAACCATTGTTACAATTATCATTGTCATCATTGTTACCACCATCGTCGCAATCACCATATTGCCCCCCATCACTACACTACAACTACCATTGTTGTCATCGTAGTATGGTCATTGTAACAATTGTTATCACCATCTATTGCCACTGTCGTCATTACTACCACTATCACCGTATCACTACCACAATTGTTGTTATCATCATCATTTTCAGTACCTGTTGTCATTGTCACCACCATTGTTGTGATCACAATCACCACCATTGCAACTGGCATCATTACCATCATTGCCATTGTCACTACCACACAATTTTTTCGTAAGGGTAATTTTGTCATTTTTATACAATTTATATTACTGTCTAGTAAGTCATCTAGTGTGCACCAATACATGATAGAATAAAAGTTTGTCTTGCTATCCTTTCCTACAATTATTCTATCCATCCGAATCTTGTCATAACTACCAAATAAATCATAACTAAATAGAATGTTCAGTTATGTTGAAAGATGGTAACAAATAATGGTAAGAAGTAGGAAGAAACAGTAAAATAGGCTAAACATTCTATCAAAGATAAGCTAGTGTTTGGCCCAAATCTTTTTGGACTTTTTTTTCTCCATTTAAAGAGAAGCTAGGCCAAACACTTTTTCACAAAAGTCCTTAGGAAAAAAAGGAACTTTTTTTAAGAAAGAAAAGATAAAAAAGGAGCTTAAAAAAGTTCTCTTGAGTAGTTTTTGTAGAGCTTTTCGCTAACTTATTGACTAAAACACTGTCTTCAAATTCCAAGTATTACTTTTTCTTGTGATTTTTTAAAAGTTTGGATGAAAAAACATTATTCTCTCTCTCTCTCTCTCTATATATATATATATATGTATGTATATATATACATATGTATGTGTGTGTGTTTCTTGTGACTTTTTAAAAGTTTGGATTAAAAAATCACTATTCTCTCTTCTCTCTCTCTCTCTGATCTGACATTTTTAAAAATTATTTTTCATATTTGTATTTTAATATTTTTATTTTCATTATCATTAAAACATTTTATGTAAATTAAATTAACTTTGCACAATATTTTTTATTTTATAAATATACTTTTATTGGACGAAATAACTAGTTTTAAATAAAACTAAAGTTTTTAATATTTTTTATGAAATAATTTTTAATTTAAAAGAAGCTTTTAAGTTAAAAAAATGAAAACCAACTACGTATTTTTACTTTTTAAAAAAAACAAAGTTTTTTCTAACTTTAATTTAAAAGTAGCTTTTAAGTAGAAAAAAGTAGCTACTTTAATTTAAAAATAGCTTTTAAATATACAAGCAATATTTTTTTTAAAAAAAAAGAGGTTAAAAAAATATTAACATGGAAAGAAAGAAATATGGAAATTAGATTGGAAATAATATCACGATATAGATACAGGTAAATGAAATGCATTAAAAAGAAGAAGCCTGAATTTTTACTATCTATAAATCGATTTTGTTTAGTAGTAAGAGGATGTTAATATATTATGCGATCCGAAGCAGCTTTATTGGGTACGATCCGGAAATGTAATTTCTTCAGGCAATATATATATATATATAGCAGTTTGGTAACATACATACACACACATATTTTTTAGTTAAAGTACGTTAGCAAGTTATAACTACAATATATCTTAAAATACACCATAATGTAACTTGTTAACATACTTCAACTAAAAAATAAGTGTGTGTACGGTAACAAATGCTTGTGCTAACATATATGCACTTGTTTTTTAGTTAGAGTACATTAGCAAACTATAACTACAATGTATCTTAAAATAAACCAATGGTATAGCTTGCTAACATACTCTAACTAAAAAATAAGTGAGTTGCGTTAGCAAACCTTTATATATATATATATATATATATATATCAATTCATGTAATTTTGTAAAACTCTTATTGCTTTATTTATTTTTTTACTTTTAAATTGAACAATCTTAATAAATGTGTCTGCATCATTACACAAACTATATCATATACATTTGTTTGCTTAAAGGTTTCTATACCAATATTACAGGACATGTCCTATATCAATCATTCATATTTATGTTAACTTCAATACTTTGAGACTCAGTATCAATAAGCACTACTACAAAATTCATTTTCTAAAACAGGATTTTAACTCAGTTTCTATTGAACTGATTTAAAACCATTACGTGGTGGCTATTTCATAATATTTGACAACTTATTTAACTCAGTTCTAACTAAACCGATTTAAAAACTCACTTTTTAAGTCAGTTATTAGTTCAACCGATTTAAAAGTTGTTTTTAAATCAGTTACAACACCAACCAATTTTAATTGTGTTTTAAAATCAACATTCTTTCTACTTCAAGCTAGGTAGAAGCTCTTTAACTTGCCCTTCGAACCTCTTACCCATTCATTCCAGTGAAACCTTCATGCTCCTTACATCATTTCGAAGCAAACTCCCTATGCCATTTTGAAGCTCGAAGCTCTATTTCCCTCCTCGAAGCTCGATGGTTTCACGTCATAAATCCTGCTCAAAGGTTTCCCTGGTTGAAGCTCGAAACTCCATCTCCCTCCTCGAAGCTCGAAGCTCGAAGCTCATCTATTAGCTCGAAACTCGATGCATTTGCCATTGAAGATACAAAACCTTCTCCCTGCTCCCTGTTACGCTAGCTAGATGGTGTGGCTATTATTATTACTGGATGGTAGATGATATTCACATGTCTAAACCACTAATATGTTCTGTTTGTAAGCCAGCTAATATCACATTGAATTCACTATCTAGTTATACTTGTTTCACATTGTCCAAACCACTTCTCTTACTTCAATTATGTTGCATGCTGTAGGAATATTATTACTATCAATGCAAAAACCAAATCATACAAAAATTTTGACTAGAATTAGGCTTGACTTCATATGGAGAGAAAATGTGTAACATCCCAGGCACTAACAGTAATCGTCGGTGCACAAGAGATAAGGCACAGACAAGGAGCGACTCCTAGCAGGCTTCTAGTGGTTATTTTCTTCAATTTTTATTATTTTGATATTTCTCTAGTTAGGAAAATGTGCGTTTCTTATTGCCAAAGGATCATAACATGTTGTGCGCTTTACTCCCTCCTTTAGCTTCTTGGGATCTTACTACCCATATGTACTAAAGTAAAGTGTCATTTTGATTATAGCTTCAGTTCAAGATTGAATCTATGAATTATAATAATTCCAATAATCATATTGCACTTTTTTGGTAAAGTATATTTTTTATTTCCTCCTATTACATTGAACTCACATCTAATGTTGCAAGCCCATTACTTGTTTGCTTGAAATGTTTATACGACTGTTGATTACTTGTGCATTTGTATTTAATTAAAGGTATTTAGCTGAGCTAAAGTCATATATCATATACTCACAAATTAAGTAGGTTTTGTATGTTTTTCGTGCATGTTTCAATTAGCTTGTTTTGAATATATATATATATATATATATATATATATATATATATATATATATATATATATAAATGCGTTTTATTTGCGGCTTCTTGATATGTTTTTTACTGATTATTTCTTCTTAATCAATCTTGGTATAAATAGTTAGATCAAAAAACTGAGCATATTTTGATTTAAGTTTCAATGAAACTGGGCTATGGTTCTACAAGAGTTAGATCTAAGTCGTGGTATTTGTCTTTAGCGTGTTTGGGCATTTGATTTTGTTTCTTTCTCTATTTGCAAGTTGTCCTTTAATCGCATTTGGTGAATTGGGTGTTACGGTTGCTATAATGCTAGAATAGGATCACATTAAGGTAAGTTTTGCTCTGCTCATTTCTAGTATTGTTTGTGAATATGTATTGCTTTGTGCTCATTGAATGTTAATGTGATTGATTTGCAAAGAAATTTGTCTTGGTATTTTTCTATTTATGGGTGCTAAACAAGTTGTTATGGATTGGATTGTGCTCATAGAATTGTTTTTATCTTAATGTCCTCACTGAATGAATTGGATTGTTTACGATGATGTTAATGTTAATGTGCTCACTAAATAAAAATTTGAAATTTGTTGTAGATTGAATTGTCTGATAGGTTAATCTTTGGTATTGTGATTGAATACTTGTAAACAAGTATGTGGCAAAGTACCAGAATACAGAGGAAACTCTACCGAAATTTCTATAGAAATTGTGAAACCTTAGTTTAAGTTTATGCATTAACTTGTATGTTTAATTTTGTTCTTTCCATTCAATTTATGCATTACGAGTGAACCTTAGTTTCCCGTTTGAGATTCAATACAGTAATTAAACTACTAATTGTTGTATTGATCTTGAATTGTCCAATTGGACAATTTGGGAATATTCATTTTTTTATACTTGGTTAATACGTAGAGGTTAAGTCTCATCTTAAATTTGATGAAATTTTGGTTTAATGCATTTCGTATTGTATCTTTAAGTGCATACTTGATTATGGTGAATTTGATGTCACCACTTTCATTTCGTGTTCTTGGATACCAATGCAAAATGCTGTTGAAATTTTGTCAAATTTAAGATATGAGACTAAACCTGTACGTATTAATCCAGCAAAAAAAATGTCTTTCTGAATGGGATAGTGTCACACCTTATATAAAAAAGTGAGATTTACATACATGAAGATATATTTTGTGTATCACATAAGAAGTTATGGATCGTAGTTGGATTAATTCTAGACGCACAATGGATGAGTATGAGAATGGAGTGGAAGAGTTTCTCAAATTTGCTAAAAGAAATCTTCCTGATAGTGGTGGGTTCTTCTACTGTCCTTATGTTAATTGTTTGAATGAGAGACAACTACAAGTTGATCAAATATTGGAGCATCTTCTTTGTGATGGATTTTGCAAGAGTTATACAACATGGATATGACATGGTGAATTGTTAGACATGCCAAATGTGTTCCAAACAGAGGAAGTTGATGTAGTTATGGACGATCGACTAGAGGACATGATTCGTGATATTGGATTAGAGTCTTTTTAGCAAGCACATGTGTACAATACTTTGTGCAGTGATTCAGGGAAGCCTTTGTATCCAAGGTGCACTGTATTCACATAGTTGTTAGTGGTGTTGAGATTGGTGAATGATAAGGCAAGAAATGGGTGGAATGATAAAAGTTTCACTGAATTGCTTGAGTTGTTGAAGGAAATGCTTCTAGAAGGTAACACATTGTTGAACCGTAACTATAGGGCAAAGAAGGTGTTGTGTCCAATGGGATTGGAATATAAGAAAATACACGCATGCCTTAATTATTGTGTATTGTTTAAAAAAGAGTATGAAAAGTTGCATAAGTGCCTCAGTAGTGGGATATCACGCTACAAAGTGAAAGATGGTGATTGTAATAGTGATGAGAGCATAAATGAGGGTCTTCCTACAAATGTGTTAAGGTATCTTCCAACAATTCCAAGGTTTAAGCAATTTTTTACTAATGCAAATGACGCAAAAAATCTTACATGACATGCAAATGGGAGAAAATGCAATGGACAACTTCACCATCCGACTGATTCTCCACAATGAAAGAAAATAATTGTTTGTTTCTAGTTTTTGGGACTGAGGTAAAAAACCTTAGGCTTGGACTTGCTATGAGTGGAATGAATCCTTATGGTAACTTACCCAATAAGTACAGTTCATGGCTTGTTCTCCTAGTTATTTACAATCTGTCTCCTTGGTTGTGTATGAAGCGAAAAGTTGTTATGTTATCTATGATGATTTCGGGCCCAAGACAGTTAGGAAATGACATAGATGTTTACTTATGTCCCTTGATTGAAGATTTGAGAATGTTGTGGGAGAAGGTGTTGTTGCATGCAATGTTATTTTGTACCATTAATGACTTTTAGCATATAGGAACTTGAACAGGTATTGTGTTAAGGGACATAACGCATGCCTTATCTTTAAGGAAGACATGTGCTACTTACAACTGAAACATGGAAAAAAAACAATTTACACTAGGCATCGAAAATTTCTCAGGCCTAATCACTCATATCGTAGATTGAAAAAAGCTTTTAATGGATGTTAAGAGGACGGTATTACACCACTTGCCTTAACTAGTGAGTAGGTTTATGAACAAGGGAAGGACATCAATGTTGAATTTGGAAAAACCCAAAAGAAGACTACTGAGGAAAACATGTGGAAGAAGAGGTTAATATTCTTTAATCTTCCATACTGGTGCAATCTAGATGTTAGACATTATATAGATGTCATGCATGTTGAGAAATATGTCTGTGAAAGTGTAATCGACACTTCTAGACATTAAAGGCAAGACAAAGAATGCTTTGAATGCTCGTCAAAATCTGGTCGAGATGAGTATATGCCTATAGTTAGGTCTGCAGTCAGTAGGTTAGCGAACGTGTTTGCCCCCAACATGTCATACCTTATCAAGAGAAGAGAAAACAAGTTTCTGTAAGTGTCTACAGGGCGTAAAAGTGCCCCAAGAATACTCTTCAAATGCCAAGAGCCTTATGTCAATAAAAGATCTCAAATTAGTTGGCTTAAAGTCTCATGATTGTCACGTCTTAATGCATCAATTCCTACCACTGGCTATTCATGACATATTGCCTAAAAATGTTAGACATACCATAACGAGATTGTGCTTATTCTTCAATACTATATGTAGCAAAGTCATTGACCCTCTGAAGTTGGATGAGTTGGAAAATGAAGCTACTATTATATTGTGCCAGTTGAAGATGTATTTTCCTCCTTTATGGTTCACTTAATAGTGCATCTAGTAAGGGAGATTAGAATGTGACCCTATTTATTTAAGGTGGATGTACCCAATTGAACGATACATGAAGATCTTGAAAGGGTACGTGATGAATTCAAACTATCCAGAAGCATCTATTGTTGAGAGGTACATTGTAAAAGAAGCCATAGAGTTTTGTTCAAAGTACTTGTCACATGTGAAAGCTGTAGGGCTTCTTAAGTCTCGTCATGAGGAAGATGTTCGGGTAAGGATACTCGAGGTGTAAATGTTAAACCAATGCATTAAGAGGAAGTGTTGCAAGCATACTTGTATATATTGAATAATACTAATGAAGTATAACCTTACTTTTCTGCTCACAAAAGCATCGTAAAGAAAAATAACCCTCGAATGACTAAGAAATGGCTATTGAATGAGCATAACAAAACATTTTTAAATTGGTTTAAAGAACAAGTTGTCAATGATGATAACGCTTCTGATACATTAAAATGGCTAGTACATGAGCTTAACTTTGATGTCATATGTTGGACGAGATACAATATCAACAAATTTTCTTTCTATACAAAGTCACAGAATGACAAGAGTATCGTGCAAAACAGTGGAGTTATGGTTGTGACTGAGTTCGTGCATTTCTCGATTTCAAAAGATAAAAATCCCATTATGACATCCTAACCTTACTTTGAAGTTATTGAAGACATCTAGGAGGTTGATTACATTAAATTTAAAGTGCTCGTTTTAAATATAAACGAGTTGACAGTAACACCGATGTACAAATTAATAAATTAGGATTTACATTGGTGGACCTTAACAAGATAGGTTATAAGAAAGAGCCTTTCATTATGGCATACCAAGCAAAACAAGTTTTTTATGTGAGTGATCCTTCTAACAAAAGATGGTCAGTGGTTCTCCACGAAAAACGCATGCATGGTAATGATGAAAAACAAGATCAACTATTGATCTTGTTGAGATTCTTTCTTTCTCAACACAGAGGCCTACTTTTATAGACGAGAATAAAGTGGATGATGTACATGCCCATGTGATGATCATCACGAAGGGATATGGGAGAACATTTGTACATAACACATTAGTAACTTCCTTATATTTATCTTATTGTTTATTCTTGTTTTCGTTATTTTTTTATCTTATTATTTATTTTTGTTTTCGTTATGTTTATATTTGGGAATTACAAGTTATATTTATCTTGGTATTGACATTTGTTATTTTTTTTTTGTCCAAATAGGCACATGGTTGATCCTTCCAGTAATCCACCTTTTCAGTCTACAAAAAAAAGGGTAAACGATGTACTTGGTTAAAAGTATTGACTCTTAGTCGAGCTGATGACCAACTTATACTGATTCAGTTTGATATAAGGAGTAGGACACCTCTTGGGCCAAATGCCACAAAATTCATTAGTTTTGTAGGTGTCCTTACTCAAAGCAAGATTTCTATCCTACATAAGGATTGGGATCATGTAAAGGAGAGCATGAAGAATCAGATTTGACAAACTATCACGGTTTTTTACTTTTACCTTCTTAACTATTTATATTATATTTAACCATATTATTATCGTACACTCACTATTCAATTTTATGTTGTACCTCACCTATGACGTTCAACCTAATGACATCCTATGAAGGAAATTGCTTACGCTTGCGGGTGAGCGTTGAAGGGCTTTTAAGACGCAGCTCACCACCAAATACATATATGGAGAATTAAAAGACACTTCTCCTTTTGAGAAGTATGCATTTTTAGACGGGAATACATGAGAAAATTTTGTTGAAAGCCAACAAGATCTGCCTTTTAGGTTAGTTGGAACTATATTTTTTTTATCATACATTAACATTTAATTATTTTTTACTGAATTTAACTGTGTGTTATTTATTACAGGTGAAGAGAAAAAAGGGGTAGATGATTCAATCAAAGAATGTTCACCTGGGGGCTATAAGTTGCTTAAGGAAAAGATGATTAGGGAAAAGACAAAGCAACGTCAACAGGAAGCATCGGCATCTAGTTATGCTAGAAATATTACTCCTCCATCACCACTGCCACACTAGGATAAATGGAAAATGGCCTGCATACTACAATCGGGCATATATACATCTAAGGAGACACGCTTTGTTGCTAAAAAGATTGTAAGTAATTTTTGACCTCTAATTTTAATCGTAATAGGTTACACATTGTCTTACACATTTTTTGAATTATATGTTGTAGGATTTCCTGATTGAACAAAGCACACAAGGAACATTTCTTTGTTATGGACGTGAAGATATACTGACTGCTACCAGTGGGCGACCCGACCACTTTAATCAGGTGTGTGCTGCTAGATGAGGTGTGAGCATTCAGGATTACTAAAGACCACCTTCACATTATAGCCCCACCGCAAGAGTTATCACTAGGGAAAAGATGGAGCATCTCAAACAGGAGATTAGACAAAAGCTTACATAGTAGTTGAGACAAGAGATTAGAGAAGAGCTGGCATCTTTGGGTCTTTTATAGCAACATACAAATGTCTAGCCAAAATGACCGCATACTCTTGTACGTGTGAGCACAAAGGAGAGTTGTGCTACTGCTAATCCTTCTAAGGAGGAGACTCACACTGATATCCCAGACCAATGTGAGTTGTATGTTGATGGGGATCCTCTTCGTTTAATGGCCATTGAGAGAGTATATAATTTAGGGTCAACCATATGCCTACTGAGAAGGTTCAAATTATGGCGCAAGCCCTCAAACAGTTCATTCAATGGCTGAAATGATTTATAAAGGTTGCATCAGCCAAGATATTTAAAACAAATTTTTAACTTTTTTTTTTCTCTAATTACAATTGAAACTACTTAATTGTGTTTTATAACATTGTTTTATATTTGTTTTTTAGGATATTCACACATCTAAGAAAGATGTTCCACCAAAAAAATCGAAACCTCAACTTGATCCGATCACACGCTTGTGGTAGGTGGCATGACTATTAGGGTGTAGCCTATGAAAATACATTGGGAACCCACTTTCCTTGGCAGACCCAGTAATATTGAGTTATATATATATATATATATATATATAAGAAGGATGTTTTGAAAGTATCTACGAATAATGAGATGCTAAACATCTCAGTTCTACGATTATGGTTTATGTAAGTACATTTTATTTGTAAATCTTTTAAATAAGAATCTCATTATTACAATTAACATTCATTTCAATATTTTAGGTATATGCATTACATCTGTCTCTCAAAGGGGAAGGAAAATGTATATGGATTCATTGACCCTTTCCCTATTCAAAAGATAGGGAATAAAGAGAATCCTCAAGCCTACATGTAGATATGGATGCATGAAGGAGGAAATCGGCGTTACCTAGCACCTTACTTGCATTTGTAAGTATAAGTTATTTGTTACTAATTGATTTTAAATTATATGTGAATTGTCACTAATTATTTCCCAATGCAGCTTCCATTGGCAATTGCTAATTATTTGTCCTAGGGACAATGTTGTGGTTTTGTTGTGTTTGTTGCACAAGAAGACGAACAAAGAAATGAAGCAGCTAGTAGAATTGTAAGTTTTATTTGTAATACATTTGCTTTGTGGTTTGTATTATAAGTCTTAAACCTATAACATACTTTACATGAACATTTTTTTTATCATAGAGCTATGAATAGAGTTCAAACGTTAGCGGGTAGGCATTCGTCAAATAAAAAAAGTTTGCATGGTTTTTTCCCTATATAAGTAATTTAGAGCTTAATATTCAATTACAATTTTTAATAGTTTCTACAATTCATTATATTTAAATACAATTTTCATTGGTAGGCTAATAAACAAGTAGGGGGTTATGAGTGTGGATATTATGTAATGAAACATGGGTTCACCATAGCTTTAGCAGAGATTGTCAATTCATGGGATAAAGTAATATAATTTTCAACATGTTACAATACTTATGGTTTTTATAGTTGCTTGGCTAATGCTTTTATTTTATGTTATTTTACCTTGCAGATATTCATCGATAGGAAACCATTGCTTGAAGAGGACATGTTAGACATTTGCCAACATTGGGTATCATTCTTCCTTGAAATTAGTAATAGATAGTTTGTTTAGAAAGTTTTTAGGTACAATAATAATAGTTTATAATTTAAATGTTTTTGAAGGCTTATAATGACATAATGCTTTAGAAAATAAGTTATAATTGTTACTACTTCTCTACTGTCTGTCTGTGTGGTGTCTGTTGTATATTACAGGGATGGATGGATGACAAAACAAACAAATTAACTAACAAAATATGACTTTTTAACTCGGTTATGCCATAATTGATTTAAAAAGTATACTTTTTAAATCGTTTATGACCATAATCGATTTAAAAAGTTTCAACATTTTAAATCGGTTATGACTATAACCAAGTAAAAAAAATGCATACATTTTAAATCAATTCCAAAATTAACCAAGTTAAAAACTATTTTTTAAATTGGTTCAAAATCCAATTTAAAACCCCCTTACTTTCTATATCGCTTATATCTAACTCGATTCAATGATCGATTTTAAAAAGTCCTTTTTAATTGATTTAAAAGTGATTTTCACAGTAATGAAGGTACATTTGTAATAATTCACCATGTCATATATGCATCATGTATAACTTTTGCAAACCTATCACAAAGTACATAGAATTGCTCCAAACAATGTTCCACCTCACCCTCATATTCGTCACTTGTGCATTTAACATTTATCCAACTATGATTCATACCTACCTAACAGAAACTACAATATAGCATTCATTTTTGGTTCATAGTGTTAACTACATGCTTAACACACATCTATTTTATCCTACACAAAGTAGAGGTTTTATCTTATGCAAGATTGTTAAATTTGCATTATATTATTACCTATTTTTTATTTTTCTTCTAAGAAAATTTTGGTAGTATTCCCTATGGTTCTCCAAGTGCACGACCTAATTGAGGTAACATTATTACCCCCAATGAGGTATGTATCTAGAGACCAATGAAAAATACAGTCCTACTATTTTAGACAAAAAATATAGACACATAATGATATATTTTTATGTGAATTCAACAATCTTATGCTATCCACATTTTGAACAATTCAAAAACAACTTGTTTATATGCAAAACATAATATATAAGTCTTTTTTCAACAGGAAAATAAGGTAAATGCATGAGATTAACTTAACCAAAAACAAGAACAGTAATTAAAAAGAACAACAATTCACATAATACATATTAGAGTAGAATATAATACTAAAAAAATTAGAAAAATAATTGAGCTAATATTAATTTTAATTGAACATAATTCAAATAATACTAAAAAAAATTAGAAAAAAAATTGAGCTAATATTAATTTTAATTGAACATAATTCAAATAATACTAAAAAAATTCTAAGCCTAGATACAATTTCTAATACATTGCATTTGGACAATGTACATGTACACATCTAATATTACGAATGAGAACACGCCTTTGTTAAAGTACAAGAGAAAAAAGCACAACTATAATAGAAGGAAGAGGCACAGGTTGCAAAACAACGAACACATTGACAATAAAAGAGAACAAAAATGTTAGTAAGACGGAAACAAAGTGAGACCAAGATGATGAGAAATGGCATCCACAAAGGTTATGAATACAAATTTTGACATTGACAAAACCTTCAAAACAAACAGAAATGACGTCAACATAGGGAGGAATAAGAGTTTTGACATCATCAAAGTAGAGAAGAAGATTTCACAATTGGGGCAAGAAGGAAAATATGAGCACAAATATAAAGGAAAAAAAATATACAATGGACTTTCTATTTTAGTTGTACAAAAAACTGATATAGAAAAGACTTTCTAGATCAGTTCTTTGAACAACAAATTTAGAATGTATGGACTTTCTAGTAGGCATAAAAACTAGGGGTGTTAAAATGAGCACGACTTGATGGGTTGGCCTAATTAGCTCGATGTACGGGTTGGGCTAAGTTGTGAAAATTTAGGCCCGAGCTTATTTTGGCCCAAAATGGATTGACCAATGATGGACTAGACTAGCCCATTGGGCTGATTTATTTCCTTTATTATTTAATATTTAATTTTTTATAATCAATAAAATCATGAATGATAAATTTAATATTGCATGTGTTGTTAATGTCTATTTTAAAGTTAATGTTTTATGCATATTGAGTTTTGTTTTTAATTTCTAGCACTTGTTTATTGTTTCAATTGATAGACTTTATTTGATTTTATTATTATGTATTAGATTTTGTTATTTTATAATACAAATGATAACCTATATTTTCTTATTTTAGTTTATAGTGATTAAAAAAATATTTTATTAACTTGTTACATAAAAATTAATTTATTTTGATAATTTTTAATTTTTTATATTTTAAAAAATGAATGGCCCATAGGCTGGTTTGTTTAGCCCGTGACTCACCTAGGGCTGGGTTGGACTAGGAAATTTTCAACCTGTTATTAAATTGGTCCAGCTTAACCCAAAAATGTGTTGGCTCATGATGGGTCAACCCAAATAGGTCAAGTGCCCAAATTGACAACTTTAATGACAACGATGCAGAGCAAAGGCTGGTTTGGCTCTCTCTACTCACATCCCTTAAACGCGAGGTGAGTTCGGATCAAGTTTGGGAGAGGTTGGGATAAAAAACTTAAACTTACCCTCACCCCTGTTGAGTTTTTTTAGGTTCAAGGAACTCGTATCGTATATTTAAAAAAAATTAATTTACTTGTATACTTTTTAAACAAATCATGTATTACATTATTATGTACGTATTAATTCAAGTGTGTGTGTGTGTGTGTGTGTGTGTGTGTCCGAACCAAATCCACTCTAGTCAAAGTGCATTTTCCCGTCAAATTCAAGTTAGGGTAGACAGGTACTCACGAGTTTGGATTTAATTGTCAAGCTTACTTTCTATTTTGGTTGTACTAAAAATCAATTTAGAAAATATTTTCTACATTGATTGTAGTGCAACCAATCTATATAAAATATTTTGTCAAGAGTCACACAAGTTGTAAAAACGCATTAAAATTCTATATCAATTGCTATATAATTAATCTAGAAAATACTTTTTAGATCGATATTGGTTGTTACTCTTGGAATACCGATTTAGAAAGTGTTTTCTAAATCGAGGTTGTTAAACAATAAATTTTAAATGTCCACCTCACATATTACATTGATTTTACTACGATTTATATCATAATTGTGGATGTTAAAATCTTTTATCCCAATTATAATAAAATATATATTAATGATGAAAATATATCCTAAACTGCTTATAGCTCTTGGATTTTCGCCTTACAAGTAGAGAGAATCCAAATCCAGGAATTCTCAAACAAATTTTATAGGAGAGGCATGCACCATTAGGTATGCCCATGCATAGTGAGCATTAATGTTTTCGTTGTTGGAATTAAATTTTTTTATTCTTAAAAAATTGAACTCAGAAGGAAAATGAATCATAAGTGTTGATCGGACCTAAACAAGTCTAGCTGATCTTGAATTAATTCAATCCAATTTATAAATCTGACTAATTTAATTGAAACTATAATAATTTGGTTTTATTCAATTTATCCCATTAAATCAGGTAAAAATTAGTTTAAACCGATCATTAGTAAGTTAAATATCAGGTGTATTCTCAAATTGGATGAATCTAATATGATTAGATCATCTTATTTTATTTTTTTATATTTTATTTTTATTAATATTTTTAAAAGATAAAAATATATGTATAATATGATATTTTATCATTTATAGAAATAGTTTTCCATAAATTGCTCTAAAAATTTTAAAGAATATATAACCCTATTGCCATAGATTAAATCTAAGTTTAATCGAATTAGTTAAAATTAAGTTAGGGAAAAATTGACAATTCAATTCACATAACTCAACTAAATTCATTCTCCCCCTGCCCCCCAAAAAAAATCAACTGAATTAAATTTAATCAATTTAAATTTTATTCTTGACCAATCCTAACTCATGATCACTCTAATAAATATTGTCTTAATGTTATAACATATGTTGTATCATAGCATAATCAAAATATAGGTTTGGATCGTCCTAAGCATGGGTTAATCTCACCACCAACTGAGTAAGCAATTAGTAAATCACATTTGTTGGCCTTTTAGGATGATCTCAAGATAGTTTAAGGGAGAGGACTTCTTTGGATTTCATTGCCTTCTTTGTCTTTCAAACTTGAGGTAGGAGAGTTGTGAATCATTCTAAGCTTTTTAGCTGACTTTAAATCCAATATTGACCAAATAGGCAATTATCAAATCACTTTTATTATAGCTCTTAATCTTTAAAGTGTCGATGTCTTGATTCTTTTCTTTCCCTAAGTTTAGCTCAATCAATTCCTCAAATCTAACTCATTCATTTGATTCATTTCTTTAAATCTAGTTCAATCAATAACAACTCTCTTTTAAGAAGACCTCAAATAATTAAAAAAAAAAAAAGATAGAACACAATTGGATTTGACCATTATGTTGTTGAGCATTGGGACCAATCTCTATACATTCGATTTGACTATGACTGAAACAATTTTAATTTTATTTTATATTGTCACTAAATCCTATTAAAGTTTAGAGGGGTTTGGATAAAGCATACTAAAAAAATTCATTAAAAGAGTCAAGTAAAGAAAAATAAGGTGGGGGGGAAAAACTCTTATGAATATTCTTTCCTTTGTACCCCCTCCACCCATCCACACCACTCCCCCCCACAAAAAAAAAAAAAAAAAAAAAACCTCATAAAAAGCATATAAATGAATGGCCTACTCAATTGACGTAGGCTCACGAGAACATCATTGTCTTAATTTATCCTCTCGTAGTTTGTGGTTAGGTTTGAAGGTCCACGACACCCTAGCTCACCTAATGCATTAATAATAAAGCAAACAAATGAGAGAATATTCTCAAGGTTGGGCATATCATAAGAGAACTGATTAAAACTAACTTAGGAACAAACAAACAATATTCTTGGATGACATTGACTAGACTAGCTAGCTTCCTCGCTGGTTTTGTGGATGGGAATTGTTGAATAGGTTCTTTCTAGTTTCTATACGCATTATCAATTCCATTGTTCTGGTTCTTCGATCGCTATCTTTTATGTGCATTGTTCAATCATAAAATTTAAACATGGGATCCTATGCGTTGGATAAGGTTTTTACCATTTGCGACACAAACAGGGTTTATCCGCAGACAAGGCATCCCCCAACTTGACCACTATTTGCCAGGGTGTCTCTTGGCCTTGTCAAAGGGCTCTTATAATACTCATTTAGACTTTCGATCAAATTAAATACATAAAAAATGAGTCCCATTACTTTTAATTATAATTTTTTATTGAAAACATCATAATTATTTAATATATTTGTACTATTCTTTTCTCTTTTTAACAGATGATTCTTCTTGATTAGCAAAATTGAACCCTTTTAGGCACCAATTTCACGTCCCTCTACTAATGTTCTGCTTCCAAAAGAGTTGCAAAATCCAATAGGTTCAATACCCTTTAGCTCCATTTCTCTTTTTCTTACATCGCCTAGATAGCAATAATTGAATGGTTGCCGCAATGAACAGTTAACAAAAGCGTTGACAAAAGAAAATGAACCGTCAGAAATTATGTGATAGCAACAACTAAACTCCAACCTCCTTATACACTATAGATATCGAGCCTTGAGATAATGTCAGCCCAATTATATATCAATAACTAGTACTACTACTAATGAAACGAAAATAAGTACATGAAATAACAAATGCAATATGCCTAGTTAATCACCAAGGTGAAAATAGTTTGATATTCCTCCCTCGATCTCTTTTCCATGTTGGTGCGGGTTAGTTTTTTCTCCCTTCAAATCCTCTCTTGCATATAGGAATATTAATTAGAAGCCAAGTTGGCAATTGAAGTATGTATACAATAGAAATTCGGGTTGATCGAAAATCCTTATTTTCACAGTGATCTGATTCAGGTATGGGAGGACATGCTATTGGATGGAAGAAAGTGGTCTAAGAGCGCACAGCGAACAAGATATTAAATCCTCTCCCATACCCTTTATTTATTATTTGATAGATCATTCGAGTGCCACCCTGTTACCGATAACCCACATCTGTTTTCTCATTATGATTGTCCTTGAAAGCATGAGTAGGAGCACGATGGTTACATTTGTCGGGTCTTGGTCGGGACCTTATATCATTATTTTGTTTAAATAAAATTTGCATATAAAATAGTGCAATTGACACGGATGGATCTGGAAATAAATCTGTAATTTTGATCGGGATATGGTTAAATGTGTATCACTCTTTTTTTATTTTATTTTATTTTAGCACTTTGTCAAGTGTACATTGTTATTGCCTTCTTTGATAAGAATATCAGAACTGAGAAGATTAAAAAAAATTCACATAACCAAAAAAATTCCAAATATAAAACAAAAAAAAATGCTAAAAGTGGATAAATCACATTTTTAATCTTTTTGTTCTAATTAATTTCAGTACACTAAATTTAAAGTTTTAAAATTTGCCCCTTATGTTGGTGTGTTTGGTAGAGAGGAAAGAAATAGAGGAAAAGGAAGGGAAGAGAAGATAAGAGAAATAGGTAAGAAATAGAGTGTAATTAAGGTTGTTTAGTTGAAGAGAAATAGGTAAGAAATAAAATAGAAATTAATATTATTTTTATCATTAATATTATTTTTATTATTAATAATAATATTATTTTTATTATTAATATTATTTTTATTTATTATTATTGTTTTTAATAATAATAATAATAATATTATTATTATTATTATAATATACTGCAAAATCGATTTACTTGCCTTAAATTTGCAAGAGATGCACACAGTAGGTGACCAAACGATATAAACAGTAATAATTTCTTTTTTTTTCTTCTCATATTAGAAGGAAAGTTACTGTATATGGGTCCCATAAATTTTTTAAAAAATTTCTTCACACTTCCACTCTATCAAATAACTCATTTTTTTCACTTCCACTATTTTCCTTCATCTCCTCCTTTATTTCCACTCTACCAAACGTACAATATTTTTTAAGTATATATATAATCTATCCTTGAAAATGAAAAGGTGGTACAATTTTTCATAATTTTCATCAAAAATTGGTGATTAAATGTCATGTGTCTGTCGAAAAAAATGTCATAAGTTGTACTTGTGATTATTTTCTTTTCTACACTTTTACTACTTTAATTACGGTCCCTTTCTAGTTTATATTTTATCTAATTTAGAATACAAGTCTTATTCGCATTATATATAATATATTGCTGGTTAAAAATGTCCACTGCTGCGGATTTTTAATATTCAAAAGAGTACATACTAAAACTATACCGAAGAATACAATAATTTTTTTGGATTGAGCAGAATTTTGTCAAATGGAGTGTAAGAGGGATCTCCATCGGTCTGCAAGAATTTATTATCTCCTATGCATTTCACGATATTTGGATATAAAAAACTTGATACGATATATAATTATTTTTATCTCTCGTATTTTTTTTAATCTCTTTCATGTACACGCATTTCAAAAATATATACTAATTAAAAACAAAAAGGAATAACTTTTTGTTGTCCACTTTTATTGTTTAAAAAACATTTCCCTATGCTTTAGTCTGAATGTATCGTCATGCTCCTCCAATCCAATTGTATTTTAGACATATCATATGATTTAAACACCAGACCAAGACATTATAACAACATCAAATTTTGCTTTCAACCATAACCAAGTCCTTTACTTTGATGAAGCTCAACACACCTTCGTGGCCCGCACCAACTAAATCAAAAGTAATCTGAGTTTGATAAACTCATATTGACCAAATGATGGGGAAACAAATCAATTGCCACGGTCCATACATATTTGAAATCATTTCTTTGTTTTATTCCTGAATGGTAAAGAAAATGATATAACTTCGCCTCTTCGTAGTAAAGCCACCTCAAAACCAAACCATACATAACATTTTTACTAGACATAGCTCAAGCGCCTGTAATTAAATAATAGTGCTCTTACGGTCGTCTCCACATCTTGGTATGCATAAAGTTAAATCACTCAGTGATAAAACTTCCTCTCTCTCCTGACCCCCCTTCCTTTTAACAAACCATCCTTGTCCAATATTAATTTGCAACTGCAAGATAATTTGTGAAGAACTTAGTTTTTTTATTTTTTTTGAAGAGACGTGAAGAACTCTGTTAATCTAGAATTTTTTTTTTTTTTAAGAATCTTATATCTGCTTTGAAACACTTCTTTTGTATCATGCTGTAAAGTGACTTCCTAAATAAACACCTAAACTGTCTATCGTTCAGAACTAAACGGTCCAGCCATCTTCGTAATCTTTTTTTAGGTTATGATTAGTTTAAGAAAAAAAAAGTGAAAGGAAAGAAATTAAAAAAAAAGGAAAGAAAAGAAGCAAAAAATAAAATAATTTTGTAGGTTGTTTAATAGAAAAGAAAATGAAAGAAAAAAATGTTAAAACTTTTATTTTTTTCCTTGTTCGATTGCGTGGAAAGTAAAAAGAAAAATTAGTATATAAAATAATATAAATATCCATAATAAAAGAGAGAAGTATGCAAAAATAAAGATAATTTAGTCTTTTTATTATATAACCCACATTTCCCTTCCTTTTCCGTTCAAAATTGAATGGATTATGAACATGTTTGAGTCCCATTCCCCACCCCCCCTGTTCCTTCACTTTTTAAGAGATTCCAGACCATGGAAGGAACAAAAGACCTGATATTTTTCATTCATCCCTTATCCTTCATCCATCTTTCAGCTGTTTCAAACAAAGAGTTGAACTTATTGAATTGATAAGTCCATATGTGTTATCACAAAATTGCTTTTTGAAGGAAATAACAAGAGAAGTTAAAAAAGGAAAAGAAAACATTAAACTTTTCTTAGAAAATCACTTTATTTGATTTTTTAGCTTTCTGGAATTTTCATGGCTTACATACAAATGCACTATTTCATGGATATTAATAGATGCATAAGGCAATTCTTGGTACAATAGACATTCATTCAAACAACAAAATCCTAAGAACTATAAGATATTAAACGTAGGATACATGCGTAAGAAAGATATTATGAACCTTAAAATTCATGAACAAGTATCAAGTTCAATTAATTGCTTCTAATTTTCAACATCTCCCTTAAATTTGATTCTTTTAGGTGACTTTGGTTCATGTTTGTAATCTTCAAAAAATTGAGAGGATTGATGAAAATATCAGTAACTTAGTTTTGGGTCATCACATACTTCAACTTCTTTCTTGGCCACTTTTTTTCCTTTTATTGGCATTCTTACTCTGATTTAGTAGAGGTGGACTCTAGCGTGGGGGACCAAATCACATCCCCCACAGTGAGAAAGAAACGCAGACCGTCAGATCCCCTTTGCTTAGTCTGAACGGTTGGGTTAAAGGTACGGGTAAAAGCATCAGTAACCGGATGAAACTGTACAATTCAGGCTGAAATTTTAAAACAAATGTCTCTATATTACACGTGGGCTTTTTTCGTTTGGGCTTAACTACAATTTTTAACCATGTCCATTTTTATATGGATATATATTATCCGTTGGGCCTCATTGTTTGTTCTTCAAAACCCTAACCTAATGTAGTTTTTTTTTTAATTTTGTGCAGTAACACAAAAAAAATTATTCTCACAAATTACATAACTTGTATATTTAATTTATAAAAATATTTCATCTAAATGTTATAATAAAAACCAAGCAATGTACAGGTAAGGGGTACCAATCAAGTGAATCACTAATTTAGTCTCTGAAATTATAATTGTTGGTTAAATTAGTCCCTAAAATTGTATATTATCAATCAATTTAGTCCTTGAAATTGTAATGGACAGTTAAATTAGTCCTTGAAATTAATAAAATGAGAAAATGATTCCTGAGATTATAATGGTCAATCAAATCTAAAATTAAAGAAGCTTAATCACACTTTTTGTCCTTGTTAATTGACCATCCATGATGTGGAAAAGCTATTAAGTCACTTGGCATGTTTAATTTATATTAAAAAATATATTATATATATCATTATTGCATTTGTTATTTACACTTTTGATTCTTTAAGTATATGTTTATATTTGTATAAAAAATATTAAAAGCTAAGATGATAAATTTATTTATTAAATATTTTTATTTTGATTATTCAAATTTATTTATTTAGTTATATAAAATTATTTATCATCTAAAAGTTATTTATACATCTTCCACCCTTTTATTTGTAGGGTAGTTATTCAAAAATAAAAATATTAAATAAAAAAATTATAAGTTATTGTACAATTTAATTAATAAATAATTTTATATAATTTAACAAATAAATTTGTATAATTTATAAATTTAAATATTTAAAATAAAAATATTTAATAAATAAATTTATCATCTTAAATGACTTAGTGGTTTTGTAGTTATGGAGAAGGAAGGGGACAATGATTCAAATCTCACCTTTAACATTTTTACTATTTTTTAAAGGCTTAATTGTGCTTTAAGGAAAAAATGAGCAAATTTTTAAATGTTAGGGCAAAATTCGCAAAATTATATAAGTTTAAAGTCAAAATGTGTGAAAAAAACTCTAGGAACAAAATTCGCAAAATTTTAAAAGTTAAGAGACAAAATGTGTTATTAAGTCTTTTTAATTTTAGGGACCAATTTGACCAACCATTACAATTTTAGGGGCTAAATTAATTGATAATTTACAATTTCAGGAATCATTTTATTTATTTTAAAGACCAATTTAACTGTCCATTATAATTTTATGGACTAAATTGGCTAACAAAGTACAATTTGAAGGACCATTTTAGCATTTTATTAATTTTAAGAACCAATTTGACAGATTATTACAATTTTAGGGACTAAATTAATCATTCACTCGGTACCAATCACGTCCTACAACAATTAATTCAAATTAGTGTTACAAATTAATGGTCATTATTGGTACCCAAAAATTAATACAACATAAAAACGCAACAACAGTGTCCTCACCTATGACTTGAACACTAAGGCAGCCAACAAACACTTATGTAGCTAATCATCACATCACCTTATCCCAATGATTCACAAAATAGGTGCTCAATATGAAGTTACAAAATTCATTTTTGGCCAGGTGGACATACACAGCAAATCGGGAAGGTTAATATTGTGAAACAAAGGCTTTTTTTTTTTACCAAACCATATCGTTTACTGGTCACATATCATCATCTTCAACTAAAAATGGAACGATAGAACCGAAAAGGGGTTTCCAACACACAAACACAACATCACTAACCCGCCTCATTGGCAAACGAACAACAACACCACCACAACTTAACACACAACAACAGAGTTCACACTAAAACGTAAGACATGAGTTGGGGGAAAGAGAAATACAAAAGGTGGTCAACTGTTGCCTCCACCCAAACAATCGCATCAAGAGAACGAAAAAAGTCAAACACGTACATACGACACCACTACTTTCACAACCATAGTCTTCTCATGGGGACACTTCAAAATCGTGTGACTAAGGCATAAGTTCGAAATGGACATTGGGAAAAAAATCAAAAGATAGGCTTCTGCGCAAGGGGGCAGAACAACCCTCACCTTAATAGGAGATTCAACACCGTGACCATAACTTCCACACGGAGTCTGGGACAAATCGAAAAAGGATACTGTTCACCATGGTTCTAAATTATGATTGCGGTCGCGGTTGTGATTTTATTGCGATCCTTGACATTGCGGAAAAATGCAACTAATGCAGTCACAATTGCGGTCGCGATACGGTGAATTAAAAAACCTTTACATTGCGACCACAATTGCGATTTCAGACCACAATTTAGAACCATGCTGTTCACCAAGGACAGCATCGCTCCAGGAAGACCATGGGAAACGTGTTTTTAACAGCTTAGGGAAAAGAGGATTTTCTTTTAAAAATATCCTTATGCACACATATTCATTTTAAATTTTCAGACTGTATTGTACACTTGCATCCAGTTACTCATTCCAACTGTTCAAACTAAGTAAAGGGGATCTGACGGATCCACATTTCTTTTCCACTGCGAAGGATATGATTTGGTCCCCCACCCTAGAATCCA
The DNA here is from genome assembly GCA_004329165.1 of Spatholobus suberectus. NCBI lineage: Eukaryota > Viridiplantae > Streptophyta > Magnoliopsida > Fabales > Fabaceae > Spatholobus > Spatholobus suberectus. The sequence continues at coordinate 2,021,182 of CM014733.1, forward strand.
CCTTTAATAGATGTATGACATCACATTTCTCAACTTCATTTTCTTCTACATTACTATTTTTTATTCTTGAACACCCATCTAACTCCAATTATTCCATAATCCTTGGTAAAGCACAATAACTCTCAGATGTTATTCTTCTCAATGACTTTAATTTCTTCTTCCATACTATCTCCAAACTACAAAAGTTATTCTTTATTTTCTGTTTTCCTCTCTACAAAGAAAATCCATTCTTTATAAATATTCCTTTTATCATCACACAATATTTAAGAGCAATTATTAACTATATACGTTTTATAAACTACTGCATTGAGAATTAAGTTAAAAAAATTGAAATTTATAAAATCAATACATAGTTAGGCTTACAAAATATAATTAACAAAAATGAATTGAAATGCGAGAGAGAGTAATTAGGTGCCATTTATTTCCAGGCAGGACCATACTAAATAGTCTGATCATTTTATAACAGCGTTGGCCCACTTATTTGTATATTTCTACTTGAGACGTAAGTATTTTTGGAGAAACGGATTTGTCAAAATTTATACTATTGAATAGTCAAGGTAACATAGGTCTAGATTATTTTGATAAGCAAAAGATGCAATACGGGGGTAGAATACTCTAACCCATTTATACAGTTACTATCCAGAAATTTGTTATAAAGCTAAATTTGTAATACACAGAACTAAATCGAGACACCACTCACAAAGGAACAATGTTGTCCTTTTTTTTTTTTTTTGTAATATAGCTATTAGTTAACACCTATAGGCTATGACCGGGCCCTAGTTCCCAATTTTAATCAATTCTGACAGGTGAGCAAGGTCTAAAGGATGGTCTTTGAGCTAACATTGCCTAGCATCGAGACTAAATATTTGTTTGGATGAGCGTTGACAAAATTTTATAAAATTGATTTAGGTTAAAATCAATTTTGAAGTAACGTGACTTATGTTTGGATGTTTTTATTCTAAAAGCAAGTTAATAGCAAAAGTCAGTATGAATTCTTTGATTGAATGCAAAAGCTACCTAATGTTACTTTAACTTAGAATCAATTTTGAACTCAAAATCAATTTCTCAATATAAAACTAAATATGTGAAAATTTACCTCAAATCACATTAATTAATATTTCAATGTAATTCTGAAAAAGCCAACATGAAATTAAACACTAACACTACAAGAAAAATGTTTTCCCAGTAGTTATATTTAATGTTCTAGATAATTTAAATTATCATTTAATCATTTACCTACAGCAAGTCCCGCTATCAAACTGGGCGGGCCGGGCCATTGTTCTTTAGTGGGCCAGCCTAGTCCGATCTAATTGTGTTCAGGCCTCTTTTTTTTGGGCTCAGCCCAGCCCTATGTGGGCCACTGGACCAATTTGGCTTGAATTTTTTTCAAACCTATTAACGTTGTTATCTATTTTAATTATTATTTTTTTGCCAAAAATTATATAAAATTAAATTATTTAAATCATATTAAATATTTAAAATTAAATTTTACATACTTTCTAGTATAAACGAACATTTTTATTTACAAAATAAACTACTCATATTAGCCTTTTTTTTTTTTACAAATGTGTGTGATCCTTTCTTTTTAAAATTTTTTAAGTATATTAATATTTTTCATTACATATATATATATATATATATATATATATATATATATATATATACTGGGCCAGGCTAGCCCGGGTCCAATTGGCCCGCCGGGCCAGACTAAAATAGCCGGATTTCCTTTGGGCTGTCTTTTTTCAGCCCAACCTAGTCCTTTTTACGGACTAAGCGAGTCAGGTCCATTTTGACAGCTCTATACACCAGGACCACCGGCCCCAAATTCAAGCCTCACAAATGTGTTACCTGCGATTTCTGACAAATGTGAGTAATTACGGAACTTTCTCATGGTTTGTGCAACCACAGGGAATTACAAGAATTACCCGCAGTTACCAAACCCCGGACAATGACAGTAATTACTCGCGGTTTTGAAACAAACCCCCAATAATTTATTTATTTTTATTAGCCACAATTTAAACCGCGGTTAACTCACGCATTCTAGACTAAAAAATGTAAGCAGTCAAATTACAGCAGCAGAACCAGCGAAATATAAAACTTAAAATTAAAATTGCAAGAAATATAAAACTTTACATTGAAATCACATGCTTGGGATGAGTCGAGTCTGGTAATTCCGAGCACCATGGAACACAGTGGGTACAATAGATCAAGTGAAGTACAAGAGTTATAAAATAAATAGTGAACTTAAAACTGCATAAATAAAATTATTAATTTTAATTACACCTGTTTCCCATCAAAACCCACTAAGTCAAGTCTACACAAAAATAACGACACAATGATGTCTAAAATGGTACCAAGAGAAAAAGATACATGTTAGCCAAAAAAAAAACCATATTAATTAAAAAGATAAAACTGCAGAAAAAAGGGCATATTTATTTCCTATTTTTTAAAACTATTTTCTGTTTTTTTTTAAAATAAACTTATTTGATAAGAGTAATTTTTTAAAGTGTTTTCAGAACTAATATATCTTTTTCAATTTTTTGAAAAAAAAAACAAAATATCTCTATGTTGTTTTAGGTTTTCTATTTTTAATTTTCTATTACTCATGTTTTTCTTTACGCTGTCACATCTTCCTTCACTCCTACTCTCTAAAAATTAGTTTTTAAAAATTGTTTATAATATAGTTTTTAAAAACTAAAAAACAAATTCATGATAAATTGGTGACAAATTCTTGTCTGGTTATGTGCTTCATCTCTTCAAAATCCTTCTCATAAGTGCTTAACTGCGCATTCAAGTGGTAGACATGTAGGGTGATCACAGTTACTATGTAATTGTTCAAGCTACATAAATTATATACATGGGGAATATTTGACTATCCGAAATAATTTAATTTCCTTGCGTTTTGTTTCTTCTATTTTGTACTGTTGCAAGGAGAAGAATTAAAACAACGCGTGAGAGGAAAGTAAAAAAGGAATGAAAATGGAAAAGGTTAAAGGACTTGTTTTGGTTCTCGAAGAAATGCTCCCAGAACTTGCTCACTTGTTTTGCTTCCTACGGCCATGTTCATAATTGCACAATTTATCTTAAACTTTTAGACCACTCTAGATCTAGTTTGAACACTCAGTCAGTATCCAACATTGACTCCGACACCAAATAGAAAAACATGAGAACATAATGGATGCAGTATTTTTTACCGATAAGAATACAAAACTGAAATGTATAACTGAGAAACGGAGATTACAAATTGTTCCATACAATCACAGTTGGAAACAAGTATAAGAATTACAAGAAATTATCAAAATTTCAAATGGACAGTATTGTGTACTCCCTCCGGACTCAATTATAAGCAACAAAAATAAAAAATAAAAAGTTTAGTAGACTCAAATATAAGCAAATTTAACTACTTTCACCCTATTTAATGATACCATCTCAAAAATACCACCCTTCAATTAATTGAGATTTTATTTCCAATGACTTTTTTTAATTTTTCATATCAAGTTTCAATGAAGGACATTTTAGGAAAAAAAAGATTATTTTTTAGATGTGATTAGTAGAATTAAATGATATTAACTAACTTTCTTAATTAGCGTAAACGATAATTAATTTTGCTTATATTTAAGTCCGGAGGAGTATGTGCATGATATGAGAATATAACACATTAAAATGATACATACATGTGTATTTTTATGCATGCTTATATACGCTAGTTAGGATCAACTTGCACCAATAAAAACTTTGCAATATTACACTGTTAATTAAAATGCAGAATAAATATGACTGATGGATTGCAACAAGTGTATGACCTTGCACAATTTCAAAGGAAGCAAACATTTCTTTTCCACGTCAAACTGTGATACTTGATTCAATTAAGTTTGGGGTGGTTGCGAGTTTTTGATTTTTGTTTTCAAATGTAATTTTTGAAACAAAACGTATTTGGCTAAAATGGAGCTGAAATGGTTTTTAACTCAATTTCAAAACACTTTTACATTCATTTTCAAACCAAGAAAAAAGATTTATGAATTTGGTTTTTGGTTTTTAAAAAAAAATACACATCATTATATTTGACAATAGCATTTCTTGTCACTACCACCACTACAACCACGCATGTCACTACTGTCACACTACTGCCATCTGTCACCACCACTACTACTGTTGCCGCCATCTCTACAGCCACCATCACCACCACCACCTTTGCTACCACCACCACCACCACCGCACCAGCACCACCATCATCGCTGCCACACAACCACTGGCATTGCCATCACTATCACCGCTGCCACAACTACCACCCATCACTGCTGCCACAACTACCACAACCACCAGCATTGCCTCCACCACCACAAGCTTCATCACCACTACCATCGTCACCGCCACCACCACCACCACCAGCAATGCTACTGCCACCACTATAAGCAATGTCACCACCACCACCGACTCTGCCACCACCATCACCAATGGCACCGCCACGATAACCACCGGTACCGCTACAACCACCGCCGTCGGCACCGCCATAACTGTCACCGTCGACATTACCACCGCCGCCACCACCATTGTCATTGTCACCACTATCACTATCATCACCACACAAACATATTCTTAAACCAATTTTAACAGAATAAAAAATTTCAAAGTAAGTTTATTTTGAAACCAAAAATTAGAAAAAAAAAAACTAAAACCAATTTTTAAAAACTAAAAACTGATTATAGTTTTTGAAATTTTCAAAACTCACAACCAAAAATCATCCCAAACGGGCCTTAAAAAACTTGATGAACTTTAGCTTTAGGAGATAATTACGGCCATAAAAACCTATTTGAAATTGTTATGAAATTTTACAAAAATTACCTGCAAGGCAATGACATCCAATTGATTGAAGATTTTCGTGAATGAGAATTTAATTAATGGTATAAAACTAACATAGTTTTAGGAAAGCAATGAAAGGCATAGTCTGTCAAACTGTGACGTTGAAATGCGAAAAAAAGAGGGAGGGAGGAGGGGGGGATATCTTTATCTCCATTGGACTGTGGAAGATCAAAGATTATGTTGATATTGTTGCAAGGATAAGGAGGTAAGACTTTTAGTCAAGTAGTGATACCTTCACATATAAAAAAATTCTTAGTTTTCGAAGTCAAGCTCTAGAAACAGAAGTTTATGTTTCTATAAGTTCAGCTCTGAACTTTAAAGGCACAGTGGAAGGAGGAAAATAGAAAAGAAAACATACCTAAGGCAGTCAAGAAGCAATAATATAATATGATTTCAATTCTCTGTTTGTGACATTTTAGGACCTAAATGATGGCATCACTAGCAGATGATTGGCTCTCATTGCGGGAGTAAACAAGACCAACCAGTGCAGGCACAATGAAGAAAGGGCGTGCGAAAGTAATTTAGCATTTGTCACAAAAATTCATATATGCTAGTCTACAGATTTTTCTGACAAGATATTTACTGGATCACCAAAATTTGGTATGGAATTAATATGAAAATGTTAATGCTTAAACAGATATGTGCAAGTCAAAGTAAAAATGAGAAGCACAAAGAAGGAGCACAACAAATAATGACAAAAGAAGGAACACAGCAAATAATGACAAAGAAGGAAGCATTTGAAAAAGGAAATAAAGGAAGAGAGAAGTAAAAGAAGGAGCATGCAAAGAAGCAATCAACCTAAAAGCTTAAGCTATTACGTGTGAGCTTAGAAATTGCTTTTAGTCACATCTCAAAAACACCTCTTGACATGAAAACCCTTTGGACTTATGGCGTGAATAAAGCACAGGCACAGCAATATCCGGTGCTTTAAGTCTAATTTTGAAACAAGAATGATGGTAAAGATCAAACAATCATTTGGACAAAGGCTCCAACACCATGTCAAGAAACAATCGTCCCTAAAGCCCCAGCCAATATAAGAAGGTTCAAAATACTTTTCAATTTACATAACATATACATAAGAAATATATATATAAAAAAAATTAGAACTTAGATTTGTTCTAGCAATTTGGATTTCTTCTCTGTGAAAGTAATTTGGATTCCTACTCACGAATCATAATTACTTCATCTCCAAGTAGCTCTAGCAATTTGCTAGCTATATCTTGCCAAAAATAGACATATCAACAAATAAATATACAAACAACAATAAAATTCTATATAACAATATAAGCAATCATACCAAGCAGAATAAATAAGGCATTAAATTTTGTGACTTTGATTTATATATGTAAGACTTGTGACATAACATCCATAGCATTTCTACTCTGTGAAATGTTTCCAAAAGCAAGGCACTTTAGAATTTCCATAAGGCACTTACTGAATCATCACGTATACTAGTTCTAAACTTAAAAAGGAAATATTTCGGATTTAGAAAGTGCTCCTGCTTAGTATCATAAGAGAAAGAATATATATACTGACTACATTGAGCAGTATTCTGCCATCAGCATGACAACAGCTCTAGTTGTAATGAAGATAGATTCTACCTAATAATAAGCCACAGAGCTTGAATAGAGACAGATAAAAGATACAAATGCATGACAAGAATTTCTTTGAATAGCAAAAGTAAGCATACCTGATCGTAACCTTTCAACCTTTGATTCCAACACACATTGCATGTTAGAAAGGCACGAAGCATCGTTGATCTAGACACAATGAACATAATACTCAATCGGTAATACTAACAAATTCATTAGCCATATATATAAATATGAAATCTTAATTGATATGCACATTTGGCTAATCGCATGCCAAAATCTCTCTAATTCGAAATTTCTCAGAAAATCCACAACTTAAATGGGCAAATAGAATAAATGAAGGAGAGGTGAGCATACCTCAATGAAGATACAGGCGAAGAGGACGAGGTTGTGGCCGAGCATGTCAACGGTATCAGTTCAGTGGAGTGAAGAGTTGCGGTGCAGAAAAGCAACGAGGAGATGAGAAGGAAGGAGAAGAGGAAATGACATACACAGTGGTGTATAGAAAGAAAGACCCAGAGGGTTTACCAACAAATGCGTGGATAAGTGGAAAGGGACTGTTCCAACTTAATTAAGGTTCTCGATTCGAGGCTTGGGAATGCAGCCGCATTTATTAGAAGAGCTTTGTCGTCCTATGCGATCCTTTCTTGGTTTGGAGTAGTTGCACACTTTGCCATCATTTTAAAAATATCAACCAAAAAAAAAAGACCCAAAGGCCTTTATCTATATTAATCTCTTTGAATCCCCATTTCAGTATTGAATTCTATATCTCAATTTAGCTTTTAGTTTTTGAAATTATTAAATTTAGTAATTTATTATCTGCATTTTATAAGATAAATGTTTATTTTTATATAATTCAATTTTATAATAAATAAATATTTTTAAATATATAAATTATGTTATAATTAAAACTCATAATAAATAAATAATCTTTAACTATATAAATTATATTTTAGTTTACAATAAATAATTTAAATTTTGATACAAAATTATTTTTAACTATTAATAATTTTTTTTTAAATTATTAAAATCAATTTAGAAATTTAGACAAAGGAGGGTGGTTTTAAATGATTGAAAGAGAAAAATTTTGGTCATTTGTGAGAGTAGTATATGGAATACACTTCTAATCCTTTGTTTGGATTATTACTAAAATAGAGAGAAAAGAAATAAAAATAATAAAAATAAAAGAAAAATAGAATAAAAAAAGTGTGCTAGGATAGATAGAAATAAGAAAAAAAAGAGTAAAAAAAAAATTCTCCCTGTTTGATTGGATGGATGGAAAACAGTGTAGAAATTAATAAATAAATAAATTATATGAAAAAAATTATATAATTTTTTACTCCATTAATTGTTTTCTTAACATAAAATTGTTTATTATTTTTCAAAAAAAATTATGTTATAAAAAATTATTTAATTTTTTAAGAAATTAAAACAAAAAATGAAAAAACAAAAAACATCATTCCTTTCCATTTCATCCCAATTTTGAAGGGGGGGAGAAATTATTTTCTAGTGAGTTTCACGGAAATAATATATCTCCTTCCTATTTTTGCTTTTCAAATAAATGGTAGAAATTTGGTACTTTTATCTTATCTGTCTCTCCTTTTTACTTATTTTCATTCTATTTCAACCTAAACATAGTTGTGTATTTTTATTTTTTATTTTTAGTGCACAATGACGACAAGGTTAGAACCTTGTACATACTGCCAAAACCCTCCACCATTAGGCCAATCGTAATGGATTATGTGTATTCTAATTTATAATATAGAAGCATATTTTTAAAAATTTATAAAATTAAAAAATAGTTTATTAAGTTAGTTTAATTGTCACTCTTAGTCAACTAATAGCATTAGATATATTAAAGTAGCGTCTTAAGTGCATGGTTAATGCTCATGTTAGCTCACACATAATACTCAGTCATGAGAAATTGTCATTTTAGTCTTTAAAATTATAGAACACTATCAATTTAGGGTGTGTATGAGACAATTGAAAAAATTACATTATTTCAATAATTGATCATATGTAGAATTGATAATTATTATAATCATTATAATTAGAACCGATTTTTGTTTAGATAAGTTTATTGAAGAGTGATTTTAAAATAATGAATTTTGTTTGGATACAAAAAAAAAATGGCTTTTACATAGTAAATTATGAAAAAATGTATGTATAAAGTTGAAAAAGAAAAAAAAAAGTTGTTGGAAAATTTGAGAGTAATTTGGGGATAATGTGTTTGAGAAGAAAAAAAGCTGTTAAAAAAATCATAAGCTACTAAACTATAAATTATTAAAAATAACTTTTTTCTGAAAACAAAAATTTTTTTATCAAATTTTAAATATTTTTCCAAACACATTGTTTCACAAACAGATTTTTTTTCTCCAAAAAAAACAACTAAAATCCCCAAATTTCAATTGTCCCAAACATGCTCCTGAAATGATTAAATCTTTTATATTGAAAATCACCAGTCAAGTTAGTCTAGTCATCACTTCTATACACCTAACAATATTAGACACACTCCTATGATACATTAAGTGACATGTTAACACCTACATTGGCCCAAATGTGACCTAGTTAGAGGGACCACTTTTATTTTTTATTTTTCTAGCAATGTTGACCTTCTTCCTTCTTTTTCCTTTTTTTTTTTATTAAAAAATGCCAATGGAATTCTAAAATCTAAAGAAATAGAGCTTCAAGAAGAACAATATAAAGACAATGATTATGGACAGTGTAGGATTATTTGCATAGTCAAGACAAAACAAAAAATACACAAGTAGGAGTTAGAATGCATATGCAAACTTGAGGTTCCATGATCGAGAAAACAAATTTGTAATGTTGCTATTGTGATTTAAGAGTAGTTATGTGAATCTCAAGAACTTAGAGGAATTCATGAAGAATTTTCTACATATATGTTCCATCAAAGGTGTATTGAATAAAAATTATGAAGTATTTTAAACATATTAAAATTGTGAGCATGATTGTGAAACATATTGTAATTTTTTTGTAGGTTGATGAATCAAATTGTCATTATTTAATTTGGGTTGACAAATAAAGTAAAGTATGTGCAATTAATGCACATGGAAGAGAAGAACTATAGGGGTAGAGTTGATGTTTAAGGTTAATTGTGTGAGGGTTGAAGTCATAATGTTAAGATACCATGTAACATTGATATTTCTTATGATAATTTTTCCTATTATTTTAATATGGGCATAGGTATGAATTAGTTATTTAAGGGGCATAGGTCAACTTCAACCCTAGTACTATTTAAGTCATTATTTAGGTCATTTTTTTCATATATAATAACACTATCAACTTCAAGACACATTCACTTGTTTAGATTAATACAAAACAACTTCACCTAAATGACTAGTTGATTCATGTGATTAGGTTGCCACATGTGGGTCAACATGAGTGCTAATAGGGCACTTAACATGTCATATCAACATGTTTAATGTGATTAATTGACTGGCACTAGTGTGGAGAACACTTTTTAAATCGGTTGATGAACTAATTTAGATATAGCCGATATAAAAATGGAAGCTTTTTAAATTGGATGTTGAACCGATTTAAAAAAGTATTTTTAACTCGGTTATTCCATTATCGAGTTAAAAGAAAGCTACCACAATCCGCAATCAAACATTACAGCACCAAAACTCAACTAGTTTTCCTACTCCTGATTCATAATTCATTTTCTACAAATAAGATCAAGCTTTCCCACTCCCGATTCATAATCCTAACTGCTAAACTTCGTGAGCAAACTTCTCAACTAAAAGCAAAATCATCATAAATCTAACTAAATCCAAACGAGATCCAACAAATTCACAAAACAAAAGAGAAATAGCGACCACTCACCGGCACCATTCCCAAAGAGCATAACCTTCCTCCGACTCCATCTCAGTCAGCAGCGAGAGCATTGGACTGTCGGAGACAAAAACACCGTTGCCGCCATTGTCATAGCGATTTTCGTTTTCATTTTCGTTCTCTGCAGTGGCTGGTTTGAAGCGAGACTAAGACTAAGTGGGATTCTAATCGGTGAAGCTGTAGATCTTTGTTGGCGACGGTGGAGTGATCGATGGTGACATTGCCGTCAATGGAGAAGGCTTTTTTGGAACTTTTAAATACATTGGAGTGATTGAAACTTTTACTTTGCTTTCACAGAGGTCAAGTTGTGCCTTTAAACTTTGTGTGATTTGAGATTTTAAAAAAGAGAGATTTGAAATTTTAAAAAGCTTTTTAAAAAGTTTTACTTTTTAAATTGGTTGCACGAGAACCAACTTAAAAAGGTCTTTTTAATCGGTTCTCATACAACCGATTTAAAAAGTTTTATTTTTTAAATCGGTTACAAGTAGAATCGATTTAAAAAGTTATCACTTATTTACAAAAATGCCACCGTATTTTTTTTAAAAAAAATCAGACTCAAAAAAATTGATTTAAATTCCTATTTTAAAAACTATTTTTTGTAGTAGTGTGGAGGTGAGACAAGATTAACTTGATAGACAGTCTTTAAGTTTAGAGACCATTTAAAAATTTAGTAATTTTAAGGAGTAAGTTGACCCCACTCTATTATATTATAGGCTAAAATGGTGATTTATTATCCCCAGATTGCCACAACGGGCCAATATAGGTGCTAACAAGACACTTAACGCGCATTTCAGTTTGCCTGATGATGTTAGTTGACTAAAGATGACAACCGAACTAACTTCACCGATGGTCTTCAACTTCAAGAACTAAATTAATATCATTCTACATTTTCAAAGATTAAATTAAAGGTGTTCATTGGTTGGATTGGTCTGGATTTAAGGTAATATCAAATCCAAATCAATCATATTTAATTAGATTGGTTTGACTCACATCATTGAGTTATAATAAAAAATAAATTATTATATTTTTTCAAGTTTTTACTTCCACTTATTGTCTATTTCATATAAATTTTTAATTTTATATTAATGTAGGGTAAAAATATTCATTATTCTTTAATAAATAATTATTTTTTTTATTTAATATTTATTTTTTCTATAATTATCACTTTGCATATCTCGTTAATTTTTTACTCAAAATATGATAAAAAATCACATAATAAACATGACTAAATTAAAATACTTGGTAACACGAAATAAGATTTGTAGAAAATCAGAATGAATGAAAAAGAAAGAAAAGACAAAAGTATAAGAGAATTTTAAAATATATTAGTCTAAAAATTAAAAAATAGTTGATCGAATCATTAAGTTAATTCGAGTAAAAAAAGGATAAATTCGAGAAGTGATTCAATAATAATTGATTTGTTCATATTTAAAACAAAATTAACCAATTAGCTACATCAATCTAAATCAATTCAATTAATTTAGTTTTTGGGTGAACTCGAGATATCTCCTAGTCGAAAGCTAAGGACAACTCTCTCGAGATACTGAGATCCATTTAAGGAGCTGACCTCTTCCAACAAATATTTTTCCATACACACAAACCCGAGAATCAAATCACTGACCACATGTTTAAGGGACAAGGTTATCTGCCAACCATGTCACACCTAGGGATGTTCACATCTAATCCAATAAAACAATAAGAAAAACTGCAAACTGATCCAAAAAATTGAAAACCGATCAAAACTAAATTTCTTTGGATTTTTTTTGGATCATTTTTTGCATAACCAATCAGTTTGGATCAATTTTCAATTGATGTTTGCAAAACCGAACCGATATTTTTTAATACACACACGCTATTAAACGTTTCACATGTAACTTTTATGCTTTTTTTTTAATGTTTTTTAGTATTTCACCAATACTTTTATTATGCTTTTTCATGTGTCCAACTAATATAGTAAAACTATGTATACTTCATTCTCCTCAATTTTATTTTGAATATATATGTTTATGTCTCCTTAGAAAAAAGAAACCATGTTATAAAATAATTAATCAATTAATTGATATGTTTCTTTTTTATGCTTATTTTAAAAATAATGCCCAATATTTAAGGAGTAATAGGAAATTAAAATATCGGTAAGGATGTGTCAAAAAAAACTAAATCATCCAATCCAATCTAAACTGCATTTTATCGGATTAGATCGGGTTGAATTTTTTTAAGTAAATAATCCAAATCAAACTGAACTACAAGCTATTTTAATTTTTGAATCAGATGACTTTTTAGTTCAAAACCAATCCAAATTGATATGTGAACACCCCTAACCACACCAAGTTGGTAATTAATTTAGTTTAGATTATCAAATTCATAAGGTCAATCTATTCTAATAAACACTCCTAATTAAATTTTGGATTTACTCATTTCTCCCCAACTTTGCAACCATTCGAGATCAAATTGAGAGGGATTTTACACCACAAGTGAGTTGTAATATGTTATATTATAAATCTAGGATCTATGATCTATTTGTAAATATTAAAATTTTAAAACCTGATAATAAAAATATTGTGAGAACTTCAGAGCAAAAATAAAAACTTTAAACACTTTGTTATATTACAGATCGATTTCATAACCTTCTATGCACCATTTCGCTCACTAATTTACTGTACACAGCACTTAAAGTATAAATTTAAAGAGAGGAAAATATATTTTTCTCGTTATGTCGTCACGGTCGTAAATCGTAACTAAAGATAAGGAACTGATAACAAAAGGATTGTTTTTGTATTATTAATTGAAAATTAAAAAGAAAAGGAAAAAGAGAGAAAAGACATTGTGGGTAAAGTTTGTTACCTTCGTTGAGACATGATGACAAGTTATCGGCTGAGAGGCCAATTATCCACTTAAAGAGAAACCTATGATCCAGTCTCGGTCTATAACTCTATATAATCTAAAAGAATAATATTCGTACACTTTGAATAATATTTTTATTTTTCTTTTACTTTATTTTTTTCTTTTTATTACATCACATCATTTATTATATTATATTTTTATTTTTTATTTTTAATCTTCCTTCCTTCTGCCGCTTACAGTAAAAAATAGTGTATAATAATAATTTTCCTATAATCTATATTCTTGTCTACCATCATTTCACTCACATGCAGGATCATTTGGACCAACCCCTATAACTATAACTATAACTATATCTACTGGGGCATGGGGACCATCTCGAGTCAGATTTCGTTTCCAATTGACGTAAATCTACATTCTTCGCACATTATCAAATAAAAAATAGAACTGAAGAGTGAACTGTTAACTTAGTGCTCGATTAATTATTATATTGAATAATTTTGTATTAAAATAATATAAGAATTACGATATATTGAAACTAAATTCAGGTTATATGATGAATAACTTATTATAGTTAAAAATAACATGATATTGATACTTTCTATTATTGAATTAGTTTTTAAAAAAGCACATATGATATAATAGGAAACCAAAAATCAAGAAGTTACAAACACTAAACTATTTTTTTTTTGTATAAATTATATAAATATATATAAAATATAAATCATGTAATAAGTTTTATAAATTTATTTTTAATATTTTTCATATAAAAACTTATGTAAACTTCAAGTTTTTAAATTAGTTTAAAAGATGACTTTAAAGTATTTAAAAGAAAATAATGTTTCAGCTACAATGAAAAAGATAAACAATGAAATCAGATAACAAGTGCAGCCATGCAGGTAATAAAGTTGGACCGTTTGAACGGAAGAAAGCAAGCGCAAGGCTCGAGAGCACAACGGATGCTGCGATGGGACACGCTTAGTCACTTAGATTGAAAAGGATAATAACATTACTAGAAATCGGAAGGATAACGTTACCACTTAAAATTAAGAAGAATTAAAAAAAAATAAAAGAGAAAAGATGTATTTAGAGAGATACAAATAAAATAAGAAATGAAGAAATTTCTATTTATTTAAATGAGTGGAAAAAGTGAAATAAATAAATAAAATAAAATAAAAAATATTTTTATATTAACTAAAAAATTACGTAATTATTTTTTCTTAATATAAAATTATTTATTATTTTTTAAAAATATGTTATAAAATTATTTAATTTATTGAAATTTAAAAGGAAAAAAAATAAAAAAGAGAGAGTATCTTGTCTTCCAATTTCATGCCAATTTAGAAGGAATTTTTTCTACCGGGTTCCACAAAAAGTTTCTCTTTTTCTTATTTCTCTTCTAAAATAAATAGTAAAAATTTAATATTTGTATCTTATATTTTTCTATTTCTATCCATTATATTTTTATACAAACAAATAGATGATACATTTCATAAAACATTAATTCAATTATTTTATTAAAGATTGTATTTGTTTCTAAAATTTTTGTCACGTTAATATTTGTTAGAACAAATGTATATTTGATTTGATGATTTTGTTTATAATGATTTTTATAATTATTTTCTTCCTCCCTTTTCATAATTCATGCTATTTAACAATTAGTGCCTTAAAAATTGAATTAGTTATTCAATGAATAAAGGTATGATTAATACTTTACTAATCCTTTAGTGATGAAAATAATTGAGGTCGTTTTAGATATAAATAAATATATATGTTAATAATATAATATACATTAAATAATATACTAATAACATTATAAAAGCATCAAAATAAATAAAATTTTAAATTAATCTAAAACGATCATTTTTATAAAATAATTATTTTATCTTTTTATAATTATATGTCATATAAAATAAAAAAAGAATAATTCATATTTTTATTTTATCTTTTTAATTTAAAAATTAACCTTTATTTAGTTAAAGAAAATATTTATTGATGAATTAAATTTTTTTAAAACGTTAGAAAAATGTTAAAAATTTCAAATTAATTTTCCACCAAATTTAAATCGACTCCCTAATTATTTAATTTTAAATTCTCAATGAACTGAATATTTAATTAATTTACTAATTTTATAGTTGAACCAAATAATCCGAAATGGTTCTAATATACACACACAAATAAATAAATATGTGGAATTACATAATTAATTTATTTCAAAAGAAAATGTGGTTTTTTATTTATTTTAGTGCAAAATTATGGTTGAGTGTGTTTGTGAAGTTATTTTAATTGACTTAGTATTTATTTAATTAATTTATAAGATTATTTAATTAAAATAAAAATATTTGGAAAATAAATTCATATCATTAGTTATAACATTTTTTGAATACAATATTACTTAAAGTGTCATAATTTATTATTAATTTTGTTAATATATTGAAACGACGGTTTGTTACACATGCACACCCCCTCACGTGGTTTTTGATATTCCCCTTTATTTACTTAAGTTAAATAATTTAATTAGAATTACTGATATTGTAAAGGTTTTATAGTTTTTGTATTGTTATTTAATTTATTCGTAAAATATCATGTATGGTAAGTGTTCTTGAGGTATAATAAGACCGCACAACCTTATTTGGTAACTGATTGCGTGATCGGTTTGTCTCCTAATGTTGACCATATATATTTGGTTCACTTCCATGGATGTTGATCCTCAAAGTAATAGGTCAGCTAGCAATCAAACCCTAAAACCAAGCAATGACCACTATCACAAACATGGACATTATGTGTGAAGGATAGTTACCGTAATCTTCACTTGATCTTCTAAACATATATGACAAGGTGATGTCGAGGATTTACCTAACACACTACTTGATTCTCTATAAATACCCTATTACAACCTTCACTAGATACACACAATTCCTACATATAATATTGTTACTTTATAGAACACTGATTTGAGCATCAAAGTCTTTGTGTGTATGCCCCCTTCGACGTATGTAGAAGACCTCCCATTGTCGCCAACCAAAGATAAGCCCCAGGTGAAGTTTACTGTAACAATTCATTCAAAATAGTAAAATTGTTAGCTTTTAAAGTAATTATTTTAAAAGTCTTATCTCTATATTGGAGTGACTTTTAATTAGTTAACAGTGTAAAAATATTTACATTAACTATGTATCAAAATTAAACTCCAAGTTCAATTACTAACTATAGATTATTATCACTGTTATATTAATATAAAATTCTAATTAAGAGTTATAATAGTCAGTTTTAATGATAAAAATCATATCCAGCTTTAACGCTTATAATGATTCCACCCGACTTGAGCAGGATTACCTCCCATAAAAAAAACTTATGGTCTCTACAAAAAAAAAAATGATAAAATTTATATACAAAATGTATGATTCTTTTTAAACTCAAGGTGTTTCAAGCACGGGAAAAATTTCAAAATACAACAATACTGGTTAACATAAAAAAATTCATATACTGGCATTAATTTTTCAATGTTACACATGTATATTCAAGGTCAATTGATACATCAAGCATATTTTAATTAATACAAGTATTGTATTTAATAACAAAAATTATTTTAGTCCTTCTATTAAAATTAAAAAAGTAAAAACAAAAATGATTTTAAAAAATGAGGGAATAGTTTCTTCTCAATAAAACACTATATTCTTTTTTTTAATAAAAAAATACTTGTCCTTCCATAAGGACTGATATTTCTAAGCTTTTATGTTCTAATTCTTATAACTTCTTAAATATTATTCATAAAAAATATTCATAAAATATTTTAGAAGTAATTCTATATGTATCTATAGCACTTTTATACAGTTTATTTAATTTTTGAATATTTACAACAAAAGAAAATGCTTCACTCTTGTGATTCAGTGTTATTTTATAATTTTATATAGAAGCATTTTTTTTTCTTTTATATTGTCTCAAGATTCCGTGATATAGATGTATTTTCTTATGAGATTTATTTGGTTGTTCTTTTCTAATGAAAAACAATTTTTTTCTCATCTTATTATATACAAGAAATTCTATTAGTTGTTTTCTCTCTTTTCACTTTTAAATTTAAAATATGAAGCATTATTTTAAAAACAAGATTAGTCCAACCAATCAACTCATTGATTCAGACAACTCAGAAAATTGGAGGAACAAAAAACCGATCAAAAATCAGTCAAAGTAACTAGTCACAAAACAGTCAAAATGGGGCAAGAATAAGTGTTGTAAAATTGGTTTGAAATGTTTTTTTTTTTTAAAGAATTTTTTTTTCTTTTATTTAAAAAATTAAACTTGAAAATATTTTTTAAATTAAAGAAAGGCTCATTCAAGATTTACATGTAAATTGTTATTATGTAACTATTTATTATGATTTTTTTTATCTTGTATGACATGTAATATGATTCTTTTATACTAATTTAAACTTTTACTTAATTTAATTTTCTTATAATTTTATATTAGTTTGTTACTAAATGTATTATACAGTGTTATATATGCATATAATTATCATCATTTCAATTACGATTAAACTATGAACTATGAATTAGTACTTTTCACTAATTCAATGAACGGTTCAATTTTAGAAAATTACTATAAACTCAAGTATTATTTCTTCATTATAAGAGAATTTGGTAAAATATTTAATAAATCAGTAATTTATATAAACTCTTTGATAAAGAATGTTTTCAGAATAAAAAGTTAATGAAAAAAAAAAAACATTTTGAAAACCTAAGATGGTAAAACAGGAAACTAGGGTGAGTAACTAGACTCGCTAAGCTATCGTCATCCATTAGTGAAATTCATGATTCTGTGGTTCAAATGTAGAAGAAAAGAAATGGACAATGATGGCAACTTAAATAAGTTATCTTGTTGGGCCAGCCCAAACCGACCTTCAAATTGGTCTACAATTTAATCATGATATAGACTAAAATGGGGAGAGGGAGTTTGCAAAACAGAAAGAGCAGTAAAAAGAGGAAAGTTACGCTTCTCAATTTTGAAACCCCTAAAGAAACGTCTTCCCAATTCTAACTCTCCTTTTGGCTATTGCCAATAACCACGGCATGATAATAACATGCCTTGCATGATTTCTAATTGTAAGCCTCATTTCCATTTAACTATTAGTTATAATATAAGCCTATGCGTCATATCATCTACTTTATTATCATTGATTCAGATTAATTAAGTCTAATCACTTGTGCCTAGGTCTTCAGCTAAACCAGTTTGTTTACGGGGTACAATTTCCATAAAATTATGTTGTCTTTCCAAAAAGGTGTTGTTGACCTGCTTGAGACTTCATGTTGCGAAAACGCACCATCAAGATTGAGCGCATCATTTTCAATTGGGCCACTAATTGGTCTAATCATAATTATATTGATTCAAGAGTCTTGCTCTGCATCTTTAATGCTGCAGAGAACAAACAAAAACAGAACAGCCAAAAGTTACTAAAAGAAAAAAGGAAGAAAAAATAAAAAATCAATCATCGTTGAAAGAAATACTACAAAGTTACTTGAGAGTGCGAGAATGTGACATAGTGGACAACAAGGGGGCGGCTAAATAATGGTAGTAGTAATAGTTGGTGAAGGAAAGATTATTTGTTTTTCCTCGGGCCCCTAATAAAATTGAATTTAGAATACAAAGTTTGGCTTTGGGAATGATATAATAGTAATAGTAAATTGGTATTGGTTGAGTGAAAATTTTTAAGCATGCCGAGGCAGATTAGAATTGATTGTGTACGGGCAGTGCAACGCAGCCGATGAGACCGTGTCCTTTCTTGTTACCTGGTCCAGTTATATTATTGAAGCCAATTATTTGTGGTCTTAAATTAATTACATTTTGGGGCGGTTCACGTGCTACTGAATCATTTGTGGAGGTTATTCATTTGATTTTGAGTCCCGTGGGCAGACCTCCCACACTGTTAATTACTGCTACTTAATTAAGTACGGGGTTGCCCTGCTAGCTCCGTTGTCTCTAATAAGCACACACCCTTTTTAATTTGGATTTTGAATGTGTTTGTGTTTGCATGAGTGTACCTCTCGCTTTCTACAAATGACAGCTAGCTTAGCTAGCTGAGCATGAGGCTGTTGCATCCTTACAAATTGACCAATTCCAAATTTCTTTCATCCCCATCTTTCGATCTGTTACTTGACTTGCCTTACTATTGCAGCATTTACTTCTAGAAATTCGGTGAGCAGGAGCAAACAAACTATATATGACCAGCTATGCACATACACTGTAGGATGTGTGACCGTAGAGTCATGCTCCTTGACATTATATTACAGATTCCCGCTGTTGAGAAAGGGAAAGTCTTCTTAGACAAAATTTCCCCCTATTTCTTTTGCTAATAACACACAAAAGTTTGCACATGGAATAATATTATGGCAGCTAAGCTCTTGGACTATTATTTGAAATTTTGAACAACAATTAATGAGGCTCGGTACAGGTCAATCGGAATTTACCAGATTTCCCACATGAAATGACATAATAACAATGTGAAATTTGTTTCAGGGCCCATACATAGTTGAATGGATGTATTGTATTTGAAAGTATGTATATATTGTCAATCTCACATGTTTAAGTGTTACTCTTAATTATACCAATAAATTTTATCTAGAATTCATACACTTCTTCTTTCTTTTTTAACAAAATTAATAACATCGAGAAATTTGTAAAATTTAATTAAATAAGAATGAGCATAAGCACGTTAAAAAATAATAACAAACAGTTCCATAACCTTTAATTAGTTTTCATTTTTTTTTCTATGGACTAGAAATATATCCTCGTTTGGGAGGCAGTGAGAACTTGTCGTTGTTACAATGGATTTTTCATCCTCTCAATTTTCGGATAGGAAGGAGTTAATGGTAGCTCAAAGCTTATCAGTCTTATATATATATATGCATGTATGTCAACCCATATAAAATGAAAAATTTTAATTATTTAATGAAACAAATTAAAGTTTGTTTAAAATGTATCATGGCATTGAAACAGGCATTACATTCTACATTTTTTCCCTTTAAAATGTAGGTAGGTCTTCGCATAACGTGTGTTACGCGTTAATAAGGTCAGACTCTTCTATCTATCACTCTCATAATGATATATCGGTTATACTTACAAGGACAAATGTGAATAAATAGGATTGGAAAACCATGAATTTACCGGATTAATGGAAGTGATGGAAGCAACAATGTCAATGAGAAAAAGTCAAAAAAAAAAGTCAATGAGAAATATATCCACCGTCCAATATGGTAATCATCAAACGTGAAAAAACAATCATATTGGTCGAGGGTTTTGCGTGATGCATGTACCACAATGGAAGGCCTATAATTGAAGTGTGAGTTTAACTAAAGCAGTTTAGGTCTTCCAAGTACGCTAAAAAGGTGAAATCGATGAGTAGCTTCAACTTAAAATGATTCTATATAAGTATATATTAACATGGGTTTTTAAGTTGTATGTTAAAAAATTAACGATATAAATATTTAATATCTTAAAAACTTTAAATTATTTACGTTAATTAATACATTCCTATATTATAATTTAGAATACACAATTTGGAGGACGAGACTCTCATTTTTCTTACTTTCTCAATTAGTCATTATTAATATTATCTTTTTTGGAGATACAATTCACTTGTTGTCTCTATAATTGATCAAAAAATTTCTCTCAATTATTTTAAATTATTATCTTCTATCTTTATTTGTATATACTATATATCTCTTTCAATCTATTTTCTTTTTTTTATTTCTAAATTAAATTTCAATATTTTTTTTAAAAAAGAAATTATCAATAGTTTAATATAACCTTATGTCATAATTTAAATTTTTTATTATAAATCTAAAATGTAATTTATATATTTACATATATTTATTATAAAATTTAATTATATACAAATAAATATTTATTTATTATAATATACATGTTCAAATACTAGTTAATAAAAATTCAAATGGTGATAGTCAGTTGTAACTTATCATGTGTTAGGTTCCACATCTAAATCACAAGAGTTGAGTTAAAAATGTGAAAATCAAAAGTTATTAGGAATAGCTTTTGCCTTGAACATGGAAAACGAATGTAATTATTATTTGATATGATATAGTTCCAAACATACTAGTTTCTCTTATCATCTTATAAGATCTAATTAACTATTTATTAAACATAGAGAAAAAGATTCATAATTAAAGATATTTTTGTAAAAAAATAATTAATACATGAAACATTTTAGATTGGTTCTTATAAAAATGACCAAATCAAGTTATTAATTTGGTTTTTATAAAAAGAACTAAAAAAATATTAGTAACAAAAAAAATTCTCTTCAATAAAATTTAACATTAAAAGATAATGTTTAACTACTTTTATCTATCCATAACTTTTAAACATGAATTTATAATATTTTTTATAAAATAAATTAAATAATTTTAATGATTAAGATTTCATATCAAACCCCAGATATCTAAACCCATTTACTAACCAGTTAGCGAGGCGGTTTGTCAGGTTGCACGTAGACGACACGGCGCGGCATGACGCATTTCCAAATCCTAATACCCCCAAAAAATCAATTATCAAGCAATTAACAATATATAATTATATGAAATTGAGCGTCGATCATATAATGATTACGCCAAGAATTTTGAGTGGAATACGAGGCAAGGGACGAGGTTGGAGTCGACATAAGTAAACTGAAGATACAGGCACCAGGCGGGTAAAATTTCACTACACCCGAGAATAAATTTGTTTATTTTATGGCAATCAGTTTTTAGAAATTAAATAAAAAATGCACAGAAGTAATTAGTGTAGTGACATCACATTTCAACTTTTTACAGCTTTTTTAGCTTAAATAGTTAAATCAATGATAACATTCTTTTTTTAATTCCTTTTAAAGTCTTGAAAAGATAGGTCCGTCTTTAATAAAATAAGTCTAATAGAGTACCAAATATTTATTTAATTAGTATTACTAAATTTAAAAATGAATTTAATGTTTATATTTTTAAGCTAATTAAAAGTAATTAAAATCAACCGAAACCTCATTAATTTGGCTGGTTCCTGCGTCATTAGTTTAAAATTAAATGTAATTGACTTTGAAAAATATAATTAAATATTTAAATTAATTTGAATTATATATTTACACCAACACATACGTTTTCATTGAAAAGTATAAAAATTGATTTTTCTACTTTAAAATAAGTAGGGATTTAATTGATTATAAAATTATTATTTTACATTTTATATTTATAAAATTTATTATATGGTTAACATCATCTCATACAAATAATTTTGACTTAATTTTACTTTTAGCCTCCATATTTTAATTTATATAAGATTTTTAGTCTTTATAATTCTAATTATT
This sequence comes from Spatholobus suberectus, assembly GCA_004329165.1. Lineage (NCBI taxonomy): Eukaryota > Viridiplantae > Streptophyta > Magnoliopsida > Fabales > Fabaceae > Spatholobus > Spatholobus suberectus. The sequence goes on from CM014733.1 coordinate 2,043,667, forward strand.
TGCATTAATAATCATAAATTTTCAATTAATAAAACTAAGTCTTTCTTCATATATTTCATCTAATAATTGACAAAAATATAAGAAAAGTCTATACTGATTTGTTTAGATTGATAAATAAATATATAAAATATTTAAATAAAAATAAAATTATAAAATGAAATGAGAGACTTTGAATTTGTATTTAAACTAGTGTAAAAATTCATGCTATACATGGGACAGTGGAGTCATATTGACACAAACATGAAATAATAATGTTTTTATGTGAAGGGAACGCAAAAAAAAAAAAAAAAGGTTTAAAGATACAGTTCTTAATTGGTTATCTTATTTACCATATACATTTGGAAAAGAGTAGAGCAAATTGAAATTTTAAAAAAATATAGAGAATTTTTTTTATTATAAATTCTTGAACATCAATATAGAAAAATCATAGTTACAAAAAATAGCAATGTAAAGCAAAAGATATTAAAAAACAAAATAAGCTTAGGGAACAAAACACTAAGGTTAATATTGAAGATGATCTTTAAACACTGTGAAAGACTTCTCGATATACAACATTTGTGGTTGATGTACATACTCTTTAATCATCATCTAAGATCAAAATCTTGAGACCTAGGAATGGCTTAACTCTAACATATTGAACAATTACAACAGCATTGTTAGTATCTCCTCTTGCGAGGAAAGAGTTAAACTACTTAACATAGTTTTCGAATAATGTGCACTTAAAGCGTATGCTACAATAAGGATACAAACCAATAATTAAAAAATATAATACTACTAAGTAACTGCTTTAAAATTGTGAAATATTACATTATTATTAATATGCACATAGAATTACTACCCTTCAGAGTCAAGTTAAATTTCTTTCATCTTTATTTTGTCACCATTTGCCACAGCCTTAGTTTTAGGCCCATATGAGATGAGTATGCCCATGACATTTACAAATATGAAATAATTTATTAGGTTATAAAAAATTTCAATGTTATTATTATTATTATAACAAAAAAAAATAATAAAACACTCACCAACCAAAAAATTGGTGTCATAGTCAATACAAAGAACCTTAAAGATCAGGGTAAGTGTTAACAACTTATTGGGAACAACATTATTAGCAAACAACTTTAGTTTTGTAGCTATTTGAAAGTTGAGCTTGTATGGATGTCTAGTCATTCTATAAGGACCTTTACTATTGACTACACTAAAACTGAACATTAAATAAATAGAGTCTTCTTTAACCGGTGGTTGGAACCTATATATTAGAGTATTCCTGACAGTTGCATGTATACAGTCTTCTTGTAGAAGAAGACAAACATTAAGAACAATAATATATGTAATTAGAAAATTTATTATAATTGTATTGTATCATATCATAGTAGGCTTTGCATTATGAACTTACATTTTAGTTCATAAGGATCATCTCAACAAAATATATCAAATTTTCATTGTTTTTGTTGGTAACATGCCAAAGTCTGACAACTTTGACAATTAGGCTCCACGTCTGTCTAAATGTATCCACATTTGAGAGGAAGTCACATTTAGGTGCCATTGATGTTGAGGTTATGAATACCAAGATCGAAACTAAACCACGAAGAAAGGAAGATTAGTGTGTTTCTCAATACGACCAAGTTAAACATAAAGCAAATGAAATTCCGCATTATTTAAATAGAACTACAGAAGGGTTCAGGAGTTATAATCGAAGAATAGGATGTTAATTTCAAGTGAAATTGTAGGAAAGATTAATATATTTTTATTTTATTTAATTTGAGTTGTAACTTTCTATTTGGTCCATCAAAATGCTATTAATTTGTTTTTGTAAATAAATTCCATATTAAATTATATTCTATATATAATTTCATTATGATTATTCCCATTTTAAATTGAATTAGTTACAAAAATAAATTTCATACTAAAATTGTTCACTAAAATGCTATTAATTCATATTAACTGGCCAATTGTCCATATTAAATTATTAATTATTAATCCATAATAATATAGAATTCTTGTCCATATTAAATTATTTTTGTAAACAAAATCTATAGTAATGGTGCATTTGAAATTTGAAATTAAGCATCATTTAAGTATTTAATGAAAATTTACATTTTAAATTAAAATTGCTATAGAGATAAATTTCACATTAAATTATTTCCTTAAATAAATATCATATTAAATTATTTGCGTAAGTACTTGTATATTTTAAATTAATCGTTCAGTATAAATTTATTGCTTATGTGTTCCAGAACATAAAAAATATATTGATTTTGTGTATTAAAAAATATATTTACCTTTTGTAATAAAAAATATTAAATAAATATACTGCTTATAATTTAAGTAGTAATTTGTTTCATATCTTAAAAAATATATAAAAATTATTACTATAGAAAATATTATAATAAAATTTAACTTTTCAAATATTGGTTATTATAATAATTTAAATTTATTTAATATTTGACAACACATCATGATATTATATTGATTAATTAAAAATTTTGACAAAATTTATATTTTTGTATAGAAATCATAAATAAATCTTATTTTATAGCTTTTATCTTCTTTCATTAAGTCAGATATATCAAATCTGGTGTATACATATCTGATAGCATGGGATCTAACACTTGGTATATATAAAGAATGATACGAATGTTATTAATTCATATTAATTGTCTGTATTAAAATATTAATTCATAATAATATTGAATTTTTGCCACATAAAATTATTTTCATAAATAAAATCTATATTAATTGTTCATTTGAAATTAACCATCATTTAAATTTCTAATGAAAATATCTATTTCAAATTAAGCATGATTTTAAATTGTCACAGAATAAAAAATATTGCAAGATTCTACTATTTATTTCACATCTTATTTAGTAATGTCCTTTCTCATTAGTATTATTACACCTTATAATGGAAATTTCGATTTTAATATGAATTAGCTACAAAAATAATATGGAATAAGCAAAAAATTGCCTAATTTAATTTTTTAATGAAAATATCCATTTTAAATTAAGCATCATTTTAAAAATCCTGAATTAAATTATTAATTCATAATAATATGGAATTTTTGTCCATATAAAATCATTTTCATAAATAAAATCTATATTAATTATCTATTTAAAAATTGAAATTAATCATCATTTAAGCCATTAATAGAAATTTCCATTTTAAATTGAAGTAGCTACAGAAATAAATTTTACATTAAATTATTTCCATAAAAAAATGTCATTAAATTATTTTTGTAAATACTCGTTTATTTTCAATTAATTGTTCAGTATAAATTTATTCCTCATATGTGTTCAAGAACATAAAAAATATATTGCCTATGTATAATATGAAAGTTTTGTCCTTATTAAATTATTTCAGTAAATAAAATCTATATTAATTATACATTTGAAATTTGAAATTAAGCATCATTTTAAAAATGAAAACTCATCTGAAAATAAAAATAATCAGAAAATTTAATATATTCAGTATTTCATTTTATTTCTATTTGATTTGATTTAATAAATTTTTAACTTTTATATGTATTTTTGTATTGCATATGATTTAGTGTTTTTTTTTTCTTTTTATATGCCTTTTGATTTAGTGTTTCCTTTTTTTGGGGGGGTTGGGGGGGGGGGGGGTTGGGGGGGGGGGGGGGTTTCCTTTTATTTCGATTTGATTTAATAATTTTTAACCTTTCCATAACTTTTGTATTTTAATAATTATTTTAAAAGAATTGTGGGAATAATTCAATTTTTATTTCTATTTTCAATTTGAAAAGGATAATTCAAATAATCTGTTGAGTTTAATGAAGATAATAATTTAATAATTATTTAAAAATAAAAACTCATCTAAAAATAAAAATTAATTGGGAAATTCAATATATTTTGTGTTTCCTTTTATTTCTACTTTGATTTGATTTAATAATTTTTAAACTTTGATATATATTTTAAGTTAGTCATATATTAAGTTTATTTTAAATTATTTTCTTAAAAAATTTGATTTGTATTTATAACATTGTTGTGCAGTTACCATTTTTATTGTATATAATATTTACTCTCATTATCCAATATTTTGTGTCTTAATTGTTTATAAATTAAGTCATAATTATCCACAAATTGATTTGTATACAAATGAATATGAGGTCGACACATAAGCAAAAAAAGGAAAGAAACACTCCTGTATTACCAAATAGGATGAGCTTTTGTGTGGAATTGCTTCAAAGGTTGACATGTGGAGCTTTTCTTTTTTTGATTATTTTCGATTATATATATTATAGATTATAGATATTTCATACATTTATTTTTCTTTTTTGATTTATTCAACTTAATGGCACGTTATATTTCTATTACACTCCCACTAATTATTAAATGGAATATAAAATAATAAACTCAATTTTAATAATTATAAAATTACGAGGACTAAATATTAACATTTAAAGCTAACAAAATTAGTAATGTTCATAAATTAAAGCATGGTAACTAAAAGTATGATTAAGTTTAATATTTAGACTATGGACATGCATGTAATAACCTATATCGTTTCTACTTATGCTATGTCCTTAATTATTAAGATCAACATCTTTCCCATATATGCAGTGCGTATAAGGAAATTTCAGGATTTTGTAAATGGTGTGTGGGAGCTCACCTCCTTCACACCTTGCGAGAAGGAAATTATTATACTGATCTTCCAGTTAAGAAGGGGGCTTCAAAAGATCATAATTATACTTTTTGGACCTCTCCACATGTGGATCTCTCACCATATTTTTGGACTGATGCCATGGCTGTTCTTTTCCCCTGTGACTAGCTAGTTTCTTTTTGCCTATCGTCTGTATTTTATTTTTTCGTTTATTCATCTATGTACCAAAAATAGTCAAATATTTTTATACTTTCTCCATCTCAATCCATTCTTATATTATAGATCTAAATTTTTATTTTTAAACAAGAGTATTTTTAGGAGTTATTGTCTTCTTATTAAGCTACTGTTTTCTCTTGCATTAAGAATTTTATTTTATTTTTGTTTGTAATTTTTTTATTTCTTTGAAATGCTGTGTGTTAAATTTATTTTTAATTTTAAATCTTGATACACTATTAAATTAAACATATTTTTCTTTTTCAGATAAACTGAATTTTAATCCTATTTAGTTTTAACTAATGCTAATTTGAATTTGATTTTTAAATTATGAATTTTAGCACACTATAAATAAAAAGATGTGCATTGATTTTAATAATTTATTTCTTTAATTTTTTTCTCAATTTTAAAAATCTTACCAGTTTGATTTATTCTTTTTTAATATAATAAATATTCATTGTTATTAATAACAAAATTTACTATTGTCCTTATTTTTATTATTAAGTCCATTTAAATAAAAAATATCCAAAATATATACGAAAACCTTGTTAATTTATCTTTCACTTTAAGAACTTTGCTTTGTTTTAAAATATTAACAATTTTAAAGAATTAAAAAGTATTACTAATTTATTTTGAAAAAGTATGTTAGTCAATTGATGACTTACTTAAATACTTAACTAGTTCACAACTACTGGTAACTATTTTAATATGGATACATTAATCAATGAATATCATTTGTCATATTAATTAATATAAAATATAAAATTAATAATAAATGTATTGACCATGTAAAAAAAATTCACCGTCATTCACTCATAAATTATTATATATGATAAATGGTTTAAATATATTTTTGGTCCCTATAAAATATCACTTTTTTGATTTTGGTCCTTGTAAAATTATTTTTTTTAGGTTAAATATGCTTTTGGTCCTCCAAAAATTGACCAATTTTGGTTTTAGTCCTCAATTTTTTTTTCTTGAATAAAGTCTCTCAAATATTACAAATACTCTAATTAGATTATTGTACTAAACTCTGTTTAACTTTTCTGTTAAATAATGGTCACATCAATATCACAGTTACCATTAACTTGCTGATGTGGTCGTTCATGTCAACTGTTATGTTCAGTTCAGATTAGTAACATATTTTTTAAATAAAATTATTACATGATTAACCCTTAATCATAGGTTTTTTTGACCCTAAAGCAAAAGTAATTACTTGATTTTTTATGAAAAATTATTACTAGACACTTCAGGTAATAAAATGCTTTACTTGGAAGTTGATATGACCATCATTTAACAGAAAAGTTTAGCAGAGTTTAGCACAGGAATCTAATTAGGATATTTTTAATATTTGCGGGACTTTATTCAATATTTTTTTTCTGAGGACTAAAACCAAAACAAGTTAATTTTTGGAGGACTAAAAACATATTTAACCTTTTTTTTAAATGGTTCTTGTAAATTTGTTTTTTTTTTTGGTTTTGGTCCTTTTATTTTTTCTAATCCTTTTAATATATTTATTTTTTCAATTTAGTTCCTATAATATTTTGTTAATTTTAAATTAGTTCCTTTGAAAAAAAATTTGATAAGGACTAAAAGCAAATTATTTACGTATTACAAGGACAAAAACAAAAAAATAAATATATTACAAAGACTAAAACAAAATAATAGGGACCAAAATAAAAAATAATAATTTACAAGGACTATTTAAAAAAAATATTTTTATGAAGACCAAAACCAAAAAAATAGTATATTACAAGGACCAAAAACATATTTAAGCCATGATAAATTTATCAATTTTTATAATAATTATTTTAAAAATTATATTAAAAATAATTTCTGATTAGTTAAGGTATGAAAACTTAACTTTTTATATGATAACTAGGGGAAATTTAAAAAAAAAATAAAGAAAAGAGAGATAATGTGTTGTAGATAATTTAAAGAGTAGTTAAAGAATTAAAAAAATAAATAATTTAAAGAGCAATTAAAGGGTATAATAGTTCGATGAAAAGTGGATAAGTATCCTCTTTATGGAAGTTATACTCCCTCCGTTCCTTTTTAAGTATCGTTTAAGATTGTTATATACAAACTAAGAAATGCAATAATTTTTTTTGTTTTTTAAAACTAGTTTTGAAGTTTTCTTTTGTATCCTTTTTCATTTCAATTCTATAATAAATACATACAAGTTATAAATGTGTAAGTTAATTAAAAATTAGGTGAAAAGTATGCGTATAATTGACAAAAAAATAATTAATGTTATTTTAAATTTTGAAAAATGATAAATAAATAAAAATATTTTTTTAAAAAAAATGACAAGTAAAAAAGAATAGAGAGAGTAAATGAATAAACTCTAAAATATATACATTGTCGTATATGTCGGATAATTTGAAATAAAGACAACATCATATATTTCAACATAATCAGTTTAATTGTTGAATCAATTGATGCAGAACCGAAAGCCTTACGTTACCTGATTCGATTCCAACAACTTTATCATCAAGAAATTCGTAGGTGAATATTACTTTACGTGATCAAATTCATAATTGACAAAGGTTAAAAAGAAAAGAAAAGAAAAAAAAAAAAGCAATTTTAAAAAGTGGGTGCATTAGGATTTGATCTCGGAGAGCCGTTTGATGGCGAAGTGGTAGATTGAGCGGTGATGGGGACGTGTGAAGGACGCAAGTGCATGTGCGTGACGCAGCGATTCGCTTTCCACTCCCGGCTGGATATATCGCTTCACAACATAAAAATCGGAAGAAAACAATCTTAATTATAGGGACGGTCAGAGAAAGTATTAGCGGGTTTTCGGGTGCAAGGACGAATAAACAAAAGGCAGTGACGCGACACGTGGAAAATGGTCACCCGTTGGATGGTCAAAGCACGACTCTGATCTACCGAGCCTTATTGAAATGAAACTGTGTGAGAGGTTGGCAGTGACAGATTTTGTTGTTCCCCTACGCACACACAATCGATCTCACATCACACACAAACACTCTCAGTTTGAGTCTGGGTGTGAGGCACAAACACAACACAACACAACCACCCACCACAGCAACAAAGCCAGTCTGTATTCTAAATTTCTCGCGCAGTTAGAGAGAGAAAGAGAGAGAAGTTATGACCGTAAATTCATAAATGAGTTTTCCACAGTAGAGTGGATGGGTGCAGTTGTCATGGCGGCGTAGCAGAGACTCTAATTCCGTGCCATAATTGCCAGCCAACTGAAGGGAATTAACCAAACTTCACCCTATTTTTTTTCCTTATTCATTTTCACCTATTAATATAATTTTTTTTTTTATTTTGTGTGTTTTAAGAAACAGTTTTCCTCAAAAGCTGCGAAAAAACCCAACCAGATCAGAAGATCATACTTGAGACGCCCCCACACGGCCTCGCCACAGTGACAGAGTGAGAGTCAACAAGACCCATAAAAGAAAAAAAAAAAAGAAAAAAAAAGTTCGAGTGGGTGAAAATTAATAAGTATTAGTATTATTAGTCAGCAAATTAAAGCCACACTTTACACTTGAACCCCAAAAATATTACAGTTGTGTGGTCTGATAATATATAAACCTGTGAAGAACTGTTTTAAGATTCGCGAAGGTTCTTCTTCTGATATGGATGTTATCTCTGAATTGGGGATCGTAGAGTGCAACAGATGGCTGGGTTCTTCTCTCTAGGAGGAAGGCACAACAAGGCAGAAGAAGAAGAAGATCAAAGAGACGACAACAACGTTAACACCGGTAGCGGTCAATTCTTGTTCAGGAACGAAGAGATCTACAACAAGGGATTCGAGATATGGCCACAATCCTCGTACCACCAGAACTTGACCAACTACTACTCCTTCGGTGTGGGTCCTAGTCGCAGGAACAACAACGACAACAACAACAGCTCCTCCAACGTAAACGACGACGTTTCTGTCTCTTTCTCGGATGAGTCGAACCGGTTCGGGTTCACGGTGATGAGGTCCGGTGGCGTAGGTGGCGGCATGAACTGTCAGGACTGTGGGAACCAAGCGAAGAAAGACTGTGAGCACCTCAGATGCAGAACCTGCTGCAAGAGTCGAGGGTTTCAGTGCCAAACGCACGTTAAGAGCACTTGGGTTCCCGCGGCCAGACGCCGTGAACGACAGCAACAACTCACTGCGTTGCAGCAACAAAATCAGCAACCGCAGTTTCGCGGAGACCACTCAAAACGACACAGAGAAAATGTTGAAGCTGCTGGTGGTTCTCTCGCTTGCGCTCCAGTTCCTATCACCACCACAGGTAAAGGAATTTGTAGGGTAATGATACCATATACTATAGAACACAGAATGAGGGAAAGACAAAACAAAAAAAGTTTATGAAAAGAAAAATATATAATGAAAATCGTTCTTGGTATATAGGTCAGTGACGAATTTTCAACTATATAGCTATGCGAGTCTATATTATTGCTAGAGAAATTAAGATACAGTGAGATCTCGAGGAAGTATAGTCTTCTATGACTGATACCTAACATCTAGTCCATATCACTTCACTCTGAAAATGAAACTCTACTCTCATACTCCATGGTCACCCATCACCTTGCTTTTTCTGTCTCTCTCTCTCTCTCTTCTGTTCCTTATTCCATTACTGTTAATATAAGTTAAACCGACGGAATTAAACTCCATGTGATCCGTTAGAGGTGAAGCTGGTTCTCTCTTTCTTTCCCTTGTCGAATGGAGGAAAAAGAAAAAGGAGAAGCTAGCTTCTCTGATTGACACGAATGGTTTTCTGATTTTGATTTGTCGGTTATTTTTTAGGGTTGGAGCTGGGGCAATTTCCACCTGAGCTTAACTCTCCGGCGGTGTTTCGGTGTGTGAAAGTTAGTGCAATGGATGCACCGGATGAGCGTTACGCGTATCAAACCGCAGTGAACATAGGGGGCCACGTGTTCAAGGGAATTCTCTACGATCAAGGCACGGAGGGTCCTTACGCGAGTGCAGGTTGTGAGGGTTCATCTGGTGGCGGCGGTGAAGCTCAGCCACTGAGTCTCATGGCTGCCACAAGCACCGCCACAACAAGCGGAATCCCTTTTGACTCTTCGCTCTACACGGCTCCGCTGAATGCTTTCATGGCTGGTACGCAATTCTTCCCACCCCCAAGATCCTAAGGACGTTTCTCTCTCTCTCTCTATCTATCTATCTAATAATGATTGAAAGTTGAAACCGGGTATTTGTTTGTCATGGACTCTTGTTATGGTTATGGTTGTTGGGTATTATATGTGCATCTTAAGTTCTTAACATCAACTGAAGTAGCTGCTACTACTAGCTAGACTAGTTAAGAGTTCACAAATGATTACGTCGACGATGATTCACGAAATTAAAGGGGGGCTGGCTGGGATGTTTTGTTTTGTATTGTTTTGTTTTGTCCGAATCTCAGTTCAGATTTTCATGTTGTTTTGTTGTTATCGAGATACTCCCTCCACATTCTCGATCAATTCTAGAGCACATCATATACTCTCTCTATATATTTTGATTTCGCGTTTTCTTTGGAGCAGGCGGCATTTGGATGTGTGCATCATTATTATTATTTCGTTATATGTATTTTTATGATTTAATTTATTTGTTTATAGTATTTTTCTTTTTGTGGATTAATATTATTGAGTGAGAGTGAGGGGGAGGCGGTGAGACTTTGTGGTTGGTGCTCAACTCGAAGCCGCTTTTCCCCCGTTTATCCGTTGGTTTGCCGGATCAAAATGGAACGAAATAGGTTTCGTGTTTGGTTAAGCATAGAATTTTTAAAGCATTCTTTTAACCCTTTGCACGATTTCTGGGGAGAAACTGGTGCGTCTTTTCTTTGTCTCCCATGCATTGGCAATTTGCAACTCAGCAGTGCAGACCATAGTCCCAAAAGTGAAACCACTCGGATATGTGCTTCACTTTCTTTTCTATTATACCTTTTTCCTCCCCCGATCGATCGATATCTGCGTTGCATAATTGTGTTACGTATAAATGGAGAATTACAACTAGCATTTACACCAACTACTTCTCTGAGAAGCACAATAAAATTAGCCACTGGAATAGACATCCATCATCCATGGATGTCTATTCCTTATGCTAGAGTTGGAAAAGCATTCTTCTTTGGCACATAATGTTTAATGCTTCTCAAAGTATGTGCATGTGAGGTGTGTTTATATTGCATACAAGTGGCTACTGCCACCAATGATATAGGTCAAGGTACATATGATACGATAGGGTTAATGATACTTTCGTAGACTGCTGGTTTTAGTTCATAAGGAAGAACAAGAAGACTTTACGAAAATTTCCCTTGTTTTGTAATAAACTGACCCATAACATGTGCTACACAACCTTCAGCTGATTGAGACCATAGCGGTCTCTTTCTTGTTCATCTATACTTTTGTTCTTTTGTATTTATAATAACCAACCTCTTTCAATGCCTATTCTTTCAATTATTCTCCCTGTGATCTCTTCCGGATTCCTTTTATAAGTTCTGATCATCTCATGTAGCAACAGAAAGGTGCATCGTTCCCTATCTCTTGTTCTGATCCATTCTTCCATATCTAGGAATTGAAATGAAAATTTTGTTCTCTTCTGCTAAGATATATTAGCCATGGATAACCTTTATGATTATATTAATATAAGGTTTAAAATTGACTCAATTTCGTGGGTTTTGGAGGAGACACACAGACAAGGGTCAAAGTTAAACGAGTTAGCCTTTACTTCTGCTGAGCACGCCCAAAGAAGAGGCAGAGAAGAAAAGTAAATCATGTAACAATTGTTCAACCTCAATATTTGTGTCGAATAGATTGCATAAAACATGTATTTTCGATCGCAAGCTAAAAGTGATCAGCTGATTCAAAATAAAACCTCTCAAAACACACAAGTAATTAATAATCTGAAAAGGGCAGTGCACACACGAACACTGTAAGATGAGAAGGAGTTGGATTGATAACAAAATCATTATTAGTAAAAAGTGAAACAATATTATGTCCAAAATTAATACAATTAACTTTAAGCTAGATGTTAAGAGAAATTTAAGAGAACATATAACTATAATTAGGCTTTAGCTAGAATTATTGGATGATTGTTTCCATAAAACTTCTCAATTCATTGAGAGAGAGAAGAAATAACAAGAATGTTGATCATGCCTTTTCAACTTCTGAGTGAAAATGTCATGTTATTATTATCTTTGTGCGTGTTGAGATCGTAGTTGTTATGACCGAAGAACTTTTATCTCTACACAAACATCATTCCATTGCAAACATTTAAGCTAAACCCGAATGATATTATATATGCCATGATATATCTGGTAAAGAACTAAGAACATTGTTATAAATTTTTTAATATCAGTTCTTTATAAGAAGTTTTACTTGATATACTTTTTACAATTATTAGATGTGTTAAAAAACATACGCGAGACAAGAATGTTATGAATAAAGTGTGTATTATTTAAGTTTTACGTATTTGATATGGTAAGATTTTGTTTTTAAAACAATTACAAGAGATCAAACTGAGGTCTACTCAAATCACGCTGCGTCCTTTTTTCTTGAGTTAAACCCAACTGGTCCATTAATTTATGGTGGGTTTATTTTACAAATGTATTTGTTATTGAAGATTCAAACAATGAACAAGATCGTGATATGCTGTGTTAATTAATTGTTTGGCAAATAATTAAGAGCATATCAAACGATCTTATATTAGGCAACTTTTTGATACTTACAAAAGAATTATTCATTCTTCTCACACTAGCTAGGGCATGGATTTAGTTTCTGATTGCGCTGATAAATAGGAAGCTTTTCATGGCTAGACGACATACTGTCTACTCAAATGCCTAGTCATACAATTGCATATTCCTTTCTTTTTTGGGTGCTCAAATCCTGTGCTTCAAAAAATATAGTTCCATGCCAGCGACGTTTTATACCCTGATTTATGGATGCGTGCACACAAGACGAGACTTCATATTTTGGGAGTCACTATTCATTAGGGCTGAAAAGGTCATTTACTCAAATATAATTTTATCTCTTAAATATTTATTTAAAATTTTCAATGATTATTTTAAAATGGGTAAAATGTTATTTATTGTTCACAATTTCAACAAAGTCCATGGATAGATTTTTTTTCCCTGATAATTATGATAGTCAGTAGCACGGTGAAAAGCCATTAATTAACTATTTTGCTAGTGCTTAAGAGTATATTTATGTTAGTTTATCGAATATTTAAAACAACTTATACTTGACACTTTTTTTAAAATATTTTTTTAAAATTGATTTTTTCAACGATAATCAAAATCAAACATATGATATATTTTTTCAGATACAATAAGCCAATAAGGGATGGGTTTAAATTGAAGTTACAAAATAACAACATAAAAAAAAATTGGAAACTACAATAACCAGCAAGGAGGCAAGTATAAAGATCGCTGTAACACTAATTTGAATTGTTTTTCTTCGACCCGATGGACAGAAACAGGCTCGTTTTGCATACAATGTAATTTTTGGGAAATAAATTGTTTGAATGTCTGCTTTGCTGTCTTTGAGTTGGGGTCAACAATTATTTGATACGACACGTCCTACCATTGTCCACAAGAAATTGACTTCCGTCATGCCAAATTTAAATGTACTCGCGAATATTGATATCTAAGGGACAGTTAATTATTCGGCAATGACAAGAAATGTTATTATATGTCCTAAGATTGCGCTAGCTAGAACATATAGCAGTGATAAACAAATCAACACGATAAATCAATCACTTTTGACGTCAATTAAGGTTTTCAAGATTTAACCACAGCAAAGAAAAGGCCCAAATTAAGGTTGCTGTAGATTTTCACTGCATGATTAATTACTTACATTAACGTCAGAACTAAGGGTACATGATTCACGGGCCAGTCCATGTCGACCTGGTCTCGATCCGGACAGTGCAGGTCGGAAGAAGGGTTATTCATAATGTGTTTGCTGTTCTTTGATAAATTCTGTATAGTTGAAAGTTGCTAGATTTTTTCAGCAAGAGAACTAAGTAGCTAGGGTTTGATATGATGGTCACAGCCTAGGGTTTGTGCAATGAATAGAAGGGAATATAGGTCGTAGCGCGGGGTATGCCAACGGGCTGTTTTTCCCTCTGCTTGATATCTGCTCAGCTACACAGTGGTCCAAAGATACTGCAGCAAGCTTACATGTGACATGTGAATGAGAGAGACGGAAATATAGCTAGAGCAACTAGTTCTGAAAAAAAATAATATACACTACCTATACAGATTTTGTATTCACAGATGTTTGTATGATTCTATCTCACTTACCCTTTAATTAAAAGATTCAGTGAGTCACTTTAACCTATTGGTTGAAGTCTATTGTCCGGGATTAATTTCAGCGTAGCTTAATTACACAAATAGGAGGGTCATTTTCTTTTCTAAAAGGTTTTACTAAGAAAAGACTTTATCTCACTTTATCATTTGATCCTGTACTAATAATACTTTCACATGCATGGTGCACTCTTTTCAATATGAGGTTTCTGTGGTAAGAAAAACTTGATTGAAATGGACATGCACCAAGAAATTCTAAATAATCCGTATCATTTCAAATTATGTAAATTATTATTTCAAATCTTAAAAATGTTTATGGTCCAAATTAAAAATAAGATGCGAATTTTGGGCGAGTGATAAAAAGCGTATGTACCAGAGCGTTACTGCGAGTGGGAACCGACAATGCTACGTACCTGTCATCCACGCTGGGTTTTGGCAAAACCACACTTTGACTCAACTGTTATAAAAAATGGTTTTGTTAGTGCATATGTTTATAATGTAAAATGCTAATGTATTGAATGTTAATCTATATCTCTATCACTATATTTATATAATTAAATTATACTTGATGACAAGTATTAATTTAACATTTAATGTTATTAATGTAGTTTTTTTATTTGAAGGTGGTATTTATGTAGATATTTAAATAAATAATCTTTTGATTTAAATATGATTTTAATTAATTTCTATAAAATGAATGGGTCTTTATTATGGTTCTTGTAAAAGAAAATTCTTTTATTTTCATCTTCTAAAATTTGAAATAACTACTTTTAGTCCTTAGCATTCATTTTAAAGTAGTTAGATAATATCTATTTTAAGATTATAGAAAAAAAAAATTAAAGGTCCCATATGTTGACATGGTACCACAAGCAATAATGCTTATCACCTTTGATGGTCATTTTACCTTGTGTTAAATGCATAAGCAATTATCAAGTGTCGCATGACCATAGTGACTAAAAACAATGATTTCAGAATTTTCATAGATGAAAACCAAAGAAAAAACTGTTGGGAATATGGAGGGGGTAAAACACTTGGAGAACTTCATCAATGAATCACGAGCAAATCACACAAGTGAACTTGATAATATATTCAACCTAAAACCTTAAGGCATTAGGTCTATGGGTCTTTATGGCTCCTAGAGCTTTTCCATTGCCGTCAATATGATCTAAATAATTGTACCGAGCAAACCACATAAATAAACTTGACACCATATCTAACTCAAAATCTTAAGGCATTAGATTTATGGGATTTTATGGCCGTAGAACTTTCCCATTATTGTTGATATGCTCTCAATACTTGCATCGCCATTAACTCACATCAACAAGACACCACATTTAACCCAAAACCTTAAGGCATCAGGTTTATGGGTCTCTGTCACTTATATGTTACTTAACATACCCATTTCTACTCAATGTGAGACTTTTTAGTTACATTACTCACACTTGTACACTAACAATAACATTACAAGAATCAAAACTAAATTTTGCTTATTTTACAAATCACAGGCAACAAAAATATATTTAACCCCAAATCTTTTCTTATAAAGTTAAATATAGCTTTTATTAAATATAATTATTAAATATAATATATAATGAATTTTAATAATTAATGGTTTTCATACACCGTATTAAGTATAGTATTTATTAAATATAAAATATTTATTCGATTTGACAAATATAATAATGTTTATTAAATGTATCACTTTTCGTATGAATCTATATATGTATATTGAAAGTATATTGTTAAATAAAAAGTATCATTAACAAAGTAAATAATACACACACACACACACACACACACACACATACATAGGGAGTGACTCCTACGAGAACACTTACTTATATATGAGAACATGAAAACAAGTAATAACAATTCTTAGATCAAGATTAAAAATAATAGACAGTTGAGATTAAAACCCATTAAAAACATCGCTTAGATCATCAATGTCGTTGCTATTGTCGTCACTACCCCTACCACCATCGCCCCTCCCCCACCACCACTACCATTGTTGTTGCCACCATCACCAATGGTGGTGGCGACGACAATGTTGTTGGTGGTGGGGTGGCAGTGGTGATTGGGGTGGTGGTGGCGACGGTGAGGGAGGGGCAATGGTGGTAGGAATAGTGACGGTGGTAGCAACAACATTGATGAGCTCATAAGAAGTGTTTTTAATAGGGTTTTAATCTCAACTGTCTATTATTTTTAATCTTGATCTAAGGGTTGTTATTAATTGTTCTCATATAAGCAAGTGTTCTCACAAGAGTCATTCCCTACATACATATATATATAGGGGGTGTATACTATGAAAATTGCTTTCTTATGTGGGAATGAAAATAGCCAATCTCAATCGTAAAATTAAAATAGAAGACCTAGATTAAAATACTTAAGAATTCAAATTTAAACCTCATATAACCATCAAATCTCTAAAAGATTCACCAAATAAAAATTAAGTCTCTAAAAGATATCAATTATCACGTCCTAAAATATCTCCATTACTATGTCACTTTTCTTCAAGATTGTCGTTAACCCATCAGCATCACCACCGCCACCACCGGCGATGGCGGCGGCGGCAGTGACAACAATAGTAATGGCGGCGATGGTCATGATGGTAGTGGTGGTGGAGGTCATGGTGGTGATGGTGATGGCGACGATAGTCATGGTAATGGTAGCAGCAACGGTGATGGCGATGACGGTCATGGTAGTGGCGGCGGCGACGGTCATGGCGATGGTGGTGGCGACGGTCATAACGATGGTGATGGCGACAATCATGGTGATGGATTAACAATAATCTTGAAAAAGAGTGACATGATAATTGAGATCTTTTAGAGATTTGATTTTTGTTTGGTGAATCTTTTAGAGATTTGATTGTTACATGAAGTTTAAATTTGAATTCTTAAGTATTTTAATCTAGGCCTTCTATTTTAATTTAACAGTTGAGATTAACTGTTCTCATTCTCACGTAAGAAAGTCATTCTCATAGTATATGCCCCCTATATATGTGTGTGTGTATAGGGATTTGCTAATGTACACTCACTTAATTTTTAGTTAAAGTACATTAGCAATTTATAACTACAATGTATCTTAAAATACACCATAGTGTAGCTTGCTAACGTACTCCAGTTAAAAAATAAGTGTGTGTACATTAGAAAAAGCTTGTGGAGAATACTGACGTACACACACTTATTTTTTAGTTGGAATCCATTAGCAAGCTATAATTTCAATGTATCTTAAAATACACCTATGGTGTAACTTGCTAACGTACTCCAACTAATCCCTATATATATAATATATGTATGTGTGTTGGAACCAAAGACGTATGAAGTGTTTAGTCCCTCAAGTTTTGAAGATAACAAACTTATTAAGTTTTAGGTCTCTGTTGTAAAAAGTTCTCTAAAGCGTCCAATGCATGTTTTATATCAAGGCGTCCAACGCGCTAGATTTAACAAACATCCAAAAGACTCCATATGATGATCATCCAAACGTAAGTCTCTTTAACGACTAAGTGTTTAAAGCCTGTTTGGACTATGTGTTTTTCACATAAAAACCTTTTGACTAATGCTTCACCTATTAGAGTGATCTAACGTTCAAATGTCTAAGCATTAAATGAAAGTCAGATATGTGTTAGTGTATAAGCGTAGTGTTGCAGAAAAAAGAAGTCAACCTATCAAGCTGGCAAGACAGATAAAGAATGTTTAGAAAAACAGCTTTCTAACACAATACTGCACTTTCCTTTTTGGTGCAAGAACGAAAGTCAGTTTTTTGATTTTACTGAAAGCTTGATATACGCGCACACATTCCTCTCTTGAAGATTGAAGCTGAATACTTCAACGGCTATTTTCTAAAGACTATATATATTAGCTCAAGAGAAAAGAAGAGAGAGCAATACTGAGAAGAAAACAATTACGAACATTGCGCTTACTGGATGACCTTAATTTCTTTTCAAACTCTTTGTAGAAAAGCTCTTTTATTGTACTTAAAACTTTCATATCCTCACATTGTAAGTTGAAACTATTTTCATCAATTGTTTATGTTGTGAAAGCCTAGAGAGGCTTAGTGAAAAAGAATACTTGGGTGTTTAAGCAATCTGGGTAGATTGTGTTGTAAAGCATGAAGAGGCCTAGAAGAATACTTGTGTGTAACCTAAGGTTGGTCAGTTGAACACCTTCAGGACGAAGGGATTGGACGCAGTTCAAGTTTAAGTGAACCAGTATAAAACTTTGTGTCTTTGTTCTTCCCTTATCTTTTTATTTATGCCTAGTTTAATCATTCTTTTAACAATCCTTTAAGAAGTTAAAAAGGTTTTGAATACACAATTCAACCCCCGTTCTTGTGTATTCCTCGCTCTTTCATTGTGTATGTGTTTGAATCATGATTGGTGGTTGTTGCCCTAGGTCAACTTGCTCCGTCATTTTTTGTGTATCCGCCACCTGAACTTCAACCTTTGGAACCTCCTTCACCTTTTCTTGTTTGGTGGGGCAGTTCTTAGAGACATGCCCTTAGCAACCACAGGTTGCATATAACAAATGAAGCCCCCTCATAATCAACATGGTACAAACTTCCATTGACCATGAATTTACCTACCATTGACACGTTCAAGTCGATCTTGACACAAGCTCTAGTGAAGCGTCCTCGCGTTATGTTGAGGGTTTACATGTCCAACTTGATTGGCTTACCAATTGTCAAGGCAATTGTTACAAGCACGCTCTCCTCATAATACACCATACTAAAGCTCAAAAATCTGACCCAGGCTAAGGTCTTATCCACCTTAGCTTCTGCAGCCATGAACTCCTGTGTCCAAGATCTTATCGTAACATAATGATTGTATATCATCCACAGATTGCCATTAATAAGCTTATCCCTATCTGCCTCCAAATCAATGTTGATAATGTAGAAACCATGAGTGATGTCCATCAAGTCAAAATTGCTCTCTAGTTTTCACATACTCCTTACAAGGAAGACACAAATGTTCAAACGCCAAACTTATTCACAAACGATGATGCTATTCTATGCTGGGTATTCCCGACCATTCTTAAGGGGGCGGCTTTAAGCTGGTATACTCGGCTACTGCTGAACTCGATTGATTCCTTTGCTACTCTCATTGTGAGGTTTGGGGCGCAGTATGCAACAAGCAGGCCACATCACCTCACGTCAGTCGCCTTGGTTAACCTCAGGCAGGAGGATGATGAACCTTTGTGAGCATATATGGAAAGGTTCACAACGGTATCGGTTAAGATCCGAGACCTGAACCTGGAAGTAGCGTTGCATTCCATGATCATGGCCTTAAAGCCCAGACCCTTCTCCAACAGTCTTTGCAAGAAGCCCCTGTCGGATATGGATGAACTCAGGGCTCGAGCAGCAGGTTACATTCAAATGGAGGAAATGGCTGAATATAGAGATCAGGTTCGAGTAGGGATGTCAAAGAGAACCACTGATCGCGAGAAGCCCTGGTCGGGTCTGGAAAAGAAGTAAAAAGTGGAGTGGAACACCCCTAGCCCGAAGTACAACCATTATACCCCACTTACTAATAGTAGAGCCCGCATCATGGGAGAAGCCTGCAGTGTGGAACTACTGTAGCTACCGCCTAAAAGTCGTTCTCCAAAAGGGGCAGACCGAACTAAACATTGCTGATGTCATGGAAATTACGGACACTCGACAGAGGAATGTTGGACCCTCCATGACAAAATCGAAGAACTCATTCAGGTCGGGCACTTTCGGAACTGCATCCAGAGGAGTCAAGTCAGTCGGGACAGAGGTCAACAGGACAATAGACATCGAGGTCATAGGGGAGAGCGGGCAGAGTCCCCGCCTACAAAGGAAGACAGCCGGCAAAAGCCTCCCCCCTGAGAGGATGGACACTCGCTTAAGAGGAGTCATCAATACCATAGCCAGAGGGTTTGCAGGGGGAGGATTCAGCTCCTCCGCCAGGAAAAGTCACTTGAGAGTGGTACAGTCGGTCAATACGGCGGGCAAGGCCTTGAAGACCCATCCCCTAATAACATTTACAAATTTCGACTTCAGGGGAGTAGATCCCGAACAAGAAGACTCGGTCATTATTACGGTGGAAGTCACCAACTTCGCGGTGCGAAAAACGTTGATTGACCAGGGAAGTTCAGCCGATATCATGTACGTGGACACCTTTCAAAATTTGGAAATCTCGGAGCACTTGATTCAGCCATACCCGGAGCAGCTAGTAGGATTTGTAGGAGAACGAGTAGACACTCGCGGGTATATGACCTGTTGACTACTTTTGGAGATGAAAATGCCTCTTGAATTGTTATGGTGAGATACGTGTTGGTGAATGCGGACACTTCTTACAATATTTTGATCGGTCGGCCTGCCCTCTACCAGCTTGGCGCCATAGTGTCGACCCTCCACCTAGCAATGAAATTCCCCACGGTGACTGGGCAGATAGTAACAGTCAACACAAATCAGAAGATGGCTCAGGAATGCTACGCGGAGAGTTTGAAGGTAAGAAGAAGGCCCAGGCCGTAGGGTCGGCTCGTGTGCACGACGCACCTTTTCATGCCTAGCGAGTTGGTTGAACTTGACCCTCGAGTTGAAGAGCTGAGAGCGGAACCCAACGAGGACCTGTGAAAGTTTCAGCTAAATAACCACCCAGACCGATGTACACAAGTTGACATTAACTTACCGAAAAGAGTGTTGGCCAAAATTACTGACGTCCTGAACAATAATGCAGACTTATTCGCATGGAGGGCGGTCGACATGCCCGGGATTGATCCCATTTTTCATTGCCATAAACTCGCCGTGTGTTCGGAGGCGCGACTGGTGGCTCAACGAAAAAGGAGGATGGGAGAAGATAGGAGACAGGTGGTGGAAAGGGAGACATCAAAATTAGTGGAAGCTGGGTTCGTCAGAGAAGTAGAATACCCGACATGGCTAGCCAATATAGTATTGGTGAAGAAGGCGAACGGTAAATGGCGAATGTGCATGAACTACACTGACCTCAATAAAGCTTGCCCCAAGGATGCTTACCCTTTCCCAAGCATTGACCGGTTGGTTGACGGTGCCTCGGGGTGCAAGCTCCTGAGCTTTCTAGATGCTTACTCGGGGTACAACCAAATTCCAATGTTTCTACCGGATGAGGAAAAAATAGCCTTCATGACGAATGGATCGAACTATTGCTATATGGTAATGCCATTCGGCTTGAAAAATGCAAGGGCTACCTACCAGCGCTTAATGGATAAGGTTTTTGTGGAACAAATAGGTCGAAACTTGGAGGTGTACGTGGATGATATGGTGGTGAAATATAGGGATGCGGAGAAGCACGTTGAAGATTTGGAAGAAGTATTTGGTCAAGTTAGGCAGTACCACATGAGGCTGAATCCAGAAAAATGTGTATTTGGGGTTCAAGGAGGAAAATTCCTGGGCTTTATGCTGACTCATAAAGGAATCAAAGCTAATCCCGACAAATGCCAGGCCATGATAGAGATGAGAAGTCCCCAGAATATCAAGGAAGTGCAAAGGCTAACCGGAAGAATAGCCTCCCTTTTGCACTTCCTTCCTAGGGCGGCCGAGAAAGCACGCCCTTTCTTCGGCCTCCTGATAAAGCCAAAAGCGTTTCATTGCGATGAGGAATGCAAGTCAGCGTTCAGAAAACTCAAGATATTCCTGGCAACCCCACCCATTTTAACACGACCAATCCTAGGACAGGACTTGCTGATTTACTTGGCGATATCTGATCAAGCCATCAGCTCGGTCATCGTGCAGGAGATAAGGGACCAACAAGTCCCGATATATTACACTAGTCGCATGTTACAAGGGGCGAAAATACGATATCAAGTCATTGAGAAGCTGGCTTTAGCATTGGTAGTGGCGGCCCGAAGACTATGACCGTACTTCCAGAGCCACCAACTGGTGGTAAAGACCGATCACCCCATTCGGTAGGTGCTGAGAAAACCAGAGCTAGCGGGAAGAATGATAGCATGGTTGGTCGAATTGTCCGAATTCGGATTAAAATACAAAGCGAGAGGCCCAATTAAAGCACAATGCCTTGCCGACTTTATAGTTGAACTATCGTCGCCGGCAGAACCCATTTCAGCACAATGGATGGGTCATCGAACCAACTGGGAAGGGGAATCGGCGTCATTTTGGAGGGGCTCGGAGGGGTCGTGTTAGAACAGTCTTTGAAGTTTGACTTTCGGGCCTCTAATAACCAAGCAGAGTATGAGGCACTTATCGCAGGGGTAAAGTTAGCAAGAGAAATCGAGGCCAGCAAAATTAATTGCAAAAGTGACACCAAGTTGGTAACAGGTCAAGTGTTTGGTGCGTTCCAGATCAAGGACATCCAACTCCTAATGTACTACCACAGTGCTGTACAGTTGATAGCCGATCTTGAAGAATTCAAAATAGAACATATTCTAAGGGAGGAAAATGGGAGAGTCAACCTCTTATCAAAACTAGCCACAAGCACTGGGAAAATGGGGCAGCGACGAACAGTCATACAGGAAACCGTGACGAAACCCAGTATTGAGGAGATCCTGAGCGCGGCGAAAGATGAAAGTGAGTGGATGGTCCCTATCAGGAAATACCTCACAACCGGCGAGTTGTCGGTAGACAGAAACGCAGCAAAGAGGATCCTGTGGAAGGCCAGTTATTATGTCATTGACGGAGTAAACTTATATAAAAGGGGATTCCACGCCTCATTACTCAAATGTTTGGAACTCGACCCAGTTGAATACGTCATGAGATAAATCCATCATGGCATTTGCAGCATGCAAATTGGAGGGCGAGCCATAGCAACTCGCGTCATCTGGGCTGGATATTATTGGCCGACTATCCGAACTAACTGCATCGAATACTTGACAAGGTGTCAAGAATGCCAGAGATTCAGAAATTTGTCCAACACACCCGCGGAGGAGTTACACTCGATTTTATCCCTTTGGCCCTTTGCTACGTGGGGCCTAGACATACTCGGACCCTTCCTTGTTGCTAAGGGACAAGTGAAGCTCCTATTGGTAGGACTCGAATACTTCACTAAATGGATAGAAGTCGAGCCCCTAGCTCGGAGAACGGCCGCGAATGTGCAGAACTTTGTGTGGAAGTACGTCATTTGTCGATATGGAATGCTACGTACCATCATTATAGATAACGGACGCCAGTTTATAGATAGGTCACTCAGAATTTTATAGGGGTCTCGAGATTCGGCACTGGACTGCTTCGGTCGAACATTGGCAAACTAATGGGCAGGCCGAGGCAGCGAACAAAGTAATCTTGGGGGAATTAAGGAAGCGAGTGGGAAAGGCAAAGGGAAGATGGCCTAAAGAATTGCTCGAGATCTTTGGGGCTTATCATTGTACATCGCAATCGGCAACCCAGGAGACTCTTTTCAGATTGGTGTACGGAACCGACGCCATGATTTCGGTGGAGTTTGGGAAATCGTCCTTACGCCGCACAGTGTTCAACCCCGAAATAAATGGCGAAGCGCTCAAAGTGGACTTAGATCTAGCGGAAGAACTAAGGGAGAAGGCCAGGATACAGGAAGAAGCAGGAAAGCGGAAGGTTGCTCACAGGTACAACAGGAAAGTGAAGCCAAGAGACTTCAAACCTGGTGACTTGGTGTGGAGAAAAAGGGGGGGAGCACGGAAAGAAGTCAGAGAAGGAAAGCTAGCTGCCAAATGGGAAGGGCCACTGCGAGTGGTTGAGCGGTTGGGAGGTGAGCCTACCGGTTAGAGCAACTCACAGGCAAAGAAGTCCCGTGCATGTGGAACGCTTCTCACTTAAAGATGTATTTCAGTTGATTAAATGAAATGACAATGTACTCTTTTTCCTACCCTGATTTTTTGTCCCAAAATGGGTTTTTGCTAGGGGAGGTTGTAATGAGGCACGTCAATAATAACCAATAAAGTTATTTCGAATTCATCTTGTTATTTCTCTCAATCTGAGCCGACCCACCATGCTCGAAGACTTGACAAGTTTCGACCCACTGAAATCTTACCGAGCCGACCCACTGTGATTGAAGACTAGACAGGTTTCGACCCCCTGAAACCTGATTGAGCCGATCCACCGTGCTCGAAGACCTGGCAGGTCTCGACCCACAAAAGCCAAACCAAGTCGGCCTAACGATTATTGATTCATTTGAGTCGATGCGCTGAATTAAAATAGTAGTAATCCAAGATGATCGAATAACAAAAAATAACTTGCATTTTTATAAAACATGTAACTTGGTACATATAAAGCTTCGAACATGGAGACTAAATATAACATAGGTATCCTAAAGACTAAAAACCTAAAAAGAAAGTCACAGGGAAAGCATTCGGACTTCAGGAAGCATAAAGCGCCAAAGCTCATACAATGTCAACATTGTCATCGACCTGCTCGGCGTCTACACCTCCCTGCACCTCTTCCTTTTCGTGGTTGGAAAGGTTGGCCACATCAACCAACACCCTCTCCTTAACATCTTTTTCTACGCCAAACATGGAGGTGTCGGCGCCGGGGTGGAAGTATGAAAACTGTCGTAGTGCTTTCTGAAAACCCCTTATGTGCTCCTCCATTATAGACCCCTTGGCTTCCTCTAGATCGGCTTTGAGGCGCTTCACTTGAGCAAGTGCCCCCAACTGACTTGATTCGGCCTCGGAAAGCCCAGCTTTAAGAAGCCCCAACTCTTCCTCCAAGGTAACCACGGACTCTTCAGCTCGGATGGCCCAGCTCATTAGAGTCTCACTGCAGGCCTTGGCATCCTTCAGTTTGACCTCGAAAGCCTTAGCTGCTCTCCTCACTTCAGCGACCTCCAGAAACAGTGTCTCGTTGGCACTAGAAGCTTCTGTCAGCCCAATCCTTGCCTCTTGGACAGCGGCTTCTAACCTTTGGACCTCGGCCTCCTTCGACCTCAACAATTGGGAAGAAGCACGGGCACTCTCCAATTCTACCCCCCAAAATTAGGCGATCACCCAAGAGCGAGCCTGGAAAACAGATAACGCCTCCAAACCCACTTGGGGACTGGCTTTCCTAAGAGCTCGGCAGTCGACTTCTGATAAGGAGCTGAGGCCCAACACTTTAGTGGGGTCAAAATCCCGACCCCAAAGGGACTCGAGACCCTCAACAGCAACAAAAAATGCCGAGTGGACACCGGCGGGGAAGGTTGTGTCCCTCAATGGCTTCTTTGAATTAATAAGCCCTAGCACAGCTCGGCATGGGAGTAGTCGGGGAAGGTTGTGTAAGTCGACCATGTCGTCTCAATCGAACTCGGACATCTCTTGTACTCTCCAAACAGTGTGCTTGTTCGGATCCCTTGTCCAGTAGAAGGGGAACCTCGGGCGACCACGGCCGATGAAGAAGTTGCTTCTTCCAGCCGAACTTGGTTTGGCCCGAAAGAACCCCCCTTGAAATCCTTGTACGAGGAGGTGAAGGCGGTAAAAAGGGAGACACCGCTGACACCTGATGGCGATACCTAACCACCCCTCTTCCTCTCCTTTGCCGCATAGTGATGAAGGAATTTCGGATCAGTCAGCACCATGAACAGAAAGTTGTAGAGGACTCAAAAAGCGGTCATCACCGCCCAGCCGTTGGGATGGAGTTGGGTGGGTGCCACATTTAAAGCCTTCAGGACTTCGACCTCGAATCCATCGAAAGGCATGGAGACCCCAAGGTTCTAGAAGAACGTTTCGTATACATACGTAAAGACCGGTCGTCTCGTCGCAGCCGAAAGGTACACGTGCTCATTGGAACCACATGTTTCCGCTATAACTTTGCCCTCGTGGTCAAGGTCACAAAAAGTGATAGCCTTCATTAGATCGGCGATGGTGGAAGCTGACTGGAACTTTGAATGGTAAACACCAACCTCACCGGAAACCCACTTATACTCAGGACGGGTGACGGGAGGAAAAACCTCTTTTACCCCCCTCTTACGCTACATCACCAGTGGCTGCTCAGGTGTCCCCTCGGATGAGTTGTCCGCCGCTGAGGGCGCCATAGGATGTTCGACCATGGAAACATCCGGATGAACTACGTCGTTTACGAGTACTCGTAGGGGGTGGGGATCACTGTCAGACTTGTCCAAATAGGAGGAATGCACGGACTAGCTAGACATTTGAGAGTCGCCGCCGATAGGCTCGATTTTCGGCGATACATTACTCTAGGATTAGAGTTGGGAGAGCCCCTAGATTTGTCACTTGAAGCCATTGAGGGAGAAGAAAGCTAGAAGTAAGGGGGCGTACCTGTGAGGTTTCTGGAGAAGAAAGAAAAAAAGATGACTGCAATAACCACGGAGAACACTCTGGCACGGCAGAAGTAGAAGAAAGAGAGGCACAATGGGAAGAGACGAGTGTTAAAGAAGGAAGAAAGCATGGGAAGAAGCGTCTCCCACTCCCTCTTATAAGGTCGGAAGGTGATATACAGCCCAAAGGCTCGCGATTTTCCCGCCATCAGATCTTGTACCATCCTCGATGAGCCAATGGCTTAGATGAAGCTACGGTTGAGGTTTTTAGGTCATCATCAGCATGAAGTCTTGTCAGCAGCCAAGCATTGAATGCAGGCGAAAGCACGTGCAACAGTTCCCAAGGGGAGACACAACCTTTTGAGTTCTCAACGTTTTGATCCCCTGCCAGGTAAAATGACTAGACAGAGGCTTGAGTGGACCGAACAAACCACCTCAGCAGCAAACTAGCCTTAGAGGCCCATCCGAACTATGTCTCACATGGTCAACTTCTCCACACGTGTCGAAGCTCGGGGGGGGGGGGGGGTGTATTACCCCGATCCATTTGAATAACCAAATATGGACAATCAACCTAACCGATCACCTATCTGGCCGAACAAGCTAAGGATGGCCAATCGGCCTAATCGATTGGCCATCTTGGCACTGGTCCTAAAAGCAGCTGATCGAACCCCCTCCGGGAATCATAAATCAGGAAAGTAGGAAACCAACTTAATAACGGAATCCAGGAGGTAAATCCAGGAATGAAGGCGAAGATCCTCCGTGACATAGGTAACAGGCATTTGACATTAAAAAGGGGACAGGTGCACACTTTCTAACCTTAATATGAATCCAATACTAAAGAAAAACCCCTGCTAATCTTGGGGCCTCCCCTGACTTGAGCGTCGGAGTGTCTTTGCAGGTACCCCCACCACCACGCGGGAGACCAGATCACCTAGCGGAGAAGAAGAGCATTATCTTGGGAGGCAGAGACCCGGAGACCAAGGAGGAACCACTTTTGGAGAGAACAGGCGTGAAAAAGAAAAAGAAAGGCGACAAGACAATGAGACAATGTATTGAAAGTACAAAACATATAAAACCCACTTGTTGCACTGCAAAAGCACTAGGAAAGGAGATAAGTTAAGTATTTTATCATCTTATACGTGACAAGTTGGTGAAGGTATTTAATGTTGCATTTAGTGCCACCAACGTTCATATTTCTGAAGAACGAAGAAAAGCTTCCAATGGATATTTTCAAGCTCCCTATGAAAGCCTCATGAGAAGACAAGTTGTAGAGAATAATTGGTTAAATGAATGGTGAATAATTTTTATCATTTGTCAAGCTTGATTCTTAGAACATTCTCTATTTACTTGTACTCTTTGTGCGTCTTTAGGTTATTCTTTCTTTTGCTACCATGCTTAAAAGACAATTGCCTTAAGTTACGTGGTTACATGCTTAAAGTGGGAGATTTCTTAGTGCTTGAAGAGGCAATAGAAGTAAGAATACTCGGCATAACACTCAAAGAAGCAATTGTTAAATAATACTTGGATAAAGAGCCACAAGAGGCTTGATTAGAAAAGAATACTTTCTACATTGTCTGGAGAGGCAAGACAAAAGAATACTTGTGTTTAAGCTTGAAAAGACTTAGAGAAAATACTACTTGTAGCAATGTAGAACCTTATTTTCTCTAAATATGTTTTTAGTAAAATTCATGGTGATTTGTTAACGACGGGACATAGTCTTGGATGTGAGACAAATTAGTATAAAATCTTGTGCTCTCCTTTTTGTTTCTTTATCTCTTTATATTTTGACTAAGGATGTTGGATTCCTTATAAAAGCTTTTTGTTTTCGAACTTAAGTTTCCTTTAAACAAACATTTTTAAGAAGGAAGATCCATTTGTTTGCCTTGATTACATTCTTTTTTTTTTTTTTTTAAAAAGAGAGATTTGCAAAAAAATTTAAGAAACACAATTTAAATCATCTTCTTGTGTTTCTCTATGCAATTACAGTTTGAGATCATAGCTTAGCCTCTAAGAGTTGAGTACCTAGTAGTGTTAGAGGAAAATATTCAAAGTTAGATATGACACATTTAGAGAACCAACTTATTGTCGAAGAAGCTTCCATCACAAGGCCCTTAACTTTCTTTGGCTTCCGCATAAAGAATAAAATAAATATTTAATCCAACAATTTATATATTTTAATTCTTCTATTAGTATGTGACTTTGGCCTTTAATAATTTTTTTGGTCGAATTTAATATTATTATATTTTTAATTATTGTAATCAATTTCTTCTATAATTTTTTCTTTAACAAAAATCTTCAAGATTTTCTATTCAATAATTTAGAGTTTATCATAGATTTTAGGTAGGAAATTATTTGAATAGTTAAAATTCTGAAAAATTAGTTAGTAACTTGATAAGTTTTGTAGAAAATGAGGGTAATATTTCACAGCTTGGATCCTCTGTAGTCATGTTTCTCTGTAGCCATTGTCATACAAAATCTCAGTTATTTATTGGTTAATGTAATAGTAAGTAAAGAAGGGAGAAAATGTGATTGTTGGTTGAGATTTTTACTAGAGAAAGAATCTGCTCGAAATGTAGGAGAGGATTTGGGTCCAAGGTTTCAACAAGGGAAAATTTGGAATTTGAGTTTAGGTGAAATTTTATATTTTGATTGGTGAAGTTTGATCATGAGAGAGTTTAAAATGATTTAATCAAATTAATTTGTAAAGATTTTAAATAAAAAAATATTTGAAGGATTTTAAATAAAAAATAGCTGAAAAAATAGCTTAATTGTAATAATTAAAAAAATAAAAGATTAAATTAAAATTAAAAATTGTTTTAAGCGAATATCCTTAGTAGGGGCACCAAATTAAAAGTTCAATTAAATCATAAACCTTTGATGTTGTGTAGCGAGTAGCATTATATCAATATAACATTTCATTTTATGATTATCTAAAATCATTTAAATTTATTTTATTTTGGATCAAATAACATTTAAAATATAATACTCTTGACATGTTTCTCAACTTTTATGAAATGTAACTACTTTTTCCCCCTTTTTTGTCAATGTTATATAATTTTTTTCCACTAATTGTTCACGTGCCTTTCTTTGGGCTTATTATTATGCATATGTGCGTGTTAGTGAGGGCATGTTGTCATAGGGATTGACACTGCGTGCTGAAATTTGAATCCCCTAAACGTTAGTCTCACGCTACGTTATGTCTGTTGGTTGAATTTCTAATCAAATGTTTTAACCAACACCGGCTTGAGTCTAATGAGAAACAGACAGATTATTTTGATCGGTAGTAACAGAAAATTGGAACTCCTAATTGCCTGCTTTGTTTGAATAATAATGTGCTGGTTTGCTTCATTTGGAAATTTATGATATTATACTAGTATTTAGTTCAATCCAATTATACTCGTATGATTTGTATCCAATATTTTTAAAAATTTTAGATTGTATTTACTATTAATCATGTCATAGAATTCTTATAATTGAGCCGTTTTTAGGTTATCTGTATCCTTACAGGGAAGAACAAAATGCTTCACTTGCATTCTCTCTGTATCTCCATAATCTTATGGTTATGTATGAGTTAGATATTTAGATTTCTATGTTCTATTGCCAACAAGGTTCTAAGTTTCTTTATGTGTTGATTG
Organism: Spatholobus suberectus; assembly: GCA_004329165.1. Taxonomy (NCBI): domain Eukaryota; kingdom Viridiplantae; phylum Streptophyta; class Magnoliopsida; order Fabales; family Fabaceae; genus Spatholobus; species Spatholobus suberectus. Next base: position 2,073,565 of record CM014733.1, read on the forward strand.
TCTGTCTAGAACAGTAGACCTCAAACACTCACTTGTTAATATTTGAGATAATTGTCTGCCTACTGCCTAGAACTCAACAAGTTTCGCGGTTTTTACTTTGTCTTTTTTTTCTTCTTATTTCAACGATTTTGTTGTTTGGAAATCTCATTCAGGGTAGATGAGTGACATAAGAATTGAAACGGTCTATTGTTACTCCAAGGCCAAGCATTAGCTGCAGTTACTTGCTCTATAACATGTTTATCATCGGACTTACATGGACTGGCATTGAATTTATCTCTTTCCTATTTGAAATGCATCTAAGTGCTTCATATCCTCGCTTTTTATTAACTACTTCAGTTTTTGCTCGTTTCAGTATAGCTCATTTATAGTTGTCAAATCTTTTCTTTGACAAAGTGCTACTTGTATCATAATAAGTTTTTCTGACTTTTGTGGATGGGCCTTGAGTCATATCATTGCTTCTAGAAATTCATCTCTAGATGCATCATACTACTTTCAATTTCTTCTTCAGGTTTGGTCTTCTCTGTCTAGCTCATTCAGATTTGTCTAGTGTTTTCTTTGACAAAGTGCTACTCATTTCATAATATGTTTCACTTCTGAGGATGGGCCTTGAAGTTATGCCCTTCTTTTTAGAAATGCATCATATCCTTACTTTTAATTTCTTCAGATTTTGGTCTTCTCAGTCTAGCTCAGGGTAAGTTCTTTTTATTTATGTGAGTGGTGGGACTGAAGGAGTATATCATCTGACTTCTTAAAAAGCGCTTGTGTGTGTGTGTGATGCAGGTTTAACAACATCATTGTTGGCATTATTATTTTCTTTTTTCCAAGTGCTGGCGTGTCTGGTAAAGGAAATTCTTGAGTTCCTCTTCTTGTATGCTTTGAGGCCTCTCTGGAGAGAGTTTCAGAACAAGCTTTATGAGGGGGATGGTTACATTCTTCCCATTTTTCATTTGCATCACTTAGTGATGAGGAAGGACTATAGTTTCCAAATACCAGATAGATTAGCAAATGTTATTTTGGTTTAAAAACTGGCATTCATGCATGAGTAGCTATCCCTACATACTGCCTTGTTTGTAGTTGTATCGTACAACTTTTGGTTGAAATGAGAGCCTTGGAGTTCCACAGCCCCCGCGAGGAAGAAAAGAAACCAGCAATTTAAAAGTAAAGGCTATGGTCTCCAACCTTTGATCTAATCAGCAACAACAATTTGAGGTGTGCAACACTTAACAGTTGTGCAGAAAACATTGAATGTTAATCACACTACAGTTATTTTTATTTGTAAAGTTCTTCTGAAAATCAAAATCTTATACTAGTTTTTTTTTTATATAATTGTTTTCAACTGATGAATGCAAACTTTTGGAAGATTGCTTAGGTAGACTGTTTATTACTATAGCATTTCAGATATTCCTTAATCCTGGTAAAATCCTGTACCAGGTAACCTTTGCTTGCTAGATCTATTAGCATTGGCTCTTATTTATTCCTAGTGTTTAACATGTTCATGTAAAAGTACTATTAAGCCCACATTCTTGCCAACAGATAACTCCATTCCACTAATAGGACAGGCTAAGGAAAGGTTCAGCACTCAAGTTGAGAGGCCCGCAATTTTGACATTTGGAAGTCCAAGTCCATAAAATTTTTTATGCCTGCACAAACTCAAAGGTAAATGAATCAAAGTTACAGAAACAACTTAAACATTTTGGTATCCTTTTGGGTAAGTGTGGCACTACACATTCGAAAGAACCAACGTTGAGTGGCACGTATTTTTGTTCAATTATGCATAATTGAGGCATAATCAATAGTTAGTATTCTGCTGTTACAGTTTGAAGCACCCCCACCCAGGCAATCTTCATAAAAAGTTGCTTCCAATTTCCTCGCCATTCCACTAAACTGATGTACTCATCTTGCATAATTTTAAGGACCACCGTTTCCTTGGATTTCCTAGTCTTCCACCCTAGGGTACTAGTAACCTCTAATCTCTCACCTTAGGGTACTAGTAACTCACCTTCCGCATGATCATTGTTAATTCTTTAAGTTAGTTTCCCTCATTCATGATCATTGCCAGACAAATCATTTTATCACCTGATTCTCGCCTATTCTCTTCACCTAGTTTTCCCACTCAAATTACCCTGATATTTCAAAATATGTACTACAAACTATTAGAAGGCAACGAAATTTAATACTGAAGCATTTCCAATTCATTTACTCTGCCAAGTTGCCATAACAATGGACAACAGCACTGAACTAGTAAACATACAGAATTACATACTACATAAATAACATGTTTGCAGCAGTTTTCTGATCCTATATGGAGATAATTTTACCAGTAACAAACCATACAGTTCACAACTTAAATATATTATACAAACTCCCCTAGCCCAGTATCACATCACACAACCACAATCAGGCATATCCTTGTATTTAATGGCTAGATTAATGTAGTATAGCAGCTACGGTTGAGACCATGGAATCCACTCCACATACATTTCGACCTCTGCAGATCTTGTAATATCCATTCTCTCCCCAGTTCTCCCCCCATGAATTCTTAATGATCCAGTAAGGCTTTTCCTTGAAACGAATGGGAGCATATGCACCTTCACCATAACCCACTATAAGAACCCCATGATCCAAATGCTTCCCACAGATGTATGGGCATGAGACGCCACCCATATATGTCTGCATGAAAACTGCATTGATACCAACTGTACCAAGCAAAGCAAAAGTCAGTATTTCTCTAATTTGCCATTAAGAAAAAAGGAAAGATCAAACAGATATGTCTATAAATTCCATTCTGGAGTGGGAAGGGGGGCAAATAAGTTAGGGAGCCAAGTCTTTTTTGTTGACAGAGAACAATTAAGCTACCTGCAAGAGGGCCATTCTTCACTAGGTTTGCAGCAATTTGATCTTCATCAAGGGAAACCACACTGTAATTAGATACAGAAGCTGCAATTTTGCTTTTGTCAAATTTGCAGGAGCCATCTCTTCCAGTGTATGGATAGTCCTCTTCTCGCTGTACTCCCCCAGACTCAAGTATGTACTCAAATGCGTTGTTCATCAACCCACCATTACAGCCTGCGTCACACGCTCCATATTCTTCTGGATCACACTGGGAGATTCATAGCCGTTAATTCAAGATTATATTACTGTCTTACCAGCTAGAAGGTACACATACGATCTAGACACAAATGCCATATTGCACGAACAAGGAAATACAATAAATTTTAAAAGTATAGAGTCTAACACAGTTACATAACAACGTTTAAAATTACCATAAAACTAACAAGAAAAAAAAAAATACAGACATTAAATTAGATAAGAAAATTGATGTTCGAAAAGTTATATTACACATCGTATTCATCGATGTTCTATCCGATACCATCATTCATCTAATTTTACTGGAATTCTCATTTGTATTAATATTAATATTAATACAACAGCTGAAAAAAAAAAAGTAAAAAAATTGTAAAATACAGTTAATAATATCTGAAATATCCAATCCGTAAACATTTGTAACATGGACACGGCAATTATTCTTGAAGTGTTAACTTGCGGTCGGGCACATCATCTCTTCATTGTATTATTATGTGTTAAGATTATCTTACAGTGATCAAAATAATTTATAATCATGGACTAAAAAAATATAATCACAAAATTAATTCTACCCCACAAAATCATGGAGATATCATGAAAAAGTAAAAGTAACTATTTGTTAAAATTAATTAATTTTTTCTCATGATAAATAAATCTATTCCAAACACAATATAAAACAATCCAAGTAAAATCAATTTGCTTGACCAAAATCAATTATACAGAATTAATTTATTATACGAACGTTCAGCTACTACCTCTTGATTAGTATTGATTAATACGAAAGACAAGTTCAAAACCAAAAAGGAAAGGGGCTAAAAAGAGGGGAGAATTGGTGTGAAGAGAGAGAAACTAACCACATGGTCGCAATCCACAAGCTGTTGCTCGCTAAGGCTCACTAACTCGCCAGTGGCCAGAAAATGAGCACCTTCCAACGCTCCCGTGGTACTGAAAGACCAACACGAACCGCACGACCCCTGAACAAAAACACAAACCAATACTTCAATTTCACATCAAATAAAATAAAATAAAAAAATCTTTCCATCCACAAATTATTGCTATTGAACGTGCCTGGTCCTTGACGTTAGTGACGGCTCCTTTGTCTCGCCAATCGAAATTCTCGGGGAGATCCTTGGTGGGGAGGATTGGGGCCTTCTGAGCGTGCGCCGGGAGACGGAGGGGCTTGAGCCCGAGGAACTGGCGCCGGAACTCCGCCGGAGTGAGATCGGAAAACTTGGTGACGCCGTGGACGGCGGAGGGGTCCAGCTTCGCGTGCAGCCTCGCTCTGCGCAGGTTCGCCTTGAACACGCCGAAGCGGTGGTCGTGCTCCTCCTTCGTCGCGTAGCTCTTCCCGAACCTGGCCTTGAAGGTCGAGAAGTGGTGCTCCGCGTTCAGCAGGTGCTCCTCCTCCTCCTCCCCGGCCTCGCCGTCCGGCACCACCTGACGGATCAGGAGGTCGTCGGCGGATGCCGAGGCCGTCGCGGCGGTGGCCGCGGCGGCCAAGAGGAGGAGAGCCAAGAGGGTGTAGCGAGCCATGAGGGAAGTCAAAGGGGGAGAGGTTGGGGAATGGACTTAGGGGTGTTGGAATTGGTAGCAATTTATTAAGAACATAGCAAATGCAATTTGGGCACGTGTCGCTTTCTTAATGGCATTTGTTTCTGCAACTGCAACTTGGGAGTGCACTCCTCAGCTAACACTATCCGCTGAAGTAAGCGTGTTTATGGGACGGTTTACCTCTATGTTATTGTTGTTTAATTATCTTTTTTGTCTCAATATTTATATAGAATTTTTTTCTTTTGGTTCTTATAATTAAAAATAATTTGTTTCAGTTTTTGTATATGTATTTTTGATATTGGTTTGATCTTTATCATCAGGTGTATTTTAATTCCATAAAATAAAATTATCACAAAATAAAATTAGACTGTATAAAATCGTCACAAATTGACATCTTTTGACAGTTTTTATTTAATTTGTGACAGTTTAAAACGACAGAAATTAAACCGATATCAAAAGTGTATGTATAAAGATTAAAACGAATTATTTCTAACTGTAGAGACTAAAAAGATAATTAACATTGTTTTTATCACAATTGAAATTTTGATAGAATCAATTTAGTGAACTGAATTTTACATTAGACAATATTTGAGATACAATTGAATTAACTCAAATTGTTGGTATAATATATTAATCTTAATATTATATATAGTTAAATTATAAAATTAAAAATATATATTTATAATTAAGATGTATTTTATAATATATATTTTATGATAAATGATATGTATAATATTATGTTAGATAAAATATTATTTATTAAATTAAAAAATTATATTATTAATACATAATTATTTAAAAAATTCTGCTTTTTTAAATATATGGTATTAGACTAAGTTAAATTGACTCAAAATATAACTCAAATTTATTTTTAAAATATACCGAATCTAATTTTTTAAATTCGAACTAGTTAAAAGTTCTCACATATCAGATAAGATTGGTGGAAAGAGACGAGTCTTGAACGCTCCGGCCAACGACCCCATATGCCATACCTGTCCTTTTTCTTTTTTTGAATATTAGTAATAATACATGTCCGTGTTATGTACGCAAAATGTAATAACGTTTTTTAGTTTTTATATAATTATTAAACTAATTTTTTTATAATAATGATACTAAAATAAGACTTTTGGTATCATTATTAAACTACTTGTCATAATTCACAAAATGAAGTTTACATGGCGTAACCCGATAAATATTTTACTCGACAGACCAAATTTATGCTGCTCCAAGTTATGTTCCTCTGTTTAACGTATTATATACTAAATTGACTTTAAAAAAATGGAATCAGTTGTCTTTTTTGTAAAAAGAAAAGGCATCGTCAGGTATAGACAAAAGTTGAGAAAACCACCCACCATGACTTTCATTTCTATTGTAACAATTGCTGGAAACCTAAAAAATGTTGATTATAAAGGTTTCCCAAACTAGTTTGTCTCGGATAATTGAATTTGTTAAAAGAACTCCCCAATTATGTTGGGTTGAGGCTGAATATATATTACATTATTCGCTTTTTCTACCTATATCATAACTGCCAATTTCTTCGCAAATCACCAAGTAAGCCTTTTCTCTAATTGTTAGTTTTTTAGTAAATATTTTATCCAAATTTCTACCCAGAAAATACAACTGTTTTATCAAATATTTAACCATATAAATTAGTGGTGTGTTTGTTGTAAATAATTGAAGGAACAATGACCCATTTCTGGCAAGAGATGGGTAGAGGGGATGGAAACCTTTAGTTCAATCTTGGAACAGGACCACTGGGGGAGAAGCTTGAACAAGAAGCTTTGAACCTAACAAAAAATAGTGAAAAAGAAAACAAAGATGAGCAAAGCCAAAAAGAAAAAAGAGAGAGAAATATAGAGAAAAAAGAAAGAGAAGACGACGACTATCTTTGGATCGTCAGCCACAACCACATTGGATGAAAAGCACGAAAGAACTTTCAATCAAGCCTTCCAAGTACAATGGTATTCATATTTTTACCTCTTTTTATTTCATTTTTTTTATTTCTTTTCTTATCACATTACTTAATATAATTTTTACTTTTTTTTCTCCTCTCTACTTGTGTATACCGATAATTTTTCCGGCCTTCGTGTGCGTATGCGTTGTGAAAAAAAAAAACTGACTGAAATAATTTTAAATGTAATTACAATTATACCACTACGTTTTTCCTGTTTTCGATTTAAAAAATTTACAATAAAAAAGAAAAAGCATTGAAAGCGATAGGATCACCATTTTCATGTTTAAACTAAGTTTTAAAAGAATTTAATTAAAATGCATGGCTAAATTTAAGAGTAAATAATATATGTATTAACATTTTTACATTTTCAATTAATCAAAAATCATTATATATGATAAGTTTGTTGATTTTTATAATATATCTTTAAATTAAAAGTTTATGAAAATTATACTCATTTTAAGAATATAGTCATCTTCTAAAACTCAACTAAACGTAACTTCAATCTTATTTTTTTATTTCTGTTGAAGAAAAATAAAAAAAAATGAGTAAACGAAATATGCCCTTAAAGATCTACCTGATCTGGCTAATTTTCATCTCTTTCTTCTATTATTATTAATATTATCTTGCTGTGTGTCCCATTCTCCCCTCCTTTCGTTGGTTTATGTTTTCCACGCCTGACAATTTAATTATCGATGTCAAAAATTAAAAGGACCACTTTATTCCAAGTTTCGTTTGTAAGCTTCTTTCCTTTATTTTTCTTTCAACTTCGATGTCACTCTCACTCAAATAATAGTCAAATTTTCAAAAGAAGCATGAACAAGCAACTTGATCTCTTTCCTTGTCATTTTTAATAATTTTGTATCTATTTTATAAAAATATATTTGTACAATATATTTTTTGTCAATATTATTAAAAATGCAATTTGATAATATATTTATAACAAATTAAGCAAATAAAAATGGTTTGATATCTCTAAAGTTAGGAGATGTACTTCACGAACTTAATTAATAGTGACTATATTTTTATTTTCTTACTTTATTTATCTTTACACTTTAAATGAGTCAAATGTGTGTGTGTAAAATAAGTTTTAGTTACTTATTGTTTTTAACAACTTTTTAATAAAATACAAATTTAACAAAATAGATCTTAGAATTATGTTATATTATTTTGATGACTCTGAATATAAAATTTTAAACAGATTAAACACTCATAAATATGTAATTTTATTATCTATACACACACACACACACACACACACACACATATATATATATATGTATTAAAAATTGTTTTAAATATTGAAATGAAGTTAATTAATAAAGTGTCAATTAATATTTTAAATTATATGACATTTTATAAGATTGATCTATTTAATAAGATTATTATTTCAACAATAGATTGATAACATTCAATGTTTGTAAAATATTATTAAGTAAAGTAAGTGAATTCTTACACTTTGACTATTAATTAAAATTTAAGGTCCTGAGGTTATAAACCTAAAAGAATGTGAAAAAAATTTCAATAAAATAAAATAAATGTTTAAATATATTTTTTGTCCTTGCAATTTAGTGTTTTTTTATTTTAGTTTTTGCAAAAAAAAAAAAAATTGGCTTTAGTCTTTGCAAATATCAACCCCGTTTGTTTTTGGTCCTTGCCATGAATCTCTATTACCAAAAAGATGCGGTAGCTAACGAAATGATGATGTCATCATGCCACATCATCAATTGATGACATCATCATGTCCCGTCAGCAAGGGTGCCACATCATCAATAATTTATAAGGACTAAAACCAAAACGTGACATATTTGTAGGAGCAAAAAAATATTTAAGCTTTAAATTAAATATTAAAATTAAAATAAAGGCCTAAATATTAAAACATTCTTCCTCCCTATTTTTGTACACTTAATACTCTAACACACTTAGCACCCTTGACCTTTTGTGAATTCCTACCATGAAAAATGATTCATTACCATTATTGTTGCTGCTGCCATCACCCCAATCACTGTCGCTGTCATCACTACCACCACTGTTGTTGTCGCTGCCTTCATCACCATTATGTACGAGATAAAATATGATTATTATTAAATAATTATGAAATTTTGTATATTACGAAAGAAAAAATATAATAAGATATTTTTTTATCATCAACAATGATGATTCAATTTTACTAAATAAAAAGAATTAAAGAGACAAGAAATTTTAAATAAAAAAGAAAAATAAATAAATAAATTATATGAATCATGATATACCATCTTTTTGTTGATTAATTTGATATGATGTGTCAAAATTTAAAATTTAAAATTCAAATTAGTATTAAATAAATTATTTAAAAAGAATAAAAAGTTAAAAATAATAAAATAAAATATTAATACAAGAGATATCACATGACAAGAGAATACTTTTAAAATGTTTTTCCATCAAAAGAATAAGTATTTAGATTTATTTTTATGTGTACAATGGAGGTAACAAGATTTGAACTCAAGTCTTTGTGCAAATTATTCAAACTCACTAACATTAGGCCGACCTTAATAGATTTAAGTATTTAGATTTATAATACAAGGTGAATTAAATAATAAAATTATTTAATAAAAAGAACAACATTTATGCCATATTTGGTATATTGTTTGTTAATTTAAGAATATAATTATTTTTTAAATGTTCTATCAAAACAATGTCAATATAGTGATTATTTTTTAAAATAAATTAATCTAAACATAGAATGCATTGTTTAGATGTGGTGAGAAAATGAAACAAAATAAAATAGAAGGAAAAGTAAAAAAAAAAAAAAGTTAAAACAAAGGAAAAGTTCATTCTCTCTTATATTATTTAAGTGAAGAGGAGAAAAAAGAAAGAGATAAACTTCCTTTCTTCTTGTCTAATTGAAAAGAAAAGTGAGATAATATATCAATATAGATAGGTAGTTTTTTTTTCTTTGTTTTTTCTTTCATTTTCTCTCCATTTAAGAAGAATTTTTTTTAAGAGTTCATATGAAATTTTTTTTCCTATTTTCATTTCTTAACCAAACAATGAAAATTTGTTTTCTTTTCTACTTTTCTCCACCTAACTACTTTTTAACTCATTTTTACTCACATCCTTAATTAATACATTGAAAACTTGACTTTTGTTTAATATTTTTTATTTTAAAAAATTAATAAATATCCTAAATACATTTATTAATTTTTTATTCTTAAATTATTTAAGAAAATAACATCTCAATATAATTTAAATTAAATAAAAATAAATTCACATTTATTTACTCAATTTAAAATCAATCTCATTTTAATAAAAGCTTTTTTTAAACGAGAATGGCCACTTGTGACTTACCAGACATTTTTAACGAATACCAAAGACAGTTGAATAACAATTAGCAGCTTATGTTATGCAGTGGAGATACACTTCAACGAGTAATGTTATGCTCTCTTATAAATTTTATTATTATTTTATGAAGAAAGTATTAAATAAAAAGGTAAATATATTTAATATCTCAAAAATATAAAACGTGTTTAATATATATATAATAGTATTTTAACCTATGCATTGTACAGAATAAATATTTATTTTATATAACTTAAATTTATAAATAAATACTTCTGAATATATAAATTATATTATAATTAAAATTTGTAATAAAAAATATCTTTGAACATATAAATTTTATTTTAAATTTATAATAAACAATTATTGTAATACAATGTTAATTGTTAATTATTGGAAATTTCTTTTAAAAAATATTAAAATTCAATTTAAAACTGAAAATATTGAAAATAATATATTGAAAAAGATAAGAAGTTAAAAAATCCTAAAAACGCTCTTATTGAAGAATGATAACTAAAAATGCTCTCGTTGAAGGGTGGATATATATATATACCAATTGATGAAACTCTTTAAGCCCCAAATCAATAGAATCAAGTAGATATGAGATTATAACATGTTCTATAATTATAGAGATAAAGATAGAGAACAATTGAACTAAATATGTTTATCTGGGATGAAGGACTCAAGGAAGAACAAGAGTTTGTAAAGAACAAAGATGAGAGAAAACTCCCCTCAACTCGATTGGTTTTCAGTCCATATTAACTGTCTAATGGGACAACGATTACATAACCTAACGAATGAAGGTAGGAACCTCTTATCAAGCATCAATTGAATAGCATATATATATATATATATGGAGAGAGAAAGGAGAGGAGAGGATGACAGTCTCAGTTTAAGACAGAGAAAGTTTTTGAACTCAAAAACACTTACAAAAATACTTACGTTTATTTCGTCCTAAGAAGACGAGTAGATACTTGAACCTTCAATACTTATTATACAAGATTAGTAAGAAATATGTAAGAAGATTTAAAATTATTTTTCTCGAACTTTCAGAAAAATATAGAAATTAATCAAGAAACTCTTGCTTTCACCCTGAGCAATACATCATTATATGTTGCTTTCTTCCATTTTTATTATTTTTGGGGTCCTTACCAGCATTTGAACCCAGTCCCCTATGAAATTGTCTTTGGACAATTACCATATGGACCAGGAATGCCGGTTGCTTTTTTCCATCTTTGGATGACGAAAGTTGGGCTAGATATTTCTGAGGTTAGGACCACACTCGTCGAGGCTCCACATGCTTTACTTGTTTTTTATTCCCTTTCCTATTAAATCAAGATTAAGGCAGTAATGTCACCTTACTATTGAGCATTTATGTTTGTCTTAACTACAAATAATACTTTCTTTAGCCGCATACCAATGGATGATCCAAATTCGTGGGTATCCAATAAATTTGTTATATTAAATTTGACCCTTCACTTGTAAGTTGTAAGAGTGAAAAATTTTCTTTATTTATTATTTCTAAATAATTTATATAACTTTTCTTATATCAAATATTTCATATTTATTAATTTTCTCAAATAATATTGCTTAAATTTAAATATTTAATCAATCCCTATTTCTTTGATTGTTAAAGTGAAAACTTTTAATATTAATATGTCTGAATTTTGATTGATGGTATCAAGGTCTTGAGTCCTAGTTTAAAACATTATTGACCCCATTATACATAAAAAAGAAAAACTTTGAATTTTGATAGATGGTATCAAATTAATAATTAATTTACAAAATTTATGTAACCTTTTCTTTAATTTTAAAGTTTTATCTCTTTAATTTGTTCTTGTATATTAATTTTAAAACTCCTCTCTCTCTCTCTCTCTCTCTCTCTCTCTCTCTCTCTATATATATATATATATATATATATATATATATATATATATAAGGAGTTAGAATAGAGTTATATATAAATCTAAATTGAATTTCAATTTTATTTTGGCATTCCTAATCAGGGGTAGTCATAGGTGAGGATATGTCGGATTTAAATAAAAAAAAGTGAATAATAAGTGATAATGATAATAGTAGCAATAACAATGGAGTGAAGGAGTGTGATGGTTGCTAGAAGAGGTAGTAGTGACGATGACGATTAATCGTAGTAAGAAAAATGTTAGCAACATACTTTTCTATCACACTCTTTTAAACACATTATTAATCATTGGCTGAAATTTTTTAAAAATTACAAAATTTGTGGGTCTCACTTTTTATTTAATGAATTTCACTCATTATTTTGTCGTTTCCAACAAATTTTAATTTTTAACCAATAATAGAGAATGTGTTACTAACATTCCTCAAGGTGGCAAAGGGATGGTGAAAGTGATAGAGGGAGAGAAATTATTACATGATCTTGGACCACCACAAGTCCATAGTCTCGATCAATCTTCATGCAACATATAACCAAGATTTTCAATTTATAAGAAAGATTTATTAATACTCAATAATGTGTCATGTGGAGATTGGTTGGGACCATAGTGGTCCTCCACTATGTAATAATTTCTCGTAGAGGGACCCATGAGTGGTAGGGATGGTAATGATAATAGTAATAACAATAATAATGATAAGAGTAACAATTAGTGATGGTGATGGAGACATTTATGACAGTGGAAGTGACAAAAATAATGATCCTTATTTTGAGAAAAGATCCTCTTCGTTTCTTCGATTACTAACCTTTTGGGAAAAATAAATAAAATGGAGATGATACACATGTAAGAAAGAGTATCTCATGTCCATAAAAAAGGAAATGTGTACTCTAACTTAGGTCCATGAGCAAATCATGCAAATATTGAAACTCCATCAAGAATTATGTAGAAAACAAAATAGAACAGAGGACATCAAAATTTATAACACAATTGAAACATGTTTTTATTTTGAATTAGAAAAATAATACAACAGAAACATGTTTTCGTTGTAATACCTTTTCCACTACAAAATGAAAACATGTTTTCATTTTGTATTGCAAAAATGATATAATGGAAACATGTTTCTATTGTGTATTATAACACAATAGAAACATGTTTTTGTCTAATCAATGACAAGGAAAAAAAAAAGATGAAAGAATGAACAAGGCGATTTACTAGATGAAGTGGAGGGTTGTGTGAAGAGTAAAAAGTAGTGTTCAGCATGTGTGGCGTGATGCGAAAGTAACACAAAGAATAGTGAGAATGACAAGTGGTTGGAAGGGGGTTGTGTGAGAGGAGAAAGGAAATGAGAATGGGATAGGGTGTGTGTGCTAGGAGAAGAGAATGGGAGGGGGAAGGTCACGAAGGGGTGAAAGCAGGAAGAAAGAAAGAAAATGAGAATGGGAGGAGGAGGGGGTGTGAGGGAATGGGTAAAATGAGAAAATTAATTAAAACAAAAAACTTCGTGTGTGAAAATAGAGAAAATGGGGGGTGAGAATAACAAGCCCTTCTCTATTTTTGGTTGCCTAAAGTATTCTCCAACCAAATATAGAGACTAATCCCTCAGGATATGGAGATAGACTTTTCGTAATAAGTATGCCTAAGCTCAATTATCATGTAAAAGAAAATTCTATACTAATTTAATTGCTGAGCCTAACTTATTTAGACAGACATCGATCCAATTTCAAATAATAGTCTAATACAATATGAGTCCAAAATGAATATGATCATCAGAACTGGACCAACAACTTTCTCCAACCCATGATAATAAACTAAGAATGAAAATCAAACAAAAAATAAATAAAAAAGGTGCAAAAGAACTCGGTATTATCTTTTTTATTATCTTTCATATATTGAAATTATTAAATATTAAAAATAAACGATGGCTAAGATTTCATCCACTTTTCTGCTTCCATTACTTCACTTCAAACTCTAACTCAAACCCTTAGCATTCCTGGTACATGTTTCAAAAGCCTACCCTTTTGTTTATTTTTTTTTTTATTTCTGACATTTTTTTTATTATATTATCATATATTGATTTGGATTGGAAATTGATGTTTGAGCTTTGATTATGCTTATGGTTATGGTTTTTTTGTTCCAATTTAATTGTCTATTTCTCAATTATATGAATGTTGTTTCAATTCAGTTATTTGAGTTTTTGGTAAATTAATATCAAAAGGGTATATTTTATCATAACATTTATTTTAATTTTTTTAAGTTCCCATCTCGATTAGGAAATGAAGTTTAAAGTATTTTAAGATTAGGTTGTGGTTCTGGATCAATTTATTGTTAGTTTCAATTTAATTGTAGTTGTACACTTCTAATATTTATTTATCTGAGTGTTGCTTCAAGTCAACTTATTCAACTTTTTGGTAAATTGAAATAAAAGGGTACATGTTTTATATTTTTTAAGTTCTCAATTGGGTTAAAAATTTAAGATTAGGTTTATGGTAATGGGTCAATTTACTGTTAGTTTCAATTTAGTGCGCGCTTTTCATATTTATATACAGCTCTTTTTTAAAAAAAGATTATTTTTTCCCGTTTGAAGATAATGGCTGTGGTAGGATGGAGTAAGAAAACTTGGAAAAGGAGCCCGCTTGCTTTGAATTTGTTGATTTTGATTTTATGGATCCCGAGGATCCTATATGCCAGAAAGAAATACAAGAGGTCCATGAGACCATTGAGGGGGTTGGACTTAAGGATATGGATTTTAGTTCCAATAAGATGGTCCTATGTGAGTTTGAGAAGGAAGAACAATGCGGTCAAATGTTTGCTGAAACAATGCACATTTCCTTAGATACAGATATGAATAATGAGCATTGAATATGAGTAAAGATGGTGGATTACCGAACTATGCTATTTTGAAAGATAATCATGAAATGCAGGATGAGGGAGAGAAATTAAAAAAATTAATTTGTGTGAACAATGCAACAAATTCTTCCAATATTTTGATTGAAAAGGGAAACATGGAAGAGGGAGAAATTTCTAGAGACTTAGGAATGGATGACAATTCATTTGACATATCTTGTGCAGATGCTTTAATTTTACAATAGATTAAAGTAAATGAGGTTCATAAGCTTGGAAGTGTAACAGGAAACATGATATATCCTTCTAAGATAGAGAATCAAGAAAAGGAAAAAGGTTGTGACTTTAATTCCTTTATGATAAATACACTTCAAAGAGCCAATGACAATGGACAATTGGAACCTAAAACTAGTGATAGAAAATGGATTGCATGTGGAGTTGAAGTAGCAATCTCTCAGGAAACTATTGAATGTGATAAAGTAGGTGAGTGTGTTTCTGTGTTGAAGCCCAGAAATAGCAAATACAGACACATGGGATATAAGAGGATTGATGGCTCATTGACAAACTTAACCCAAAAATCAGGTCTTTCACAAAAAATTCGTGGAAGAAAACGCTACTAAAGATCATGGGAACACATATGTAGTTAAGGTATGA
Source organism: Spatholobus suberectus (assembly GCA_004329165.1). NCBI lineage: Eukaryota > Viridiplantae > Streptophyta > Magnoliopsida > Fabales > Fabaceae > Spatholobus > Spatholobus suberectus. The sequence goes on from CM014733.1 coordinate 2,088,877, forward strand.
TTTTCACCTAAATATTTCACTCAATGAAACATTTATATCTATTGAAATTATGGGGATTTAGGCTTTTAGGTATTGAGGGAGAGAATAAAGAGAACAAAGACTTTATATAATATTGTATTACCTAATGAAATATGTTACAACATATTGATGTGTTTTATATGTTCATTTAACCTAGACCTAACCCTTAGTTATACTAATAATAATCCTAACTAATTAGTGAAACAAATCATGATAAGATAAAGAAATATGGTAACTAGTCCTAAGAGATAATGAAAAAAATAGATAAATCAACCTTAAAGGATAATCTAAGATATGATAAGATATTTTGATATATTCTAACAATATCCTCTCCTGGTTAAATTACACTTAAATATATCTAGTATATTAAATGATAAGCTTGATTTTGATTTAGTTACTTTCAAATTATTCTTATTATGCACCACCAATGATGAATGGAAGATTTTGATTTTATGATAATCCTTCCTTTTATTGTTTTTAGTTTAATAAGTTCAAAGTTATTTAAGGCTTGGTTTGCAATGTTTTACACAATCCTCTTCTCTTCCTTTAAACAATAAAAAAACATGTAATCTCATTTTTGTTTAATGTATATATCCCAAAGTCTTCATACAATCTTCAATTTCTTATTTTATGTTGCCAATTTATTAGCCCTATTTGAGTTTTTGGACAAAACCAGTTAAAAGTAAGAATTATGATAAGAGTTAATTTGTGGTCAACCATTTTTATTGAATGTGTATATCTCAAAGTCATCATATTGTTTTCAGTTCCCATTTATTTTCCTTATTCAAGTTTTTGGGCAAAATTAACTAAAAGTCATAATTATGATATGAATTAGATGTTCAATCATAGCTTTGGACACCCAATGTGGAGTTCCATAATGTGGACCAACTGTTTAATGATATAAGATTGGTTAAGTTGATTTCCTTTAAGGTTATTGATCAATTTGCTGCAGTTGGCTGATGCCAGTAAAGAGACAAAGCATGATCCTCTTTTTGAGAAGAAGAAAGAAAGGAGGAAGGTATTCTTTTGATATTGTTGTTAATTTTCATTCTTGATGTTGTATTATTGTTAACTTTTGATATGGATTTGAAACTTGTTAAGTCAACCTCATTTTCATTGCAACATTAGTCAATTAATATTCTGTTATTTTTGTGAAGAATAATCCATAAATTTGTATGTTTTCAAAATTAAACTGATTTCTTTATTCGATAAACTTTATTTTGTAGATGAAGTATAGAAATAAGTAAGCAGAAAAGAACAAAGAATTAGGTATTAAAAGGTTGAAGTTGCAACCAGTACAACAACCAAAACTGTCTCACACTATCGCCACTATCTTAAGGGAAGGTGCCATATTGGGAAAAACCCAAGTCTCACATCAACTAGAAATAGTACCAAGATAGAATATATAAGTGGGTGACAACCCTCATCCCTTGAACTAGCTTTTGAAGTTGAGTTAGGCCTAAATTCAAATTGTAAGTTATTATCCAATTAAATTAAACTTTGAAATATTTTTCACTTTATATATGTATGGAACACATCATCTTTATTCTTCTTTTTTTAAAATTTTGTGATTATTTTACATTGTTCCATTGCACGATACATGCAGAATATGTTATTATGGTATTGATACTTCATTTAACTGTAATTTAAGAAGGCAATTGATATATTCTCTTATAGTAACTTAGAACTTGCATAATTTTCATTTATAATATATACGAGGTTAATATGTGTTTGTTATGCAAGAAGATTTCCATATTTAAAAGTTAGATTAAAAACCCTGGGCATGCTTTTTATTTTCAATATTTATATTATGTGACATTTGAATTGGCCTGAGTCATTGAAAAATTGTTTAGTATGGTTTTGTTAAAGTAGCCCATCCAGGTCGTTATTGTAAGAGTAGTGTATCTTTGCAAATTGTGAAATATAGTAATATATATGATATCCAAATGGATATGGGACAATTATGAATTCATTCTTACTTTCTTTTCTCCTGTTTTTGTCTAAAACAAAATTGGCAGGGTGACAAGTGTCGATTTTCACACGATACAGTGCCTCTGACGAAATCCAAGGTATTGATTGATCTTTTTAAAAATTTACTCCCTATTATATATATTTTTTTCCCGCAAGTTGTAACAAGAATAAGGATAAATACATGAAGTATGAGGAAAACTTTTCTGAATATTATTCAAAATTTCAAATATGGACTAATCCTAATCAATGAAAATCAGGAAATATGACAATACAATATATTTTAATAATTACAAATACTACTAGGGTATGTATAGGAGAGAGAAAATATTCTATCTTAAATTAGAGCTATTTACATACTCACAAATCACAATGGAAATTTATAAAACCTTTTATTGATTTTGAAATTGCAGCCATGTATTCACTTTGCTAATCACTCTTGCATGAAAGGAGATGACTGTCCACTTGATCATCAGCTCTCAAAATATCCTCATAACAATTTTGTGTCTAGGGGCTCTTCTTATAGAGGTGATGCTTGCACGTTTTCGCACGAGGTACACATCCTATCTGACTTGATATCACTTCTTGTAAATGACTCTGTGTTGAGGAATTTAATGTAAACTTTGATATTAATCTTAATTTTTATATGCATGCATCTGTACTATATAATTATTCTCTTTAGATTAAATGGGAGCTTTCTGATTCAGGTACCGACCAACAATGATATTCCTACGCCTTCAAATCTCTGCAGACCAGAGTTGAAATTTCCTCTTCTGCAATGAAATGCAAATTTTAGTACACTTAACAATCATGCCTCTAATTCGGTCCAGCAAAACCACTTTACCAATTCTGCAGGAATTTATTCTCACATCAATGCAGAACATAAGGTGATAGACACTGTACAGAAATGGCCTACACCACCTAAAGGAATTAGTTTCATCAATGTTGCAAAAGTATTACCCAGCCCTAGTACACCGGACCGGATCAAGGCACGGTAGCAACAACCAAGGAAAATTCTGTACAAATAGGGACCTGTGCAGATCAAAGTGCATTTAACCCAACTCAAAACAAGGGGGAAATTCCTCAGAAATTGCCAGCTGTGACACCTAAGGGAATTCACTTTCTTTCCTTTGGCAAAGGTTCTATTTGTAGTTTTAAAAGCTCTATTCACTCCCATGTGAATAGGGAAAATGGTATCAAGTTGCCTCATTTACTCAAATTTAATTTGCTTGAGCAGGCAAGTTCATCTCAAATAAGGATGATTACAACAAAGTAAGTGACAGAACAAAGCAAAATATACCACAGACTGATATATTCTCAAATGAGATTTTAGAAAAAAGTCAATCTGTGGCAGAAGGAATGAAATCAAAGTTTCCGGAGAAAACCTCAATAGATGTTCCTATGAGTGATCACAGCCATAGTAAATCAGTTCAAGAGGGAAATTCTCAAACTTCAAATGTGACCTCAGCTAGGCTTCTTGTTTGTCTATTTGTTTCAAATCAGTCTTCTGAACGCCTAATATCTGGTTATCACAAACATAACTCAAACTCAGGCCAAAGGGCACCCTTATCAACTTTGGCATTTGCAGCAGAGCATGAATCAAATATTAAGACGAAATACCCTACTGGTGCTTCGCTGGTATGATCAGAGGACTTTGAAAGAAAGTTCTGTAGAAGTTTCAAATTGTGAAGCTCTTGGTGATTGGAATCAAGGCACTTCCCTGCTTAGTAGACGATAACCAGACAGATGTGTAGTGATGTGTTGTGCTGTAGTCTTTCGGTAGCTTTACTTTGGAACTGTTCTATTTTTCTCGTAGCATGACTGCAGGTATAATAGCACTTATTGCTAGTGTCAATTGCTCTTCTCATTTAACATATAAAGGTTAATAATGGGGGTTAGACCAAATGATAGACATACATGTCCCTTCAGGCAGAGTGTATTTCTTGATTACAGTTCGAATTTGAGTGCATTGAATATGATTTCAAATTGCAGGTTTTGATGTAGTTGAATCCTTTGTTAAATTGTAGTTTATACCATTTTAAAAGTTAATACATTGGTTTTCTTAGTCATTATGCTCTGTTCATAATTCAGTAACTTAGTTTGTCATGTTAAATCTCAACTTTATTGCTGACATTGTACGTCATGCACTCATGCTGGTCTTTATGACAAGACAACAGAATTGCAAAGGTGTTAGGTAACATAAAGAGGATATGAATATCTCCCTCTACCTGTCACTCCTGTTCTTATTTATGGAAGTGATTTGAAGTGGTTAATTGATTTTAATTTTTTAGACCTATCACTCATGTGCCTATTCAACCTGGTCCTGTGTTGCTTTGGAGGTAAATTTGAGTGAATTGGTTGTGTCTTGTGTGATTTTGCATCAGAAACTCCTGCAAGTGGTTGTTTAATTCTTTTTATACTTGTAATTCTGCAGGCAAATATTTATATTTAGAACAATACTAGAAACCTCCGACTTCAATTTTTGGGAGAAATTCTGAAGAGAAATTTGAAGCATTATACCAATGATGGACACGTTGGTCTTTTCTTATTGCACATTGTGATGAATTACTATTGTTTAGTCCGCATTAAGTGTGGATCAATTTTGATTTACAATAAAGCCATGAAGTATCAATGGCAAATGTACTCCTTTGCATCTATTTCTGTTTTCCTTTGTGCTAATGTGCACAACTAATGCTCATCTTAAGTAATATTAACATCTTCCAATTCTCATCAGGTCTTTTTCTTCTCATATTTACATAAATATTTGATATTAGGGTATTATGACAAGGATACTTGCTGAGAATTTCCAAAGCATTGCGAGTCTGCTAAGCTGCTTCTTTTTCCATTGCTCCAACCAAAATATGTTTCAACGTGGATAATCTAAATTATAACATGTATCAGTTGGTAATAATAGTTAAGTTACAAATAAAATCAGTAATTAACACAAATACACAATTCAAGATGCAACTTATAAACTTGCATAGACAAAACTGCAAACACTTGAAGGTTGACACAAAACTATATAGGTAATCAAAATGCACCAAAATAAAATAAAAAAGAATAAATTACACCGACACTGTTGAGGTTTTTTTTACATTACACATAATTTCCTACTTTTTTCTTTATAGGGATACACAATTTTAAACAATTAAGGGGGTTAGTGTAGGGATAGAAAAATGAAAAGTATCGTATGTAATTTAAAAAAATCTCAAGGTGTATCAGTATAATTTACTTAATAAAAAACACTTGTATCTGCAGATGCATATTACTCAGCTCAACCTGGTCATCGTTAAGGCTCTTGTTGCGTTTTTACACTTTAAACAATACATGAGTGTACTCCAAACTAAATGTAATTAGACTGCAGCTTGGATTATAAATCGTTTACGATTTAAGCTCACTCTAAAGCAATTTGAACCCACAACCAATGATATTTTATACATCATCCCCTTATGCACTGAACACTAGAACAAACATTATAAATCTCTGTTCATTATGAATTTAAATTTAGTCGCAGGGTCTAATTTTGTCTCTATTCTACCTTTTTTATGAAAAAGGACGAATCAATTATCAATTATATAAGATAAGAGAGAAAGAACTGCAAGAACTAACTATTTAAAAAGGAAAAACTTAAATTAACGTATGCTTTTCATCAATCTGTTTGACTAATTGCACACTGGAATTCAGTCCATCTGAGTATAGTGTAGATGTAAGTTTGCACGCTAATGGGAATTTTGAAGAAACTCTTCAGTAATTTTCACAAGAGAACATGCTGGTTCATTTTTTTTCCTCCTCCTTCGATAATTGGATTTAGCTCCTATTTGTTTTGATATCAACAAATCTAATTCTCGCACTTTTGAATCAAAAAACATATTTTAATATAAATTTATGGATAAAATTAATTTAGAAACAAATCTCAATTAGGTTTACCGATTTAAAATTAATTATGTCAAAATTAATTTTATCTAATTTTAAAACAAATAAGCCTTGCTTGTTGGCCTTGGGTCGAAGCAGTAAATGACTTTAATCCTTTCCTAAGGTAACTTTGTTAGCTCAAATATGACACATAACAACTCCAATGCATTATTAACTTAATTGTAAGCCCAAATAGTACACATGTCTTAAAAAAAAAGGCCCAAATTGACACAACAACTCCCATGCATTATTAACTTAGATTGTATGCATCTTCTACTTGGCAGTAATGCCACTTCATTGACTGCTTTTTGTGGTTCACCCATCTGGCCATCTCTTCCCTTTGCACTTTCCCAATCAAGAAAAAAAAAAAAAAAAAACAGCATAAAGCTTAGGATGAAACAATTCTTTCAACTTCGTCGTGCTATTAATTGTCCTTATATCACCGCGACGAAGTTACCGTAAAATATGAAGACAAAAATAAAAATGTTTGTCACGGATAAAAAAATTAGTTCCTATATTTTTAATTTAATCTGTACATTTTACTATGTTAAAAAACTAACAAATAGTGTTATAATAGTAAGGTTAAAACATATCTTTGATCTATAAAGATATGACAAATTTTCAAATTAATCACAAATTAAATTTTATTTATTTTTAGTTTTTAAAAATTATAAAAATTATGTACTTTTAGTTTGAAGGATTAATTAAGCATTCATTTTTTTTTATTAAATGTAGAAGTTTAAAAATGAAAAAAATTAAATAGAAGTTAAACATAAAAAGTTAAACTTTTGAAGATCAAAAGCATATTTAATAATAATAATAATAATAACGACTAAATTGAAAAAAAATCTATATAAGAAATAAATTTTCTTTTAGCATTACAACCAAGTTGAAAATAAGAGTCCCGTATAGAGATTAAAATATTTTAAGTTTTTGAATTACTTTAAATTTAATCTAAGAATTTATACCAACAAAAACTCCCTAGGTGACGGTGTACCAAGTTGATGCTTGATATTTTAGGGTGAAAAGAAAAGGAAGGAATATCTTTTTCCTAGTTTAGTATCGGTGAACTTTTCTTATTTTTTGAGGACCTTACACTATTCATTACTTCTAATTTGTTATGAGTGAAAAGGAATGGTTTTTCTTCATTAATTTTTCACTATACTCATTTTATTTTTTGTATTTTATCAGATTAATTGTTAGAAGATAACCAAATCACAAAACATTGAGAAAAATTGCAGCAAAAAGTTATTAAAAAAATATATAAGCCAACAGTTTGTCTATAAATTTGTTTTATGTTAGAATATTATGATATCATTTTATCTATGTAAACAACCATACTTAATGAAAAAGACTTGATTATCATTGTTGTTATATCCATTTTATTAATTATAAGAAGGGTAATAAAATGATTTAATGTTTATATATACATATATTTTGTTTTTTCAAGGGGAATAACCTCCTTTTCCCTTTATATTCCCTTTTTAATTTCCTTCTCTTCTTTATTGTATCAACCACAATCAATAGTCTTAGGGACGGATCCAAAAGCCTATTAAAGGGGGGCAAAAAAAAAAACAATAAATATTAAATAAACATTAAATTATAATAATTAAATACACCATATTGTTATTTAAATTGTAAATATTATTTTTTAAAAACTTATTTTTTTATCATTTTTATAGTTAAAAATGATATTTCAATTATAATAATTAAAACATAAAAAATTAATCTCAAAAAATAATATATATAGTTTTCAAAGAGTGAGAGGGGAAGGGGTGGCCAAGGCCCCTACTTCCCCCCCTGAATCTGTCCCTGAATAGTCTAATTGGCACAAACATTTTAGGTGAAAAGTAAAGGAAAAGTGATAAGGAAATGATTAATCCCATGCTTGATATTTTAGGAAGGGAATTAGACGGAAGTGATTTTTCTGGTCTCACATATTTTACACTCTCTGAAGAGAGAGAAAAATAAGGAATATAATAGAAAACAAAGAAAGGAGAAAACTAATGAATTATTACTCTACTGTTGGATATTTTACAATTAAAAAAATATATCACTTTTTTTTTCGTTAAGATTCACCAACGAAATATGGAAATGCTTGTGTATATATATATATATATATATATATATATATATATATATATATATATAGGGTAATAATCAAGTTATTCCAAGAGTAACTCTACTTAATAACTCTTCATATATTTTGAATTTCAACGATCAAACCGTTGAATATTTTGATATTATGTCAACGATCATGCACACTAAATTTTAGGTAAATCATACATTTGTAACTAGTTAATCTTATAGGCGACATTTACTTATAATCTAGAAAAATATAATATACATTAATTTGAATTTATCTAATGAAGTATTAAATGGTTTTCAAACTTTATAAAAATTTGTATATTTGATCTACTGAATAAAAATTTTTAATTTAACGGTTGAATAATTGAAATTCAATATACATCAAGAGTTATTGAGTAAAGTAACTACCTAGAGATATTTTTGAAGTAACTTGATCTCTCTCGCTCTCTCTCTCTCTATATATATGACAACAAAAATATTACACCTTCAAATTCTTTTTTCTTCATCTAGAGTCTATACATGTATGCTTAGTTTTTGTTCTAAGGAAAATTTATTCATTTTACTTGTTTCAAAGAGATAAAATAAATATTTTTAAAATTATATTAATTTTACACATTTAATTAGAGATATCCGTCTTAGGATGGATATTGTAAGGTGTTAATACTTTTCTTACACATAAACAATTTTTGAATTCAAAACCTTGTTTCAAAAACTATTTTTATTAAAGGATTTTTCTAATTTTTTCCAAAAAAAAGTCTTAGTGACAACTCTTGTTTTTTTATTTTATTTTTTCGCCATCCCACTGTAACCTTGTTTTCAACGGCTATTGTTTCCTTGCATACTTTTAATGAAACATATTACTCCATGAAAAACAAAAATATAGGACAACTAGATATAGACCAAAGTCATGTGATGGTATATAAGATATCCATTGGATTATATATGCCAAAAGTAGAGGCAAGAAACCCAGTTGGTGGAGGCAAGATTTTTGAAGGATCAATTCTCACCAGAGAGAACTCTAGTTTTCTCAAGTGATTGGAGCTTGTGTTCTAAGGTGCCCTTCAGATATATCTGGCAGAAAATTGGACCAACATTAAGTTGTTGTTATCAATTATGGTTGTGTTATCGGTTATCACCATATGGTTAATGTTATTAGTTATCACGTATTACTAGAAAAACGTACCTATATACTTTTACAAGAATTTAATATTATACGTGAAGTAAAATTAGTAGTATAATTATTTCTAAATTTATTTTTAATAATATTATATAATTTTTTAAAATAGTGTTTATAATTTAAAATATTTAATAAGCATAAAGTTAGTATCTACTTCAACTGCTAAGCTAAAACATCTTTTAGTCTATTTGCTGATGCAATTTAAACGTGAATAGACATTAATCAATAAATTAAATATAAATTTATTATATAACTTATCCTATATTATTGTAGCATTTATTTCTTGCAATATAATTTTATGATTTAGATTTTTTAAATGAATTATATTTAAATTTTATATTTGAGTTGTAATTAATAATCATTGTAATATATTAAGTTGTATTATTTTAAAATATAATAGGTATAATAAACATTTGTAAATCATTTTCATTTTTTAAAAATATGTGTATCATAAATTTTATATATAATATAGATATAATTATTTTCAAAACCCAAACATATCACTGTGCAACACTACACTATTTAGTTAATTACTCAAGTTTTTTGGTAGTGCTATACTCAAGTTTGTGGTCTGTTAAAAGTAACAGAATTTCAATATGTCTTTTTAGTATAATAAAAATTATTATTATATTTTACTAAAAACAAATGATAAATGATTAATAATTTATCACAGATATCATAATAGATTATTTTTGTTCTAGGAAACAATATTAAATATAACTTGAAAGTAGCACTATGCATTTATAATTGTTTCTATTAAACACCATTCATTATAAATATTTCTAATTTACCATGTAAAATATATTAATTGAATTGATTTCATTTTTAAGCTTATTATATGTTATTATATTTTTTTATAAAATATATATCAGATTTTAAAATCGGTCTCCTGATCGAGAGTAAAATTCTCACTCCACAGTGGCTAATACATCAAGTTAAAAGGAAGGGATTCTTTTTGCCATGAGAATATTCGAGCCTGGTTCGCGACCTTCGGTTGCATCTGGTGTAGTGCATTTATATATATTCCTAAAAGTACAGAAGACATGATACATCATGTGGATTTTTGAACGTGAACATTGAGAAAAGACTGAGTTAGGTTAGAGATAACCCTTGTGAAGCACAAATGGACACACCAACACCATGTCTTCTATCGTGCAATTGAAGATGCAATCGTCAACTTGGAATCTTCTTTGTCCTGCTTTTGAAGATTTTGCACCAACTTTTCCCCTCACCCGAAAGATTCCAATACCATCTTCTCTATATTGATCAAACGATATCAAGTTCAATTAGACTTTATATGGTGATATTGGTGTGTGTTGGTGGGGGTGTCCTCAGTTGGGACCTTTCCACCACCAGAGGTACTTTCTAAGAGAATGGAAAATGTAGGACTTTGTCACTCCCACGAATGTGGGTTGCAAAATAGGAAATTAACCTAATAAAGTAATCAAGGACCACAATTTTGATCGGGGAGGATGTCTCAGTGTATGACAGTGCATGGTCCTGCTTGGATGGGACATTATTCTCCAAGCATGGAGCATATATCCCCTAGCATGGATATTCATCATTCATCAAATGACCTTTGTGCGAATTAATGCGTTGCCTTTACTACCCTTTTTCATAAGTCAATGTAAATGTTATCTACAAGAGTACAACTCTCTTCTTTGTATCCTATTTAATTTGTGCCTTTATCAACTATATGGTTGAATTCTTGGACTCGATCGCTCACCAAGTAGGTATGCATATATAATTAGAGTAAAGAATATTATAAGGGAAGAATTGTAATTGAGAGGAATAATATTAATAAAGAAGGTATATATATGATTAGGATATAAAATCTTAATTTTCTAATAATTATAACAAAAAAGAATACCTGGATCAAATCTTAGTTTAAGAGAATAGAACTTTTCATTCCGTAATATATATATTGATATAAGTTGTAATATTATTGTGGTGCATCGTAGTAGAGGTGACAAAATGGACTATCTGGCCCTATGCATATTGCAAGCTATAGTAGGCCGAATAAAAAAGTCTGAATTCAATTTGACCTTTAATATAAAGCTCAAGTTTGGTTTTTTAGGAGAATTTTGGTGGGTTTTGTCGATTAAGTTTAGATCGGGCTATGATCAAATTAGATTAAAAAACTTGCACTTAATTTGAATTCAAAACTTAAAATTCAAGCCATACATTTCATCCTACAAGTTCGAATTGACCCGGCTAGTCCTATCTATTTTGTCACCTTTATCGTAACATTGGTAGGAATTGTTTCTTTAGTTGCTTAAAGTCATGACATGATGGTTACTAGAACATCTTAAAAATATAATCCAACAAAGTTTTTATTTATTTATAAAATTGATTTATTTTAGTAACTGGCATAAATATGAAGAAATACGGCCCCAAATTCCTTGTAATTGGCTCCTTAAATTTAGCTATCATTGTTTCTCATTCCCATTCCAGGATTATATTTCAAAAGTAATATCAATATCCAGCATGATTCGAATAGATAATGGAAATATTTTAGGATTCAATTCGAATTATTAAATAAAAAAAAAGACAGACAGAAAAAGGGGGCGACTATGAGAAAGATTGTTGTCAAGATTGATATCCAAGACTATGACTTTAATTCCTATAAAACTTTAATTCTCTCTCTATATAAATTAGAATAACTATTTTAAACAAGAGTGTTTTTAAAAATTATTCTTCAATGAAAGTGTTTTTAGTTTTTTTTTTTTCAATGAAAGTATTTTTAGATATTTTTCTTAACATTTTATCTCTATCAATTTATCATTTTCATTTTTATTTTTAAATTAAATTTGAATACTTTTTAAAAAATTATCAATCGTTAAAAATAATCTTTTATCACAATATATATTATTATAAATCTAAAATATAATTTATATGATAAAAATTATTTATTTATTTAATAAAAAATTAATTATAACATAATTTATGTACTAAACAATATTTATTTAATATAAAATTTAGTTATATAAAATAAAAATTTATCCAAAATACTAGTTATAAAGAAAAAAATTGTAGGGTCAAAATGGCTTGCATGAAACAAGTAGCATCAAAACACAAAGATTAATGCTTTTTAATTATGTCTCTTTCAGATTATGGAAAACGAAGCTTAATTGTAACTTTTTTTACAGTTGGTTTAAGAATGCTAGATGTTTATATTACTAAACCTAGGCCAATAGAACCTGATTAGGATCAAATCCTTATGCTCAAATGAAATCTTTACTGAAACGAGGAGCCATTCAAGACCCACTAAAAGCCCACCAAGTCATTAATTATTCTGTTTGCACCTTGCAGGGCACCTAACGCAGAGGATCCCTGTTGTCTACTTTCATGTCATGCATGCTCAGGTGTCCTTGGCCTCCATGTCTTGGGCCGATGGGTGCCAATTATGGTTGCAATGAAGGGGTAGGCTGTAATTCATTGATTTTTGAGGCCGTATTTCAATGACGAACTCAACATTTATATCCCCATGGTTAAATACAATATTATTCCTGTGTAACCATAGTGACCAAACCGTAGCAAATCATGCATAACACCATCGATTTTTAACTTCTTTGTGATCTTATGCTGAATGAAATGGTCTTTACATTGCACTGGAACTGATAAAAAACGAGGTTTCTCCCACTCAAACAGACTCTTCTCTATCTTAATTCCCACCAAGATCCCCTATTATACAACAATTTTTATCTTCTGCATTTGAATACTCACTTTTAACACCCCTTCTCTTGTCCTGTCCATATATCATCCCAGAAAAGTATAGACCTGTCATCCCCATAACATTATGATAAAGCACACACTATTTCAATATGAGCAAACCTTAGTAACAGTTTAGGTTTTCTTTTAGACTCTTCTCGTGCGCAATATTCCTTTCAAACATCTATTCATCATTCCACCTCCAAACTCCAATATTGGTCCATTTAGAGCTTTAATTCATATACCCACCAGAAAATAAGCATTATATCATATTTTAGCAATTGTGCTTTTATATATATAATATATAAATCGGTGTGTTAATATGAATTGTTCTTCGGTAACGTAACGTTAATTTCATTCAAGCATTGTCTGACCCACCACTCATGCCTAAATGAGAGCAAATCATTCTGTAATTGACTCATGACTCTGGTAGTAATTAGGTATGCCATCCAAGTCTAACCAAGAGGTTCAACTTAGCTCGCAGAGTCCAAAGCTAGTCTTAACATCTCAGAACCTTTAAGGGTCATTTGGTGGTTTGGATAGAATAAAATAGAATATAACAATAGGATATAATAAGAGCAAGATAAATTATAATCTTATCTAATATTTAATGCATACTAGATAATAAACCAGATAATAATAGGATAAAATTTAAAACATGTTCAACTAACAATTATTGTTTTGTTAAAATTACATATAATTACTTCTAAAACAAAATTCCATATAATTTTCTAGAAAGTAACTTTTAATTTTTACAAAAAAAAAATATAATTTTAATTAATGTATACAATATTATTTTTTATTTATATAGTTACTTTTCTTAAAATTATATATATATATATATAAGATTTTTAAATTATAATTGTTATTCAAATATTTTTCTTTAAAAATATTTAAATATTAATTATTTAATTTTTAATATTTTAATTAATAATATACTTTAAATTTACACGTCAAGATTATTATAAATATATATATATATATATATATAATATATATATATAATATATATATATATATTATAATAAATATCATCATAAAACATATATAAATCTTATATATATTTTTCATAATAATGTTAAATCTATTTATATATAATTATATATAATATACTATTTATTTATCTATCTCTCTCTCTATATATAGAGGGAGAGAGGACTTATCCTACCTATTGTTTCTGACGCAGCTCCTATCTCAAATAAGAAACACACTGGAACAACAAGATAGAATAAGAGATAGAATAATATTATCATATTTTGTTGGTGTAACAACAATAGATTATAACAGGATTGATAATTATGTTTCTTATCCTATTATATCCGGGTTACCAACAGGGCCTAAGTGTACAAGCCTGTGTGTGAAATTTCTAAGGGCAATGTTCAAGCAAATAGAATGCAATTATATCAAAATGTTGTTATAATTTAATACGCTAGACTACAAATAATACTAACGAATGAATTTAATAATTTTCTAATATGTTAAGTGTTTTAACTTATTTTTTATTTCAATTTTAATTTTTTAACATATTAGTGTTAGATTACTTGTAATCGGGTACTGTTAAATTGCTTGAAAAGTTTAATTTTAATTTTTTAAATGGATTTTGGACTTCCTTATTTTTTCCAGTTAATTAAGTTTCTCTATTTTTAAAATTAAACAAATTTTGTTCCTCTATCAATTTTTCCACCTGACAAATTTGATGAGAAATTTAATTAACAAATTGATAGAGGGACATATTTGTTTTCACTTGTAGCTTTTTAACAAATTTTTTATCCTATAAGTTTTCACTTATACCAGAAAAAATAAACTGCACACACTGATTAATGAGAAATGAGTGTACGTAACCGTTAAAGCAATGTACAAGGTTGGCTTTTGTGTTGTCAAAATTCCGAATAGTTTCAACGTCGTGTTGGGCATGAGGAGGAACAGCGTCCTCCCTCGGACGAATTCAATTGGTAATTGATTTGATTTCATTTATGATTCCTTCTTTTCAACACTTTAATCATCACGGTTTAGTATTGTGCCTTGCAAACATCTTTAACCAACCAACAGATGCGTGCAATTTTGTGGTCAGTGGATATTATTAGTTTCTTATAACATTATTATTACGTACTAATAATTTGCACTAGTTGACTATGAATCGCATTTCTTTCATTATTGAATTGGAAAAATTTAATTGATTTATAGTAACTAAACTTAGCTTAGATTATATATATATATATATAAGTGCAAAGTATTCACTAGCTTTACTGATGACTAATTTTTGTCGGAGAACCTAACTAATTATCTTTAGTAGAGTTTCCCTTTCTAACCATGTTTTTTTTTACCCACAAAAATTGAATTTGAAACCTTGCTTAAGGGATCAAAGTCCCGTACTACTCGGACTAACGACATGTTGGTAGCTTAGATTAAATATGATAATTACAATTTTTTATTGTTAATATCTAAATTTGCTCTAACAATTATTGCATAAAAGATAATTTATTAATATAACAAAAAATTCTCGATCAACTAATTACACAAATAAAAGAAAATATATGAAATTTTTTAATAAAAGGAATCATGAAAAGTATATAATTTTAACGCCAAAAACGTGCTATGTAAATAATACAAATTTGGTAGAGACTATAACTATCTTTTACCTAAAGCAACCATATTTGAATCAAGTAAAACTACTATGGAGGATAAAGTTTTTCTCTGAATATTTAACGCAGCTAAAAATTTGAGAAAAATAATAGATGTATCTAAAAATAATCAAGTAAAATTATAGGAAAGAATTACTTTCAAAGTTATTGTAATTTATCTTTAATTATGAGATTGGCCATCAACATTAACACAATTAATTTGTACCAAAAAACATTAACACAATTAATTAATACATGTTACCAATAAATTAACGAAAAGTGAGATAAACACATAAAAGGAACGGTTGTACTTAAAAAAAATAAAAATTCCTAATTCTCTGAGCAGGCAACTAGAGTCAGACAAAGACAAAGGAGTCTAACTCTCTATTTCTTTGATACTGATCAAAGGGAAGAAGAAGAAGATGAAAGATATATTTAATCCCTCTTATTTCTTTCATAATAAATATTATGATGTCATTTGAGTTTATTATATAGACAATAAATCCTTTAGGAAAAACTTTATTTTGAGGAGTGGAAACCTCAAAGTAAATGGTTTTTTCAAAATTATAAGGGAACAAATAGAACAAATATTCAAGAAGAATTTTATAAATTCCTCAATAAAGTAAAAGTGAAAATCTATTTTTTTGATTGATTCCATGTGTACACAGTTAAAAAGGGAATAAATTACCTATTCCAAACAGAATTGATAAAACATAGATCCACAAATGCCATTACAATATGGCATCTTAAAGAAAAAGAAATGGTTAAATCTGAATTACCTCCATCTTATTAATACCAATTTCCAAATATTAGGATGACAAACATACTTTTCCATTCAAAACGAATTAAGAAGACTAATCCTTTCCAGAGATATTAAAAGTCTTATGATGAAACGATCAAGGTTTACAAACAAATATCTCCAATTCTTAAGAGAAAAAACAACAACAAAAATGACTAAAGAAGAACCAATGGTATCTTATTTTAAAATTGGAATCCCAATAGAAAAACCCTTATTTAAAACTTTTAATAACTAGACAATTGAAAAGGTATTGAGAACTTCTTAATCTAAAAAAAAAAATACTAAGACTTCCCAGGATAAGATTTTAATTAAGATCAATGGACAATTAATCATAACAACAACGAACCCCTGACACATAGTAAACTGAAGAATCTTCAACTGTGAAAATAAGATTCACATTGTCTAACAAAGATTTGATCATAAACGCAATAGGGAAATCTGATTCAACAACTGAAACAGATAAAGAATTAAAAAATAATTTTGTGATTGAGGTTGATCCAATAATTAGTCAAACTTTAAATTGGGGGGAAAAAAAACTCTATTACTAGAAAGCGACGACTAGACCTATTGCTGGAAGAAAGAGATCCAAACACATAAAGTTAGTGCAAATAACATCCATAAATGGAACATAATATTTCCTCCCTTCCAAAACTATAGATGTTTTAGCATTTTAGTTTTGTTTCAAAACTATTCATGTTTTACTAATCCAAGACTAAATTAGTAATTTTTTCCAACTATATCCTTGTTTACAATTAATGATTTTACTAATGTTAAAATGATTTCTTATTTTTACGAGACTACTGTTGTTCAGTTTTTATCACTATCCAAGTTAAGCACCGGTACCCAAGCCAATAGCTAACCACCCATCAATGAAAATATCCACATTACATAGTCTTTAGACTCTCCACTATCCAAATAGTAGGCGAAAAAACCATTGAACTTGGCTGCCCAACTTCCGTAGGATTGTGGCAACATAAACAGGCACTTGTTTTCATAAAGTGGACAAATACATAAAAATCTGCACTATAATGTATGATAAATATAGTTGGAACACATACTTATATAGGGGTATTTTAGTCTAGATATATACTAATTAATAATGTCTTAACCTATGTGTCAAAACCTTAAACATCACTAGTTTAGGAACGGAGAGAGTATTACAAATACTCTTCAGCACATGACTATGATTGCTACTACATACCAAACAATTAATAATTGTTTTGAAGAAGAATTTGTCAATTGTTTAGTTGCAAAATTTTTGGTCAATTAAAAGGACGGTGAAATAATTTTCTCAAATAAAACACCATTTGATCCTTGAAAGTGTATAGCATTGTTGTATTAGTTTCTAAAACTAAGAAAATTTCAAATAAGTTTCTAAAATTTTTACTTGTTTTATCTAAGTTTTTAACTTAACCATTTATTATCATTTTAGTCTCTAAATATATGTTAATATTATCACTTAAGTCACACAATTTTTTTTAATATTAGACTAATGTGATTGACAAATTATACTTTCAGGAACTTATTAAGAATATTTTTAGAGTTTAAATTTATTTTAAAAGGTTAAGAAAATTATTTTGCATATATTTTTAAGGATGACAATGGGTAGGGTACTATAGTACCCATTCCCATATTCGCAATTAAAAAAATACCCATATCTAGACCCATACTTATGCAGATAACAATTTTAATCCTTATCTCCGTACCCACTAGGTACATATATATCGTACCTACACTGACTACTCGCACATTCATTAAGTGCAGAACTGTGACAAAAAATTCTAAGCTTTTAAGCAAAATATATATTCAATATTTAATTTAATATAATTTATCAAATCTCATTTATTTTTATTAACTATAAAATTATTGATCAAAATTTTATAATTAAGTATTTTTAACATTTCTCTACCAACATATAAATTTATCCTTTAAAATAGTTAATATCAAATAAAATTTGAATAATTTTAATTTTAAAAAACATAAGTTCAATAGTAACAATAATTACAAGTATTGTCAATAATATTTAATAAACAATGCATGCATTTGAAAAAAAAATATTTTATATAATTTAATACTTTTAGTAGAGCATAAATTATTTTTGAAATTTAATTTATATACAATGTTAGTGCAAATTTTTTTTACTCGGACATCTAATATAATTTGATTATTTTATCACGTCATCCTATTCATTAATATAATGTTGAGATATAGTAAAACTCTATTGAATATATATGTAAAATATTTTCCATTAATAGTGCATATAAATTAAATTCTTTTTTTTTGTTTTTACTTTTTGTAATATTTTATTTTTAAAATAAATTAAGATTTTAATATTATAATAAACACTAGAACTTATCTTTTCAATATATTATGTATGAAATATTTTACATACATACATACATACATATATATATATATATGGCAAGGTAGATACTATAGTACCCATACCTACACCCATCTCTATTAAGCGGGTATTTATCTTACATGTTATGAGTGTTTTTCGTAGGTACCCATAGGATTCAAGTAGAATTGTCATCCCTATTTATTTTGGACTCTACTCCCCTCCCTAAAAAAAGGATATTGAAATTAGTATAGAGTTTAAATTTAATGAATTAATCTATGATATATATATATATATATATATATATATATATATATATATATATATATATATATATAAAGATATTTTGATGAAAATAATGATGATAAGACCACATGCTTAACTAAAGATTCTTTTTGTATTAATCATTTAGTATACATAATTATATTAATGTATATCTTTAATTGAAAGTCAATTTGAATATTTTCAAAATATGAAATCACGCTTAATTTTTCATTTGAGTTCTAAAAATTGAAAACTTTGGATGATAACGAAGTGAAAAAGAAATATTATATTAATCTTATTTTAAAAAAAATAAAATTATTGCAAGAAATGCATACAAAAGAAATTCAATCCCCATTAAAAGTATTATACTATATCAAAAGATTATATTCTTTTTAAATACATGCATTATTTCTAAAATATTATTGACAATTTCGTAACTACTGTTATTACTAAAAATAGTTTTTTTAAAATTAAAATTACTCCAATCTTATCTAATTAAGATTACCTATGTCAAAGAATAGATTAAATGAAATTTTCATTTTATATAGTAAGTGTGAAATATTAGAAATGCATAATTATAAAACTTTGGTAAATAATTTTGAGTTGACAAGAAAAATAAAAAAAATGTACAAATCATATTAAACTAGTGCAGGAACTTGTGCGATGCATAGATAAATTTTTTGGAAAAGGGTGGAGTAATTTTCTAATATGTATATAACAGTATATAAACATATTTATACATTGTTTAAAAAATTTTGATATATGAATCATATTTTAAAAAATTGTTTACTACTAATAAAAAAACTAATTAATAATTTAATATTTTCTCATAAATGAATTATAAATTATTGAAAAAATAATACCTTTCCATACAGTAAATAATATAATATAAAAAAATTATCAAATGATTGTCTACTTTATTTTTGTAAAATACATATACGTAAAAGACAATTAAGACTCAATCAACAATTGCCACAAATTTTCATGAATCTATAAATTAATCAATCATTTTATTTTATTTTAATAAAACATTAATAATGATGATGATGATGATGATAATAATAATAATAATAGTATCAATAACAATATTTATAATGATTATTAAATAATTAACAACCTTTGTCAGTCAATTACTAAAGAAATAATAAAAATATTAAATAAATATTAATGATGATAAAAATAATAATATTTATAATTTATAATTTTTATAATTCAACTCTTGTTTTAATTTAGAATTAGATTATATATTTAAAATTTTAGTGAAAATAATTTTAACAATCTTAAACACTTTTACTCAAAATAACAAATATATAATCATCAGAAAACAATATCCAGAGATCAATCCAATGCTGAAAGGTTCTGGCATCAGCATATGTGGAGCTGCGAGCAAGAAGCCTCTAGAAGTGGACTATCTGAGAACGACAAAGCTGCTACGCTGACTATGCAAGATAGTAATTACACGCAACATCCAACTTGTGTAATTAACTTCTCTGATACTTTAGCTGCCTTCCTCAACTCCGACGATAGCCATCCACTTCTTGGTCTTGAAACGAAAATTCTCTATGCCATGATGGATGCTCTTACAAACCCCCAGTTCCTCCAATCACCCTTTCCTTGGACTCCCTCTTTCCTAACTACCAACAACCCCGTCCATACCATATTAACTACCGAAATCTCAAATTTCTTGAAGCCCCACCTCCCTTATCCCATGAAACACCAACCACCCCACCTCACGCTCCTTCACCTATACCCCCACCTCTACCAACCCCTAGTTCTCAAGCCTTCGCAAGCATCCTGACCACTATTATCACTCCCCAACCAGCTCTTTCCGTTGACCAGCCGTCCAAGCCTATGTCCATGCCCAAATTCAAGCCATCATGACCCTTCTCCAACAAATTCTCCACAACCAACAACTAATCCTGAACACTCCTCGATCATCTCCACCTCCTCCCCCTCCGTAGTGGCAATGATGTTTTTTTTTTCTCTTACCTTTTTTTGTGATGACAAAAGGGGGAAATATAGGAATGTTAAAGTTTTTGAGTTCTATGTAAATTTGAGCTATCTATTTCTACTCTATGCATAACATTCAAACATACACATGGCATACATATGTTTATATCCGTTTATCCTTGATCTATTTTATGCTTTAGTATTTCTTTGAGTTTCTAATAAGTTTCCACTCTTTGCTCTGATAGAAATATTAGACTCAGGGGAAGTATGCTCGACACATGAAAACAGACTGATCTCTTTCTGTGCTTTATATTTGGTAAAAACTCAAAAGTTTAATAAAGTTTGTCATCATCAAAAAGGAGGAGATTGTTGGAACCAAAGACATAGGAAGCTTCTAACCACTCAAGTTTTGAAGATAACAAAAGTTATTAAATTTTTAGAGACCTTACATATAAGTTTTTTTTAGCGTCCAAATATCGATCTTTAGTAAAAAGCTTTACAAGTATCCAATACGCTTTACCTAATTCGGCATCCAATGTGCCTTGTTAAACCGAGTGTCCTATACTTGATACTATCTATGCGCTTTCGAAAGACGGCCAAAGTTTTCTTATAAGCTAAGAAGTTCAAATCAGTTTATAATTGTACACTCCAATACAAATGCCTTATTTCCTTTATAAGCACTAATGTTCAAATATATCCTACATTAAATGAAAATCAAATATATGTTTGTATATGAGTACAGCTCTGCGGAAAAGAAAGTCAACTTATCAAGCTGCCAAACCAGAATAAGGAATGTTAGAAAAAGTAACTCTAAAGTGTAGACCTGTACCATCCTTTTTGATGCAACCTCAAAAAATGCTTATTTGTCCTTCCCACATACTCAGTACACGCGTTGCTACATGGGACTAGACTTATCTGAATCTCGAAGTCTGACCATCTCATCGGTTACCTTGTCAAGACTATATATTCTCACCAAGACCAAAGTTAAAGGAATGATGAGCAATAGCAACGAAAAAGAACTGATAGCAGCAACAAGTTTAATCTCTCCACTCTGTTATTCTTTGCTTAGATAAGTTTTTGTGCATTTGCTCTATATCTTCATATCTTCACTCTGTGAGTAGAACTTTGTAAAAACACTTGTCTGTATTGTGAAGACCTGGAGAGGCTTGGTGATAAAAGAATACTTGGGTTGTGCAAGTGATCTGGTGATCACCTGTGTAGGCCTATATAGGATGGGAAGAATACTTGTCTGTAACCAAGGGTTGGTTAGTGGAAAATCTTTCTATACAAAGGTACTAGATGTAGCTCAGATTAAGTGAACCAGTATAAAAATCTCTCACTTGCTTTTCTTTCCTTATCCTTACTTTGCCTTATTTGTTTCGCTTGTTTTAATGTTTTGCAAAAAAGTTTTTAAACACACAATTTAATCCCCTTTCTTGTGTGTTTCCTCTTTTCTTCAAGATAAAGATATATCAATCTTTAAGAAAATAATTTTCATTACTTATATTAAAAAATATGCTGAATTTGGAAATATTCATCATATAATAGAATAATCTGCAGAATAATAAATTAAAATAAATTTCACTCCTTTATTACACCATATATTAATTCTCATCATATTAAAAATTAATTTTCACTACAATAGGTTGAGCTTTCTTAAATTAAAATATATATTTGATTGAAATTTATTAATCAAATAAAGGAGTTTTATACTTTTTATTCAATTGTGTAAGTTACCACAATTGATATTTAATATAGTTCAATATTTTTAAATAACGTGATTTATAATTTATAATTAAGGACAATTATCATAATTACATGTATTTATGAATTACATTAAATTCTTTAATTTTACATTTTAAAATAAAATACTTATCTTTAATTATTATAATATATATATAATCTTTTTGTAAATTTTCATTACCTTATTTTGAAATAATTACCTTTATTAAAATAATAATCATTACCATAATAATAATAATTATTATCCTATATATTATGAGAAAACAGGCCATATACTAATAGTGTAAAGTAGTTTTACATTATCATCCAATCACAAATCACTATTTATTGTAAATTTGTTGGTTTTTGTAATAAATACTTTAAAAGTCATATCAATGGTGATTTCTGATTTGTTGACAGTGTAAACTTTTTATACTAACAGTGCATGACATTTAAACTCATATATTATACTATATACCAATTGATTATATATTTTACTATTATAATGTATACTTTAAATATAATAAAAAATACTATTTAATATATATAATCATTTTTTATAATCAATTTTGAGCTAATCAATATAATCAAATTTTATTACACCAAAATTTAAATTGATTTTACAATTTATTGCTTACGAAACCCTAACAAAAATCCTAAGAAATCCTATTTAAAGCTGCTAAAACCCTAATGTCGCCTATCAAATAAAGGAGTTTTATACTTTCCTATTCAATTGTGAAAGTTAGCACAATTGATATTTAATATAATTAAATATTTTTAAACAATATGATTTATGATTTATAATTTATAATTATGGACAATTACCTTAATTACCTATATTTATCAATTACATTATTTTCTTTATTTTTACATTTTAAAATAATATACGTACCTTTAATTATTATAATATATATAATCTTTTGTAAATTTTCATTACCTTATTTTAAAATAATTACCTTTATTAAAATAATAATCATTACCATAATTACTATTATTATACTATATATTACACTATATACCAACAGATTATATATTATACTATTATAATATATACTTTAAGTATAATATAAAAGTACTATTTAATATATATAATCAATTTTTATAATAAATTCTAGAGGTAATCAACATTATCAGTTTTTATTACACCAAAATTTAAATTGATTTTACAATTTATTGCTTATGAAACCTTAACGAAAAATCCTAAGGAACCATATTTAAAGTTGCAAAAACCCTAATTTTGTCAAATAATGCCCTTAAAACCCTACAATACCTTTCTTTTATATATCTAGAGGTATAATCATTTTGTAAATTTTTATTACCTTATTTTAAAATAATTACCTTTATTAAAATAGCAATCATTACCATAATTACTATTATTATACTATATATTACATTATATACCAATAGATTATATATTATACTATTATAATGTATCCTTTAAGTATAATATAAAAGTACTATTTAATATACATAATTAGTTTTTATATTAAATTTTGGAGGTAATCAATATTATCAGTTTTTATTACACAAAATTTAAATTAATTTTACAATTTATTGCTTACGAAACCCTAACAAAAATCTTAAGGAACCATATTTAAAGCTACTAAAACCCTAACGTCGCCAAGTAATGCCCCTGAAACCCTACAAAACCATTCTTTTATATATATAAAGATTAAGATTTGAATGTAAATTTTGTCTTAGGTCTCACAATTTCTAGACATAACCATGTATATATATATATATATATATATATATATATATATATATATATATATATATATATATATATATATATATATATATATATATATATATATATATATATATATATATATATATCTATCAACAATTGATATAATTATTTAATATTAAATAATTTAATATATAAATCTAATATATATTAAGGTAAATACAATAATTACATAAAAAAGTATATATAGTAATATTTAATTAAATTTTGAATTTTCATTTCACATTGTCTATCTTAAATGAGGCTTAAATATGTTTTTAGTCCTTGTAATATACTCGTTTATTTTTTAGTCCCTATAAAATTTTTCTTATGGTTTTGATCCTTATAAATTTTTTTTTACAATTTTAGTTTCTACCACTATTCACTGATGACATAGCAACTATCTATTGGAGAATATGCCTAATGTTTCTTAAATAATAGGAACTAAAATGAATATCTTCTAAGATTAGAGGGATCAATATCAAAAGTTTATAATTTTTAAGGACTAAAGAAATACCATTAAAAACTAAAATTGTAAAATAAAATTTTATAGGAACTACAACCATAATTTTTTTTTATAAGGACTAAAAACAAAAACTGATATATTACAGGAATTAAAAATATATTTAAGCCTTCAAATAATTACAAAATCAATGTAATGGATGTTTAGTTATACGTTTAGAAACATTTTGATCCACGTTCGTTCTCATTAGGCTAGAAGCTACATATAATAGCTTTTATGTTTTTCTTCATTTGAAGTGAAAATCTGGTGAAGGTAAGTTGGAAACGCATCTCCAAACAGAACAAACTAGTTCTAAGGTCCTATGACCTATCTCTACTGCTGTAGCAGAAATGCAATTGATAGTCATTCACAGAACACAGTGAAGATTCTCTTGTGGTGTGGGTGGGTGGATCTTTTGAGGATTCTCTCGTGCACACAAATTTTATTGAATAGCTGTCAGCAATGCCCTTATGCAACCCAAAAGGGTGAAAGCTCGTGCAAACGCAATTACGACCGCAACTGGTTTGGGTAGGCTACTACCCGACCGGTTCATGCAGACTGGGCAGGTTCACTGTTGGTTTTAGCCTTCCTATTATTATATTCTTATGAATTTTTAAATTTTTCTTACTTCATCTCATAAATATGATAGTATTTTAGTTATAACATTGAAAATATAATAAAAATGAAAAATAATATTTCATATAATTGAAATGATATACTACATTTAAAAATTTTTAAATTTATTATAATCATTTTTTAGAATAAATTTATTATAATCTTGTCATCCTGATTTTTTGACCAATTTGAGACTTTTTTAAATTAATTACCAGAAATTTTTTAAAAAAAATATTATTTACCGTTAAGGTGATTTTAACATATGACAAACTATTCTATGTTTTTATTATTTTTTATAAATGTGAATTGATGATGGCCAAACACCAAAAATTAAAACAAAAATTTACAACACACGCCAAATATTAAGTCTTACTTCTTAGATATACAAAACTTACATAACACATTACATAACGCAAGCGCAGTCACACCATTGAAAAAAAAAAACAATGTATTTCACCTGTTGTTGAGGTGAAACTACCTTCGAATTGATGGAAGACATTTACATGAATGAAATATTGAAGAACACATGGAGAAATACTGCAACCTCTCTCAGATTGCATGATCATTAATGTTCTACATCCTACCTATGTCAGTGCCACTTCATGTTAAGAATGTATAGGTGACATCAGATGGCAATGCTCACACCGAAGAGAAGATCACCCATGGTAGTGGCCTCCTACAAACATTTTGATGCTCAAGTCAATAATAATTTTAATAAAGTTTTAGTACTAGAAAAGAGAGAACATACCTATTAGAAGTGTTTGTGAGAGGTATTTACAAGGAAGTGGAGGTGACTTGAAGAAATTGATGATTAGGTTATCTTGTCAATCTCTTGGTTGCTTGCACGCTACCTTTTGAGCCCAAAGAAGTGCCTTTGTATGTGTTAAGAAAAAACCTCATGACTTATGGCGTAGAATCTGTTCCTAGAGATGTGAGTTTTGACATCCAACACTTAAGTCAAAGTTTACCTTGAGCGACACGAGAGTACCTAAATCACCAAGGTGTCAAATTGGGGGATCCAACATGACCCTCTGTGGATTGGGTCCAAAATTTGAGCCTTCGTTAGGCCTAGTACAAGTCTGAAACAATTGCACCCTAAATATGGTGCTTTATATTGAATCTAGGCACCAACTTGAGTTATTGTCAAGATCTGATGTACGGTTGTTGCTGGATTATTGGCATTCCACCTACTTTGGGTCACACTTATTGACATTTCATTTCTTTTGGGCCATGCTTATTGGACTCAAACCAAAGAGCTTTTATTGCCATTTGTCTTACTCTTGCCAAGTATGCAACTGTTTAATTTCAATTTTTTCACCATAAATAGGCTTTGTAATTACAAAGGCTTTCTTTTTGGCTTCTAGAGCAATCTTTCCTAGTTCATTTGCTTTTGTGTTCTTATGTGTTCATTTGTCTTTTTCATATTTTTCTTCCATAACTTCTCCAAGTTTTTGTTTTTTTTCAACTTTTCACCCTTTCACTCTTGTTTTATGCTTATTCAAGTATTTGTCACTCTCATCTGTCTTTATTTATTCTTCTTCATTTTGTTATTTGTTTTCCATGTTATTATTTTTGCATTTTTCTTATGTGAGTGTGGTGATTAGTGAGGTTGGTGAGACTCTAAGAGGAGTTATCATTATTGATGATGACTTCTCTTTCTTTAGCAATGACCTCCATCTGCAAAAGTGATTGGCTAGAAAAGGCTTAATAAATCATTCTTTAGTCAAGAATTCGAGGAGAGTTTTGGAGGAATATTAAGAGGTTGTCATTAAATGGGCTAGGATGTCCTAAGATTTACTTACTACAAGGTTGTGGTGGTAGGTTTAGGGCTACTTTGGCTAGGTCAATGAGGTAATCAATTCTATTTTGGGATTTAGGCAGTACCACTGAGAAGATGTAGTAAACTATTAAGAGTAAGGTAGAAAAGATGTGGGGTTTTCTTATTTAGGTCGAATTTAGATGATGAAGTTAGAATGTTAAAGGGTACATTCCACCCTTTTGGGAACGCATAAGTACTATTGCACCAATGAGGACCTTGCAACCTTTATGAGGACTATCACCCAAACGTTCAAGGGCTTGAATAGCAACTAGGTGATTCAAATTTGGGTAGTGATGAAAGGATACGTTCTTCGGTTGTATAGTCAACTATAGGTGACAACACAGGCTACCCATCCTAATTCAGGTTAGAAGTTATAGTGGATTGGAGCAAAAAAAGCCTAAATTCAATTTGAGTTTTTAAAATGAAGACCAAGCTTAATAAAGCTTGGGGGGGGGGGGGGGAGGGCTTTTGAAGGTATTGTGAGTTAAGCTCAAATTGGACCGTGATTGGATCGGACTAAAAGGGCATGCATTTAATTTGATTTCAAAATTTCATACCTAAGTTTCACATTTCATTAGGAAGGTTTAGGCCAACGATTCATTAAGAAGGAGGGAAGTTCTTCAAACCACTTTTGAGTGATTGAAAAATTTTAAACAACGATTAATGACACCACATTAGTGTTGGTGGAAGTTAAAGGCAATTCGACTTTTCCCCTATAGTGGACCAATGAGCAAGATAATTAGATTGCCCAACAATTTGGCTATGCTAAGACTCAGCTTTCTTGGGAGTGAGTTGATGTTGGTGAAGTTCATCCAATATTGAGTTAAGGATGTAAGGGTATTGAGAAGGAAATATGTAGGGTATTGCCCTTGAGAATGGCAAATATTGAATTGTTAGTGGCCTTTCTTCAACTTTTGGACCTTTAGTTTATTGTTTAGTGCCCATCGCTCCTTGATTTGTATGGTTTTCTCAAGGTTGATGTATTTTAAGGATTTCTTTACGAACTCCTTGAAGGTTTAAGGATTTTTTGTTGCCAAGGAAGTATATAGTGGAGTACTAAGGAGTGGACCATCTTTGGCAAGGTGTAGTTCGACCCTCGAAAGTAGGTCTTGCACCTGTTGAGCTTCTCATGTGAATTTGTGGATGTAATCGTGAAATGACTCATCCTTGTCTTGCCTAATTTGCATGAGATTAGCTTATGTTTTTCGTTAGGCTTTGTTGGTTATGAAGTTTATTAGTAACTTGTTGCATAACTCAACCCAAGAGTTGATGGACTGAGGTGACAAAGATCGAAACCACCATAAGGTCACCTTCTTAAGGGTGATAGGCAACGTTAGACAAATGACTATGTTGTTATCCCCTTTTTGTGTCAATGTGGACTTAAAGATGTCCAAATGCTCACGATGATCTTTGGTGCCATCATATTGCTCGATGATAGGTGTTGTTCCAAAGACATTTACACAAGTGGTGGATACAATGAAGAAAAGGATGCGAATCTTGACATTGCAGTTGAAGATGATGATATTTGAATGTTTTCAATGTTTAGTAGTAGTTGTTAACTTGCTCTAGCCTTTAAGCCTTAGAGGCTTAAACTCTTTTTTTATTAGACGTGGTGTTTGGTTGTTTGCCTTAGAGATCTACATGGTGTTTGCTCTTTTGCACCTTTTAGTTATGAAACTTAATCAAAATATGTTTTAATTTTAGGCATTTGTTTTTCTAGCACACATACATGCGCACACACACACATATTGTGTAATATAAATCTACTCAGGGATCAACATAACAATTATCTTGTTATCTGCTAAGCTTTTTGGGGTTAGCTGCTCCGTGCCGTAATCTGCTATTGACTACTATGGTATTTGATATAACATTTTTCTCTTAAAGAGGGAAAGGTTGACATGGACCACGTCTTGGTTGACATATGTTCATGGAGGAGTTAGTGGTTTGTATGAAGCGCAATGTCATCACCAAGGACTTTGTCTGTGAGTTTCTTATGCTTTGCCATTAGCTTCTCAAGCCTCGAAGTGTGCCTTTTGGTAAGATCAATTTGTTCCTTAAAAGATTCAACAATTGCCTCTCATTCAAAGGAGTGGCAAGCATAGAGGTTTTTTGTGAATAAGAAATCAACGTTTCTAAATGTTTACAGGGTGACTAAAATTAAATTTCTCTCTAGCCACAAGGATAGGCTACAAATCTTTCTACAGTGGTGGGTGTTTATTGGTGTTGACAAGTTGTTAAGAGTATTGTGAAGGAAATTTCGTTCCTACAAACAATGCTAATGTTCTTTGGAGAACTAAGCACGTTAATGCTAATTCACATAAGTTATGTGTAATTTACATTAGACAATGATGCTTGTGGCAAAGAGAAGATGTCCCACAATGGTGGTCACTTACAGACACTCTAATGCTCAAATAAGTAAGAATTCTAATAAGGTTTCACTATTGGAATAGAGAAAACATACATATTAGATGTATTTGCGAGTGGTATTTATATGGAAATGGAGGTGACGTGAATGAATGGATGATTAGGTCATATTGTTAGTCTCTTGGTTTCTTGCACACTACCTTTTGAACCAAAGAGATTGTTTTTGTATGTGTATGACAGAAATTTTATAACTTGCAACATAGAATCCACTTTTCTTGTGGATGTGTGAGTTTTGACACTCAACACTTAGGACTCAGGTTGGTGTTTACTTGAGTGACGTAGGATTATCCCAATCATTGAAGTGTCGAGATGAATAGGGGTGGCAAAATGGGCTAGCTCGGTTTGCCATGGCCCACCCCACTTTGAGCCTACCTAAAACGGGCTGGCCCGTCCCATTTATGGATGCGCTGACAGGCTAGCTCGCCAAAAATAAAAAAAAAAGAAAAAATTAAAAAAAACTTAAAGCATGTGGTTTTTTTTATAAAGTATACTTATTTCAAATATAACACCAATTTCTTTTTTTTTAAATGTTCGCCTTACATGATTAACTTTAAAAGGGGAGGACAAGATAATGCTAATTAACTCTAAATATGTAACAATGCTTAAGAAAACCATAGGGATGTTTAAGAACACCAAGCCTATTAGGCTATTAATCACTCTTTAACAAAATTAGTGTCTAGAAAATCCAAAATTTTAAATAGTTTAGGACATCCTTTCAAGAGTTATGCCGCTTGTTTTATTAAGCTAATATAGTTAACATTGTGCCAGAAAGATATCAGAACTTCTAAAGTGCACATTCGTTCATAAACACGCCCAATACATGCGTTACTTTTAATGAACATGTCAAATCCACCCAACACAATCTGCACTCCGCAGTAGGGACTGTACAACACCACGAGCCCCGACACGTTAATAGGAGTGAAATGAGAGTCATGAGATGTTGAACTATGTTTGACGATTTGAGACTTTGAGGTTTTGAATGTTTCTATTTTGGAATGATTGAACCCTAAATCTAATCCTACCCTAACATTAAACGTAAAATAAAAATTACAAATTAAATTTTCTCTCAGATCAACGAGCTAGCCTAGCCCAGCCTGCCTTTAGCTTGTTTTTAAACTGACAAAAATGGGGCAGGGTTATACAGGTTGACGGGTTAAGGTACTTTAAGCTAGCCTACCAAAAACGACGGGCTTAAACAAGTTGGCCCGACAAGTCCAACCCATTTTGTCACCCCTAGGGATGAAGGATCTGACGTGCCCCTCCATAGACTAGGCTAGAATGCTTGGCCCAATCCACGGCATATATATTTGCTTCTTATAAGAAGCAAAATTTGTAAATTTTAGCTTGTTTTGTTTCTTACAAAGGCAAAATATACATATAAAAGTAATAAAATAATGAAGTAGGTTTATCATGTGACAAAAATACTCTAAACTAGTAAATAATTTTTTATATTATTTAGTAATTAATGTAGAAAAATGTCTAACATTGTTAAAAGGCTATTATCCCTTGCCATCAATTTTAATTGTCCTTTGCATTAATTAAATGTAAAAAAAAATAAAACGAAAATTTTGAAGAAGTTTTCGTGAGTTTTCTTCCTGCCTTTGAAGGAATCCGGAAAGAAACAAAGTGTGCAGTTTTTTTTTTCTTAAAAAAAAAAACCTGGTTGTTGAATAAACTACCTACACGAGTATCATTTCAATTTAAGTAAATTTGAGAAAATACAAGAGTATTATTTTAATTTAAGTAAATTTTAGAAAATACAAAATAAAATATTTAAAATTATAAAGAAATATGAATAATTAATTTGAATAAATAAATAAAAATAAGTAATTTAGACTTAAGAGTAAACTAGTAAATTTTAAATAATAAAAAATTAATTTAAAAGTATAAATAGCTAAGATTAGAGATGAAAAATGGAAAATTTAATATAAAAAAAACAAAATTTGAAAATAATCAAAACTAAGATTTAAAAAGAGAAACCTTAACGTAAAAGAGAATTATAGGAATAATTCAAGTTTTAAATTTTTAATATTATAAAAATAAGTGTTAAATAATTATGAATTTGCATATCATAAAAAAATAAATATAATAAAAATATATCTTTACATTCAAGGACAACTCTAATTTATGATATAAAAATAGATAAATTACTCTTTTAGTCTCTCTTTTTATTTAAGTTATTCAATTTGATCACTCTATTTTAAAAAGTTCAATTTGGTCCTCTAATTTTTAAAAAATGTTCAATGTTACCTTTCCGTCTAAATTGACACCAACACTACCATAACACGTGACGTGTCAAAATGTAAAAATAGACATGTGTCCAACCACACTAATACCATTACTGTCAAAGAGATGAAAGGACAACATCGAATATTTTTTAAAAATTAAATGACCAAATTAAACATTTTAAAAATAGATGAACCAAAAGAGTAATTTAACCTATAAAAATTGATTAAAACGACGATAATAACTTATTCTTTAGGACCAAGATATTTCTTGAAAGTTTAATGGGAGAAAAATGAATTTTAATCTTTTTACGAATTATAATCTCTTTTATTTTTGTGTCATTCTCTCACGATTATCATTCTTAGTAGGAAGCTGCACCCAGCACCCCGAATGATCCATTTCCTTTTTTCTAACCTACTGACTTTTGCAATACATTTCAGTAAAGCATTGATAGCTGTCAGATAGTAGGACATTTTTTTACGAGGTTTTTTATTTTTAATTTTGAAAAGATCAAAAGGCCTGATATATCAATCGATGTGCTTCATTTCTTTGAATTTTAGAATGATGGTGGTCGCATTTGAGGGGGGGCAGCATGTCTGTTAAAGTGAGGAGAACCCACACATTGTGCTAACTTTGGGAGTGGGAACCTAAGTCAAGTGGAAACACTTCTTTAGCTCCAATCTATTTCTAGTGAGAGTGACTGCAGATTTTTCCACTTAATTAATTAGTTAGTTCATTCTTAATTACCCGGCATACATGTAACATAAAAGAAGAAAGCAAATATTAAAACGGAAAACGAATCCTGGAGTTAGCAGCAGCCTGCTACTTTTTGCATACTAAAGGACAATACGTTCCCAGTATCACTTTTTGAAATGATGGTGAAAAACAAGTAGATAGAGACGAGGTATCTTTAATCATACATTAACTTATATTGAATGAAATTTAAGTGTAAAAAATTTACTAATGAATATTTTAAGAGGAGATATGCTACATGTACAACACTTTTATGTCATGTTAGTAGAGAAGCTAATAAGGTGGCTCATTGTCTCGCCAATTTTGGTGTCAGGCAGCTGCAACCGTTCCGTTTTTGGTTCTACCCCTCTCCATACCTAGACTCTCTTGTTTTGAGGGATAGTCTTGGTTAGTTTCTTGATGATTTCTAATGAATAATAAAAAAAAAAAAGATATGCTACATATATAACAATTTGTATAACAACACTTTTTATATTTATCTCTCTTCACTATTATGAAATGTAATAAATGATGTGCAGGAGAGAAATAGACACAAAAATGTAAGAATATTGAGTACATAGCATACAAAATAAAAATTTTAACTATAAAAAAAATTAATATATAAAAAATATCCACATGTTATTCTTTAAATAATTAAGATAATTTAATGAAGGATATTAAATATCTCTTAATTATTATTTTAAGAACTAATCGTTAGTGTTAGAGACTGAAAACTGAATTTAACCTTTTTCTTTTATTAATAACACTTTACTCTCTCCTTATTTTCAAATATACATTTTTCTCTCTTAAAAAAATATAATATGTGTGACATTTGAGTCTATTTTAATATAAATAATATGTTATAGATTTTTTTTTCTTATGGTGTGATTCTTAGCATAATTAATATTTAGTTTTTAACATTTATTATCAATTTTGTAATCTTAGAATATGAATAAAGATTTTAGATGAAATTTTAAAGGTGATAATAAAGGTATTTAAAATTCCATTTTAACTTCTAAAATATTAAAATTAACATTAAGACATTTAGAGTTGTTTATAAAATTTGTAAAAAAACAAAATATTATTAGAATATATTTTCATAATTATTCGCTATTGTTAAGGGATTTGTTTATATTAAAAAAGTGTAGCTTATATATATATATATATATATATATACATATATATATATTCATTGCTCATGAAAGGAAAATATATATTTTAAATAGAAATATAATTTGAATATTTTTTAAAGAAGGAAAATATAATTTATTCAATGTTAAATTACTCTTTTATAAATTCAGGACATAAATTATATTACACATCATTATGTACAATTTTTACTATGATAATGATCAATCGGCTTAGAGAGGCCCTCAACCCACGATCTTAACCATCATTATTAATTTATGAGATTTGGCTATATGTTTGTGATCGATGGTTTTTTCCTTTTCTTTTTGGTTTCATTGAGATTGATGCTTTAAATCAGCTTGTGTAATGCTAACCTTCATATATGCGAAATTATGAACCCTGCTTTGTTTTTCGGGTCCTCGGTCTATTTGTATATATGAAAAACCTAAAGTAGTAGTATTATGATATACATTGCTAATAGACGCCATTATTATTTACTAATGTAATCATTATCCATTGAATGGTTAAGAATTTAAAAATGTATGTATGAGGTACATGGAAGAAAAAAAAAAGGTACATGTACGACTTTGTGAGTTGTTTAATATTTTTACAAAATTTTATATTAATTCAAAATTATTTAATACTTTATTCATATACGTAAAAAGTGTGTAATATATACTTTTAAAGTATACAAAAATATGAACTATATATACTTTTAAATGTGTGTGTGTGAGAAATCAAATTATATCGATGTAACTTATACTATTACATCATCAATAACTTTTTGTAGATTTAACTATGGAATTATATCTATAAAATACCTTGATTGTTTGTGTTAAATTTTATAAGAAAAAATAACAACGATAAAAGGTAATCAAATGAATTACCTTGGTATAGAACAAATTACATACATCAACTATTACACTATCAATAACTTTATATAGAATGTAAATTTTATCGATTCAACCATTGAATTATATCTATATATTATCTTATTTTTTGTGTCAAATTTTGTAAAAATTGAACAATAAGAAGGTAACCAAATTATTTATATTTGTATATATTTTAACAAGTATGTATTACATCAATTTTAATACATATGAATGAGGTATCAAATGATTCTTTTATTAATATAAATTTTTATAAATACGATCTATGTTTAAACTTTGTACTTACACTACTTAGTGCAACATCTCGGGCGCTAACGAGGACGAGGAGTGATCGCCAGGTGCAAAAGAGATGAGGCACAGACAAAGAGCAGCTCTTGGCAGGCTTCCAGCGGGAGGGATACATGAATGAATCGAATACACACCCGAATGAGAGGGATCCAGAAGCTGTGCAGGTATGGGACTGTATAGTTGAGGATAGCTTAAAGGAATTAATAAGTACTATCTATACCAACAAGATGCATCTACTTTTTGGTAGCCTATCACTTAAGAACTCCATAGTTAAGCGTGCTTGACTTGGAGCAATTCTGGGATGGGTGACCTCTTGGGAAGTGTCCTGGGAAGCGTGTGAGTGAGACAAAACACGCTAAAAAGTCTTGTATTGGTTTGTGGAAACAGACACTAATCCTGAAAGCGGTCGGGTGTTACACTTAGAACAGGAAATTACAAATCTAACCCACTTAAAAAATTGATATCCTAAGGGGCGTTTGGTGTACAGAATCTTTTTTCATCTCTAGGAATCATGTTTCCTAGAAATTATATTTCTTGAGAATCATATTTTTTGGAAATGTCGTAAATATGTTTGATATATCTAAAATATTCTCGAGAATGAGAGACATAATTAAAAAAAAAAATTCTCCCTTTATGGAAATCTTGGATTCTCACTCTTTCATAAAAAAGTTTTAGTGAGAAATTTAATTAAAAATATTTTTTGAAAATGTTAGATTCCTAATAATGATTTTTAAAATTTTCATACCAAACATAGAAATATATATATAAACAAACTTATCATATGTGACAATCTGTAATTGGATAACAATATAAAAATCTAAACATTATAATTAAATTTATATATGAATATAAAGTAATTATATCTTCTTTTTTTTGTCTTTCTCTTCTTATCACATCACAATTTTATTGTATTTCCTTTTTTTATCATTTTATTTTTGTCTTCCTTTTGCCTTTTACATTGCAAAAATGGTTACTTGTGATAGAACATTGCTAAATTAAATAATAAATATTAAAGCTAGCACAAAAATATAGAATATTATAACCATTGGTCATCATACTATATTATATAGAATAAATTATACTGACATTTCTTGAAATTTTTTCAGATTGTATATAATATTCCTTCTTTTTCTATCTTTACATTAACCACTTTAATTATTTGAAAAATATTACATTGTATTCTTTATAAGAGAGATTATTGTAAATATTAAAAAAATAAAAAAATTATATATAATCTAAAAAATCTCAATATAATTTACTTTATTATATATAAGTGCATACCATACTTGATGATAATGTATTATTTGAACAGGGAAAAAAAGGTGTAGTAGTGGTTAGTAGGGTGCGACCCGTAAGTCGGTCACAAGTAGGGTGGGGGTAGCGTCAATTGATGGGTATCTAGATTCTCTTTTTTGGGTTCCTATAAAATTTGTTGTGAAATATTTATTAGTTTTATTAATAATTAATTTTTGTCAAAAACCTTAGTTAATTATTTTTAATAGTTTTTCTTTCAATTATATTTTTTCATTTACAATTTTACTTAAAGAATCTAAGCTTAGTTTTACTCGGACTAATTAATGTTAGTGTGAGTTTCTCTTTAGTTTATAACAGCACACTATTCAAGATCAGAATTATATTGATTGTTTTGGGACGCGAGATTTTTTTTTTTTCAATGGCCACAACAAGATTAAACTCTAAGACATTGTGTATACTATTCAAGCTTAATTAGGCAACTGGTTTGAGATTAATTAATTATAAAATCATTTTAGCCTTTTATAACCATTAAATATAAATTTAAAAGGATAACTTTACTTCAGAGATAGGACCACTGCAAAAAAAAATCCAAACACCAATTGGTGGGGTGTGGTTTGCGCTTTCAAAGAGAGCGACGATATGAGAAGGAATGGGGGTATCCACCACCCCGCTCGTGCGCCTTTATCTGTCGATGGTGGCGAGGGCATTGCTCAATTATCATCATTAATGGCATGGTGCCAAAGCATACCCTGCCAATCTGTTAAACGATGGCAACAATCTTCCCAGGGAAAAAAAAAAAAAAGGTGTTATAATTTTGGGACAGAAATTAAATTATTGATATAAATATAATTTCATTAACATTAATTCTTATCTATATTACTTAAAATTATTTTAAGGATTATTGTTGTTATTTTTTCATATAAATATTACAACTTTATATTAACAATATAATATATCATAATTTTTTATATGAATTAATGAAAATACCTTTTACCTCACAGTTAAAGAATATTTTCTTTTATTAAGACTAATTCTTTTATTAAGATGTAAAGATTAAAGAAGTAAAATTTACCTCCTAAATAGTTTCTTCATATACTCGTTTCGTCAACATAGTTAATATATTTACTTATCTATCAATTCTATCATATTTTGTTAGTGTATAATGTATTATATTAATACACATAAAATGTTTAATTTTTATATACTGTTGTTATAAAAAAAATTTACACTACCAAATAATTAAATGGCTTAATTGCATTTTTGGTCCCCACAAGTTTTAATTGAGCAAATTTGGTTGGGGTGTTCATGAGGTTGGATTGGTTCGGATTTAGGACAAAATTAAATCCAAACCAATTATATTTGATTGGATTAGTTTGGTTCGGGTTTTGAAAAAATTTCAGGCCTATCTAAACTAAACTAATTATAATTAGGTTGGTTTGGTTCAGGTCATCGGGTTATGATAAAAAAATAAATTATTATATTTTTCAAGTTTTTATTTTCATTTATTGTCTATTTTATATAATTATTTAATTTTATACTAAGGCAAGGTAAAAATATTCCTTGTTTTTTAATAACTAATTATCTATTTTATCAAAAATATTTAATTTTTATATAATTATCACTTTACATATATCATTAATTTTTTACCTAAAATATAATAAAAAATTTACATAATAAACATGATCAAATTAAAATATTTTATAACATTAGATAAGATTATAAAAATTAAAATAAATGAAAAAGAAAGAAAATACAACAGTTGAAGCAAAATTTAAGTTTTAAGTTTAAAACATATTATTTTAAAAGTTAAACATAATTGATTAGATTGGTTCAAGTTGAAAAAAGTTAAATCCAATAACCAAACCAATTATGATTGGTTTGGATCAGATTTGAAGTGAAAAAAATCGATAACCGAATCAATTTAATTGGTTTGGTTTGGATTGTTAGGTTCACTTGGATAAATCCGATCCGATGAATACCCCTAAAATTTGGTATTACCAAATAATTAAATGGC
Organism: Spatholobus suberectus; assembly: GCA_004329165.1. Lineage (NCBI taxonomy): Eukaryota > Viridiplantae > Streptophyta > Magnoliopsida > Fabales > Fabaceae > Spatholobus > Spatholobus suberectus. The sequence goes on from CM014733.1 coordinate 2,127,069, forward strand.
TTAATTACATTTTTGATCCCCACAAGTTTTAATTGATCAAATTTTGTTTCTCAAGCATCGTAATTGTGTGATTTTGGTCTCTCCATCAATTTTTTTTAAAGATTTAACAGATTTTGTTGATGTAACAATACTAACATGGAATGTCATTACAAAATGTTTGGACTGACATTTAAACACCTACCCTTTCACCCCAACAACACTAACATTATGATACAAAGTGTTGGTTTAACATGTAAATCAATATTATATTATCTATGACTTAAATTTGACACCAAAATTGTATATTTATTAATAGTAAATAAATTATTTATACTATATATAACATAAAATATTAATTTATTAATATATACTAATAATATTAAACATTAATAAATTAAAGATTAAATATAATAACTTATAAATTAAATCTTATCAAATACTAGTAAATTAATAAATATATAAAAATATTAAATATTAAATATTGATACATATAAATTAATAAATATATACCATTGATATTAAAATTAATATTCATAATTTAATATTAAAAATATAAATTAATAAAAGTATAAGTTTGTAAAGTATCAATCAATATTATAAGTATAAGCTATTAGAGTATCAATGTAAATTATTTTTTATTTATTAGTATACGTATATATTTAATAATATATGTACCAAAAAAATATGTATATATTTAGTAATATATTTTTAAAATTTATTAAACATTCAACATTATTAACTTATTAATATATTTATTATTTTATTATTACTATTATTAGTATATATTTATTATTTATTCAATTCTAAACATTATTAATTTATTAATATTATTAGTAAATATTTACTAATTTATATGTATTAATATTTAATATTATTGCATTAAATTAATAAAAGTATAAGATATTAAAGTGTCAATATAAAGTAATTTATAATTTATATTTATTTATATTGAATAATTAATATTAATTTTAATAATATTATTATATATTTATTAATATATTAATATTATTAGTGTACATTTATTAAATATTAAATGTTATTAATTTATTAATATCTATTTTGTAAATATTTATTAATTTATTATTATTATTAGTATATTTATTAACTTATATGTATTAAAATTTAATATTATAGTATTAAATTAATAAAATTATAAGTTTTTTAAATGTCAATATAAGTAATTTATAATTATTAATTCATATTTATTAATATTGAATAATTAATTTTAATTTTAATATGATTATATATTTATTAATTTGTCTGAGTTAATATTTAATATTATTTAATTTTATGTATTAGTATATGTATATATTTATTAATAATTAAATATTATTAATTTTAGTACTATATGTATTAATTCATTACCCTTTATTAAGCATATATTATTAAATATAAAATTGTTATTAATTTATTAATATCTTTTATTTGTATAAGTTTATTAATTATTACTATTATTAGTATATTTATTAACTTATTAAATTAACAAAAGTATAAGTTATTTAAGTGTCAATATAAAGTAATTTATACTTATTAATTCATATCTATTAATATTAAATATTAATATTAATTTTAATATTATTATTATATTATCTGTTATATGAATTAATCTTTTAATATTATAATATAAATTAATTTTATGTATTAGTATACATATATTTTTTTTGAATACTCAATATTATTAACTTATTAATATTTTTATAATTTTATTTATATTATTAGTATATATTTATTAAATATTAGATGTTATTAATTTATTAATATCTTAACTTGTTATAAATTAATTTATGTTTCAGTATACATATTTATTTTTGAGTACTCAATATTATTAATTTATTAATTATTATTGTTATTAGTATATACTTATTAAGTATTACATGTTATTATTTTATTAATATCTTTATTTGTATTAATTTATTAATTTATTGATCTTATTAGTATATTTATTAACTTATAAAATTAACAAAATTATTTGTTATTAAAGTGTCAATCTAAAGTAATTTAAAATTATTAATTTAAATTTTTTATCGTTGAATGATTAATATTAATTTCAATAGTATTATTATATATTTATAATTTTATATAAATTAATATTTCATATTATTAATGTAAATTAATTTTATGTATTAGTATATGTATATATTTATTAAATATTCAATATTATTAATTTATTAATATATTTATTAATTCATTACTATTATTAGCATATATTTATTAAATATCAAATGTTATTAATTTGTTAATATCATTATTTGTATATGTTTATTAATTTATTACTATTATTAGTATATTTATTAATTTACTAAATTAACCAAAGTATAAGTTATTAAAGTGTCAATATAAAGTAATTTATAATTATTAATTCATATTTATTAATATTTAATATTTAATATTAATTTTAGTATTATTATTATTATTATATATCTGTCTATTTATATGAATTAGTTTTTAATATTGTTAATATAAATTAATTGTATGTATTTGTAACTACCCAACTGTCGCTACTAAACAACCATACTAAACATACACCACATACACCTTATTAGGTGAATAAAATCAAAATCATAACATATCTGTATATAAGTCATACACATCAACTAAGAGATCCATCTATCTCTCCTAATGCTATACATGCATATCTGTATATTGGTCATCATTATATCATACACAACAATAGGATAACACTAGCCCATATCAAACATATCAAAATATACATCACCAGGGAAGAGGGATACAAAAACCCACCCTCTATAGTTGGTCACTCTATACAATCCTATCAAAAGAATATAATACAAAACAACACATCCAAAAAAAAAAACAAAAAGAGCTTATAGAAAGCTCCACCCAAAAAGGGCCTCCAAAAGTCTACATTTGAGATCTCCTCCATCAGCTTTGAGACACTGGATCTGTAGACGTCTCTCCCTTTGCTCCCACACCAAAATGACATGATCATCACAGTCACAGCAACACAACTACAACAACAAGACATTCAACCAACAATGATACAAAGCAAGGGTAAGCTTACGAAACAAGGATCAATATATAATATTTAATACAACATAATCAAAATCATTATTCACATCAATATGGAAACCAAATCATCAAATAAATGGGTCTACATACATTACAGTATATCACGCACAACATCACATATGATTATGGAAATCATCAACAATTCACAATATTCCATCACAAGTATATGGCACACCATCATATGTCCAGAGTTCTCAACGTCTACATACAGATGTACATATATAAAGTATTCATTTACATGGCAAAGAGTTCTTAATCCCGAACTCCATATCACCACCAATCTGTCATAACTATGTCAATGCATGATGACACGACTCTCGAGAGATTTCTACATTTCGGGCGATCAGCCAAATCTTTTCCCCTACCATGGCCATCTAGCACCATTTAGGGATTGTCAAAACTCTGATATGTTGGATAAGCTTATGATTGTCAGGATAAGTGTATGTTGGTAGTGGTATACCGCCACACAAGGCTTGCACTACCTTGGCCCCTTGCGAGATTTACCCATCCACTCATCCCATAGCCCCATCTTTAAGACCCCACTTCTTATCCAGGCACTAGGTTTAAGGCCTATCTGCATACCAACTCTAGTCACCATCAACCTTACATGTTTGCCCACACACGGCTTGAGCCCCACACAACTTCAGCCAATAACATATGCATACCAATGCATGTGTCACCACAAAACCAACTTTACCAGACAATCACTATATTAAATATATGTATCAACATATCAACACAACCATCAGCTAAACTATCAACTTAACCACAACAGTCATCATATCATATATATGTATCAACATATCAACACAACCATCAACTCAATCACAACGGTCATCATATCATATATATGTATCAACATAACACCACGTGGCCTACTTAGCACCACCTGTGATTCAACAATCACCATCAACACCATGCACGCCCAATTCGACCCCTTGCATGGTCAACAGATAAGGCCCTATCCAAGTAACTCACCTCATGAAAAATCTCATATAATAATATTATACACATTAAGTAGAAGTTCTATCTAAGCAACCTTTTACTTCACAACCAATCCAACAATCAACTACAATTACAAAACCAAAACCGTCTTTGAAAACCATTTGGAAGATTAACAACCTTGAAATTCATAAAATTTCACAATTTGAGATGAAAACTTTAAAATCTGCAATAGTACATTCAGTTTTGGAATAACAGATTATGTACTGTAGCAATAGATTTTTTTTTTAACAGTAAATAATCGATTGTCCTACTGTAAAATCAATTATTTCCAACACCGAGTCACGAAAAAAGTTTTCTGGAACAATACATAATCGATTATCGGAGGCTCATAATCGATTATTTCTGAAACCAATTACAAGACAGTTTTCTGAAACTCCAGATAATCGATTATCAAATGCCATAATTAATTATCTACGAGAATTTTCGAGAAAACCCGCGATTTTTCAAAGAGAAACTCAAAATTTTCAACCCAATAACACAAATTTTTGAATTAATAATGTTCCAACAATCTCAATCTACCTCAACCAAGTTCATACATATCAAATCATATAATCAATCTAACATTTCATCACAAAATCATCAATTTCTCATCCAAATCTCAAAATTTCTCCTTCAAAACCCATTTTCACCCAAATCCAACAAAATAGTAACATCCACAAAGATTCAACTAATCATAAGGTAAGCAATCAACATACCAATAGTTATTAACACAAAATAATCGATTTGTAAGCTTCCTTTACCTCTAAAAGTTCCTGAATCTGAATTTAGGTTCCTTGAGAATTTGGTGTTCTTAAGCCAAAATCTAGCTAGGATCGTTCCTTTCCTTACCACAACTGCTAAATCAGGCTCAAACCTCGTTTATACTCCCACAAACTCAACAATTTCTAGAGAGAGATTGAGAGAGAATTATAGAGAGAGAAAGAAATGAGAGAATGAAGGGAAGTCCCCCTTTCCTTCCTTATATACCCGACCTCCCTAGAGCTCTCACACGAACTTTTGGCCAACTGAGGCTCAAACGTCACAAAGCCACTTTTCCTTATCTCAAAACTAGTCTAACTTAACTGTTTTCTCTTAAAAGCCCAATATCACACTCACATCACACTCACATTGGTTCAAGCAAATATCTCAAGTTTTCTAAATTCAAATTAGAATTTCAAACCAACAACTCACAACCATCATCACATACAACATACCATGCATGTAACAATTCATTTATTTCTTTTAATCACCTAGATTACATATCAAATTTCCACTTTTTAGTTATTAAAACACTTAATCATACATTAAGAAAAACACGGTGTTACAGTATTAGTATATGTATTTTTTTTTGAATACTCAATATTATTAATTTATTTATATTATTAGTATATATGTATTAAATATTAAATTTTATTAATTTATTAATGTCTTAACTTGTACAAATTAATTTTATGTTTTAGTATATATATTTATTTATTGAATACTCAATATTATTAATTTATTAATATATTTATTAATTTATCACTGTTATTAGTATACATTTATTAAATATTAAATGTTATTATTTTATTAATATCTTTATTTTTATCAATTTATTAATTTATTGATATTATTAGTATATTTACTAACTTATAAAATTAACAAAATTATTTGTTATTAAAGTGTTAATATAAAGTAATTTATAATTATTAATTTAAATTTTTTAATGTTGAATGATTAATATTAATTTTAATAGTATTATTATATATTTATAATTCTATATGAATTAATATTTCATATTATTAATCTAAATTAGTTTTATATATTAGTATATGTATATATTTATTAAATATTCAATATTATTAATTTATCAATATATTTATTAATTCATTACTATTATTGGCATATATTTATTAAATATCAAATGCTATTAATTTGTTAATATCCTTATTTCTATTTGTTTATTAATTTATTATTATTAGTAGTATATTTATTAATTTATTAAATTAACAAAAGTATAAGTTATTAAAGTGTCAATATAAAGTAATGTATAATTATTAATTCATATTTTTAATATTGAATAATTAATGTTAATTTTAATATTATTATTATATATTTACCAGTTTATATGAATTAATATTTAATATTATTAATATAAATTAATTTTATGTATTTGTATACGTATATTTTTTTGAATACTCAATATTATTAATTTATTAATTTATTTATATTATTAGTATATATTTGTTAAATATTTAATGTTACTAATTTATTAATATCTTAATTTGTATATATTTATTAATTTATTGATATTAGTAGTATAATTATTAACTTATTAAATTAATAAAATTATAAGTTATCATAATGTCAACATAAATTAATTTACAATTAATAATTCACATTTATTAATGTTGATCAATTAATATTAATTTTAATAATATTATTATATATTTATTAATTTATATGAATTAATATTTAGTATTATTATTATTGTTTTATTTTTATTAATGTGTTAATATTTAATTAATTCGTATTTAATATTGGATTTATTAATATTTCATACTCGGAGGAAGAGTTTGTTTGCCCATAATGGTCCTATCTGACTTGAGTAAAATTGTCTTCAGTAGAAGATACTTGTGGTCTTTACCAAAAAAATTATGTGTATAATTTTGGTCTTACTTTTAAGTTATATATAGTATAATTTTTATCTAAATATCAAAATAGGACTTTGATCTAATGGTAATGGTGGTACTATTAGGTATCAAAATCGCACAATTGCAATATTTAGGAAACCAAAAACACATAATTACAATATTTGAGAGACTAAAAGTGCATTTAAGCCTAATTAAATAGAGATGTGATACATGTACAACAATTTATACAATATCATTTTCTACATTTATCTCTCACAATCACATCATTTATCACATTTCAAAGTTCTCTCTCTTTTCTCTCTTGGTTGTACAATTTGTTGTACAAGTATCATTTCTCAATTAAATATCATCATATGTCTGATTTTTTAAAATAATTATTATAAAAATTAACAAATTAAATTTACTATACGTGATAATTGTGTTTGGTTGTCTATGCGTAAAATCTTTATATATGATCGATTTTGAGATTTTATTGGCCGAGGGCAGAAACGTAGATAAGGCTCCTTATATACAAGTATTCAAAAATATAAATATATATTACATAAAAAAAATAAGCACGTAGTTTCATTAAAAATTATACGTTTCATTACATTAAGTGAATAACATTGTTTAAACAAATATCAAAAACACATTTTTTATTTAATTTACTCCTCATTTATCATTCAATTTACAACCTCCCCTTCCCCCCTAAAAGAGTTACATACACACAAATATCTATACATAAGGTCACCCCTAAAAGACACACACACATATACATATGTATGTATATATGTATGTATTACATCTCACATTTTTTATCTTTCTATCACTTTTACCACTCAAGATAGATACATCTCCCAAAAAGTATACAACCATCATTTTCAATAATTTTTAAGGCCTTTATTTTTTCCTAAATGTTTCTTAATAAAGAAAAAATTAAAGAAATATTATTTCATTGTTTGAAGTAAAGACTGTATTATTTTTATTATTATCAGGTTAAAAATTAAAATTTCCTTCAGCAAAATTTGAAAGTCAATTATGTCTTTAAAACTTTAAACATGATATATAAATATAGTAAGGAATTCTTATCATTAGAATTGCTACCATCAATTTTAAAAACTAAATCTTTTTTATCTCCCCATAGTGTTACAATCTTGTTTTTTCTGTTTAATCTAAATAATTCAGCTTTTGTGATATGTGGTCAATTATTATGATTTTTTTATTTGTTGGGTAAATTTAATATATTAATTTTAAAATTACAATTTAATTTAATTCTTATATTTGATTCCCTCAAAGAAAATGCTCTAACTTTGTTGTTGTTTATCATTGACAAAATATCATTATTTCATATTAAATCTTACATATATTTTTATTTTTTATTAATATACTAACTTTTAGTTTTAATTAATTCTTTTATAGTTTGTGTTTTGGTTTGTGTTTCTTATCTTGTTAATAAAGCAAACAATTGAAGTCTATTATTATAGATCCATTGCATGTTGATATGTCATAGTGAACTAAAAATTCGTTCAACATAGATTTATAAATGTAACACACACACAAAAAACTAATAACCAAGAGAATGATACTTTCTAATCACATATCATATTTTAATTTGGATAAAAAAAGAGAAACAAAATTAGAAAATAATTTCCATCTATTTATAAAATCAAAATAAAATAATATAAAAAAATTAATACACAACTACATAGACTTTTTTATTTTTGGCCCCTAGGCCATCGGCCATCGGCCCTCTAGACTAGCCTGTCATTATACAGTAAGTATATCGTAATTAAATTCATACATTAATATATGTAGACTTACAATGTTATAATAATAATAATATAATTTTTATTAAATAAAATTATATTAACGCTTAACAATTTTTTTTGCTCTTATAGATTCTTGTTGGATGATCTATAATCACACTAAAATACCAACTAATGTAATTTTAGGTAAATATTTATATGCTTAGTTTCATATTAAATAATTAATTCTAAGTCCAAAATAAATTTTGAGTTAAAATAACTTTAAGTAATTTTTGTATTAAATAAAAAAATTTATATTAATTTTAACTATTAATTTACTTTTAAAATTAAAACATTCCATTATAAATCACTTTGTTTCAAAATTAATTATAACTAAAATTAATTTTACAAACACTCATCCTAACACGCGTTAGCAGATAGGGGTGTTCAACGGATCATATTTATTTGATAAACCTGACAATCCAAATTAAACCAATTAAATTGGTTTAGATTGGTTCGATTATCGGTTCCTTTTACTTTAAATTCGAACCAAACCAATTATAATTTATTCGATTATCTGATTTATCTCTTTTCAACCCAAACTAATCCAATTATTTTTTTAACTTAGAACTTAAATTATGCTTCAATTTTTGTATTTTCGTTCTCAATCCGCAATTTTGGTTCTCTTGTATTTTACACTTTTGGTCTCTATAATTCTCAATTCATTAATTTTGATTAATATATTTTACACTTTTGGTCTCCCTATAAATCCCAATCTGTGATTTTGGTTATTCTATTTTTAATTTTACGATTTTAGTCTTGTAATTTTTAAAAATCTATAATTTTGATCTTCCTATTTTTAATTCCAAAATTTTAGTCTTCTAATTTTTAAAAATTCACAATTTTGGTCCCCCTATTTTTAATTCTGCAATTGTAGTCTCCCAATTTTAAAAAATTCGCAATTTTAGTTTAACTGTTAAATATCTATTTGTTGACCATTAATGTCTAAACATTAACTATAATGTGGCATTTATTTGTTAAATATTAACGGTTGAACCAAAATTGTAGATTTTTAAAAATTAGGGGACTAAAATTGTAAAATTAAAATAAGGAGACTAAAATTAAAATTTTTTAAAAATTAGAGGACTAAAATTGTGAAATTAAAATAAAAGGACCAAAATCGTAGATTGAAAATTATAGGGAGACCAAAAGTATAATTTAGACTTAATTTTCTTATGATCTTATCTAATGTTATCAAATGTCTTAATTTGGTCGTATTTATTATAAATTTTTATTATAGTTTTGGTAAATAATCATATTTTTTATTATATTTTAGGTAAAGAAACAAAATAAATAATTAGTTATTAAAAAAAGAAATACTTTTATCTTATATTAATATAAAATTAAATATTTAAATAAAATCAACAATAAGAATAAATAAAAACTTGAAAAATTATAAAAATTTATTTTTTTATTATAATCCAATGATCCAAACCAAATTAATCTAATTTTAATTGGATTGATTCAATACATATATAAATCAAACAAATCCAATCAAAATATAATTAATTTAAATTTAATTTTATTATAAATCCGAACCAATCCAACCGTTAACATCTAGATCGCTCAAAGTTTCCAGCACACCCCTAGGCCCTCGCTCTAGGCTGAGTAGGATCAATTGCTCCTTTTATTTACTTTTATTTTCAATTTCAAGCCAAGTGCGGTGGGGGTTGTCTTGTGAGCCAAACAGGGCAGATTAGCAAAATATGTGGGAGACAAGTAAAAACATTCGAAGGCTACCAACAGTTGACATAACGTCTTTTTAGGGAGATTGTGGGCCATACCTATTGCTTCTATTCTACAGACCTCTTTTTTCCTCCCTCACACTACACTATATTTAAACACCCTTTCTCCCCGTTTTCTCTTCACCACTTCCCACCCTTCTTTTAGTCACACAAGACTAGCTAGCTACGCCTCAATTAATTATTATTTGGTCTAAGTAGTTACTTATAGTTATAGTCACTTCTCCAATGGCTGATTTAGGCCCAGCCTCTTCCAAGAGAATGTGGTGTTCCGTTCCCGAAAGAATGCAGCTGCATCTGGCCATGTTGGCCCTGCAGTTTGGCTATGCTGGATTCCACGTCGTCTCAAGAGCTGCACTTAACATGGGCGTTAGCAAGCTTGTTTTTCCTGTCTACCGGAACATCATTGCCTTGCTTCTGCTCCTTCCCTTTGCCTACTTCTTGGAAAAGTTAGTACTCTTCTAACTAATTAATCTTCCAACCAATTTGTGTGTCTATGACTATTGTACGTATAAGAAGTAATAAATAGGATATAAAATCACACACATAAGTATATTGGTATAAGTCATTCCATTTATTTGGATCAGCTTTTTTAATAAAAATAATTGTTCATTTTTTAAAAACTTCTCCCTAGTAATTGATAACAATAAACGTTCATTTATTTAAAATAAACTGAAATTTATATGTATTTACTGTTTTTAAGTTAATTATTTGTATATATCTATTTATCAATCTCACGTGCAACTTGTTTTCCTTTGTTTCTTTTCCTTTTGTCCAGGAAGGAGAGGCCAGCGATGACTTTAAACTTCGTCTGCCAGTTCTTTCTTCTGGCACTTGTCGGGTAAGTCTAATTATCAAACCATGCAAGATTAATCACAAGGTTAAAAAAAAAAAAAAAAAAAAAAAAAAACTCAAACGCAACGTTTCATCCCTTTATGTGTACATATAAAAATTAAATTAAGGCCTTTCTTGTCTTTCATTTTCAAAATAATAAATTGGAATTTAGGATGGTCCTTTGATAATTAATATACAATCTTGCTTTAAACAGGATTACAGCAAACCAAGGTTTCTACTTGATTGGCTTGGAGAACACATCCCCTACCTTCGCATCAGCAATACAAAACTCTGTCCCAGCCATTACATTCCTCATGGCAGCCATATTCAGGCAAGCCCTTAATTAACTAATCAATTATTATTATTATTATTTACAAATATAGGCATATATGCAAATGCACATTACTCTAGGTAATATGTACACACATATATATATATATTAATGATAAAAATTGCTTATGCAAATTCAGAATAGAGCAAGTGCGTCTGAACCGAAAAGATGGATTAGCTAAGGTGGCGGGAACCGTGTTGTGTGTGGCTGGGGCCACCGTGATCACACTTTACAAAGGTCCAACAATATATAGCCCAGCAACTCGTGTGAACAGCAGCAACACAAAACCAATGTTTGACTTTGGGTCACTCTCACTGGGAGATGCAAAGGGCAAGAACTGGACCCTAGGATGCCTCTACCTCATTGGGCATTGCTTGTCATGGTCTGGTTGGCTTGTGTTGCAAGCACCAGTCCTCAAGAAGTACCCTGCTCGCCTCTCTGTCACTTCCTACACCTGTTTCTTTGGACTCTTGCAGTTTCTGGTCATTGCTTTGGTCCTTGAAAGAGACGCGCAGGCTTGGCTTTTCCACTCTGGTGCAGAAGCTTTCACAATTTTATACGCGGTTAGTAACTTCTATATCTCCTTGTGTACTCAATAGTCTCTATTTAATTATATATTCAACCAGTAAACTCCTATATTAAAATTTAAAAACCCTCGTAATGGCAATTTAATTCCTGATTTTTTAAAAAGTACAAACTGAGAAACTCCAACACTCTTTTAACACGCTTTATGGACCATAATCTTTATTATTGACTGAAATTTATTAAAAATTACAAATTTTTAAATCTCACTTTTTATGTAACAAGTTTCATTTATTATTTTATAATGTTTAATAAATTTTAATTTAAACAATAATAATAAATGTATTAAAAAGTATGTTGTTAGTTCTCCTCATTCTTAATATTAAAAATAATATTAAAAGTATTTATGGAATTACATCTTTTAGTCTTTAATATAATATTGATAAAAAATAAGATGAAATAAATGATTTTTTATAAAATCAGGATTAAACAAGGGTTTTGAAAACTTAGGACTCGGAGCTTTCTCATTTTTTTATTCAATGGTTAGAATAATTTCATTTAAAAAAAAAATTTGATCTGTCGGATACAGTCATATATGAATACATAAAGTGAACAGCGACCAGAGGGTCTTCGTCTTGTGAGTCATAGATAAATTAACATGATTATTCCATTTTTAAGTTAACATGGAACTGAACAAAGCTGATCGTTATTTCTAGCTAGCTAGTTTTTAATTAAAAGTTTAATTTCAAAAGTGCTGTATAATTGCATGGGTTTGAGGCGTGAAATGATATTTATAGTCCAAAAGTGGTTCGGAAATCATGTTCTGCATAAATAATGGTGGGAACACATGTATCGAATGGTGAAATGAGAAAGAAACCAAAGCTTTTTTTTATTTTAATTTTGAACAAATTGTGCAGGGAGTGGTGGCATCCGGAATTGCCTTCGCTGTACAGATATGGTGCATTGACAGAGGTGGCCCTGTGTTTGTTGCCGTGTATCAACCTGTTCAGACTTTTGTTGTCGCCATCATGGCTTCCATCGCTTTGGGAGAAGAGTTCTACTTGGGCGGGTTAGTCCCTAGCACGCTAATTATCCTTCTCCTTTTCTTGATCATGTCGATATATGATTTAATGAGTTAAACAAGATAGATAAGAAAAAGCTAGGCTAAGGAACCTAAACATCGAAACTCTTGAATAAATTAAATACCGTTTTGTTATATCTTTAAAATTTAAAACATTTAAATTAATAATTTACATTAATAAAGACATTTATATATATATATATATATATATGCATTTCTAACATGAGAAAAAAAGACATACATTGACAATGTAAAATAATTTTTGATTGATTAACAGTATAAAACTTTTTATATTGATAATGTATGATCATTAAACTCTTTTAACATAACACATAATATCTACTATGTCTACATTAATTAATTTAGATGTTTAGTATATGCTAATTTTGGGATATTCCAACTTATTCTAATTAAAAATAAGTTTAAACAACCTTAAAAATAATAATTAATGTAATTTTTTATATTATACTAATTATTTTTAAATATATATAAAAAAGTATACCAATTAATTTTTATAAAATTATTTAATCTTATTTTTACTTAGATAGATTACACAACTTTGTTTGTTTTTCGAAGAAGAAAAATTCCCTTGACTCATATATAGGGTGCAGGAGACCTCGATCCAAATACTCACTAAACAATAATTTCATTTTTCAATGCTTGATAACTTTGACCACGGAATGCTGAGTCCGAAATGACCTAAAGTATGATGAAGGGTATTTTTGTAGTCTGAAGATTTAGAAAATGACAAAAGCCACTAAACGACGAGGAGCTAGAGGTACAGTTAATTTGTTACCTTTCGGTGAGAACCTGAAAAGGGGCTTCAGCTTAATGATTCTACATTCCGGTGTTAAAAAAGTGTGAAGAATTATATTGTATGACATTGAACAGAAGATCGTGTCTCGTGTGCTTCTTTATGTTGTTTACTTTTGCTCCCTCTTAATTTACCTTTTTCCTAAAATAATAATATTCGTTCTAATTTGGTTCTTCCCTTTGTGATGTCATAGGATCATTGGGGCAGTGTTGATTGTAGGGGGACTGTACCTTGTCTTGTGGGGTAAAAGTGCAGAGAGGAAGATTGCAAGGGATCAGCTTGCAATTGCATCCACTACGGAGCATAGCATCATCAGGCCCGCAAGCCACGCCAAAGCTTCACTTAATCAGCCACTCCTTTCTTCATCAACAGAGAATGTCTGAACAAGAAAATTCCAACTTCAAACCACAGCATTTTCTGGTGAGAAGAAAAAGAAAAGGGAAAAAATGATGATATCAGTTATACATTACTAGTTACTACTACTACTACTACCTTGTGTCAGCAAGCTTGTGTGTGCTCGAACCGTTTCCATCTTTTCCTCTCTTTTTTTAATTTTTTTTTAATTCAAATGCTTTTCAGTAGGTCATTTAGAATGAGAGAATCGTGGGAATGATTGTAATGGTGGATGCCACTTAAAGTGGGGCCTAGCTAGAGCCTGAAATCCCCCATATGCTTTTGTATGTTAATTAATTTATGGTTTGATTTACGAAAAGATATTTTGTTTTTTGGGTCATGCGAAAGGAAATTATTTATGATATATCATTATGACATGTTAGAGAAGGGACAAAGACCCATAAAATTTCCCAAACGTGAACTCTATTGTTTCGTAAGTAGGCTAAGCGCATGAAGATGGGTTGATAAGCCATAATAGTCACCCTCAAGTAAAATCATCATTTCGGTCGGATTCAATCAAATTTAAAATCTCTTTCACATTTCACGCACAAGTAACGAAAGCCATAGATGGTGTAAGAAATAAGCTCAAAATGAAGCGTATATAATGTGATTGCATGCATGTGGTTTAGCCGTTTAGCAATGGCCGAGCGTATGTGAACGCATGATATTTTCTAGAGGGTTGCATCTTTTGTATCATTGCCGCGTTCTAATTACGTAGCTTAATTTGCATCTAATTATAGATTATGTCGTCTTGATGTAGGATGGGCAGTCAACTTAATTTGCATTGTCTCCATTATGTCGTTATAAAATCTGACAAGCAAATAAAGACCAAGAAATAAGGACCGATACAAAGTGTTGGTAAGATACCGCCACGAGGCTACAAGCTAATTAACATGTCGTTGTTAATTCTTGTAAAGACACGGACAACTCGACAACATTCTAGGTGAAATTAATAAGCATATTCAACTAACAGATCCCAAGATCATATCCTTAAAGGCTATGTAAATCATTGAGATCCATGATCACATATTAAGTTGATCCCCTTTTTTGAAAGTTTACTTTATTAAGATGATCAAATATTGATGCTTTTCCATTTCTGATCAAGCGAAGGGTATCTCTTTCCTTTGCTTGGTTTGCTCTTTTTCTACGCATCTTTTTATCTTTTCCTTTACTGGCCGTGTCAAAATGGTCTTAAATTGACTATTGTCATGAGCTGTTGAGCAAGTGTTTTAAAATATCCCTTTTTTTCTTTACATTTAAATTACAAAGGTAAGCACAGTTGCAATATCAACCAGAGCCATAGTCTTCTCACTTTAAGGAGGAAGTAAATATCTACGACAATCATCAATCCCATTAATAATTACAATAAAAGTTAATTTCACTCTAACTTTTTTTTTTTTTTGTTAAGATTTCACTCGCAATTATAGTCTCAATCTTTCAATCAAACTTTGCTTCTATGAGCCTCCATCCCCCCGACGATGTCAACGTTTCCCAATTTGCTTTAATCAAAAAGCAAAAAATTGGAGTAGATTAGGTGTCTCTTCAGTTCATGATGATTGATGAATACATCTCTAATTCCTAAAACTAACTTTTTTTTTCCTTGTTTTAATTTTTATCAGATAAAATATTTTTTTATGCATATTTTAATACGTATATATACTCATGTAAATTTCTTCCATAACATAGTGTGGTTCAAATTATTTAAATTTATTCTGAAATTTCTCATTTAATAAGAACCAGTCAACTTATATGCTTTTATAGTCCTATTAAAATGTTTTCATAATTGATTGGAAATATTTTAATATAAGAGAAAATAGACTATGCTCTGAAGTGTAAAGCAATTTTACACTGTCATCCAATCACAAACCATTATGTATGGTAAGTTTGCTAACTTTTACAATAACTGTCTTAAAAATCATACCAATGGTGTTGGTAAAATATATTAAATCAAGTTGCAAATCTTGACTGTTGAAAATTGTTGCATCGCTTAGAGCAACATCTGCACCAGCTGCATTCTTTGATTGTTGAAAGCTTTCCTATTAAGAATGCTACACTGCATGTAAGCCGCACATGGCAGCACATCTTGAACAAAAGTTGCACCGCATAAAAAATTAAGAACACGTATTGCCATTGATTTTACCTAGCCATTAAGCATATAAGTTTTAATATTAGTTTATTGT
This sequence comes from Spatholobus suberectus, assembly GCA_004329165.1. Lineage (NCBI taxonomy): Eukaryota > Viridiplantae > Streptophyta > Magnoliopsida > Fabales > Fabaceae > Spatholobus > Spatholobus suberectus. The sequence continues at coordinate 2,143,376 of CM014733.1, forward strand.
ATTTTTTTGCCTATAAAAGGCTACAAGCTGTACGTTGATTGAGTATCAACGAATTTAGTGAATTGAAGTTTAAAAGATAACTTTCTCTTCCTCTATCTTGTTCTCCGGTATGTGTGAGTGTGTGGAGCAATTTCTCTGTCCTTTTATTCTTCCACTGCGTGTGCATTGATATTCTTTTAAGAGAGAGATGTGACCACCAATTACAGCATTGTTTGGTCCAATTTCAGCTATTGGCAGATTTTGATGTCCACACATTTAAGAGCTCACAATATTTAGAGCTTTGTTGAACCGGGATTAGCACAAGGAGCTGATGATATTGTTCGGAGGAGTGATTAATTGGCACTGTCACGGATTCATCAAGGTGTAGATTATTCCATTTTTGGCAAAATAGAAAATGCCAAAACAGCTAAGGAAGCGTGGCATATTTTGAAACTATCATACAAAGGAGTAGAAAAGACCTAGAAATCAAAGCTACAATCTTTGCAAAGAGAATATGAAAGGTATGAAATGTCTAGTTCTGAATCTATAGAACAATATTTTCACTGTGTTATAGATCTCGTCAATAAGATGAGAGTGTATGGAGAGGACATTCCTGAAAGTAAAGTAGTGGAGAAACTTCTACGCATTATGTTGATGAAGTTAGACCACATGGTGACTACAATAATTGAGTCCCACGACACAGACACCATGACAGTAGCAAAGTTGCAGGGAAGTATTGAAAGCCATATGAGCATAATATTGGAAAAGACAGAAAAAGTAAATGAAGAAGCTTTGAAAGTCAAGTGAATCTCAACAATGATGTTGAATCCAATCAAAGTGTAGAAGGCAGAGGTCGTGATAATTAAAATAATAGAGGAAGAGGAAACTACAGAGGTAGAGGTCGAGGTTATTACAGAGGAAGAGGACGTGGCAATTTCGATCAAGGAAGAGACAACAATTTTAGATCATCTAGTCAAGGAAAAGGTGGAAATAATTATAGTTCAACCAACCGAGGAAGAGGTCGTGGTAACAACTATCAAGAAAAAACAAATTTTATTTGTTTTTGCTGTGGAAAGTTCGGGCACAAAGCTGCAGACTGTAAATTTAATCAATAGGCAAAAGTAGCAAAAAGTCAGTATCAAAATATTGGTGAGAATTCTGTTAACCCACAAAGTTTATTTTTGGCAAGCAATACATTTTAGAGAATGAAAATATCTAGTATTTAGATATTGGGTGTAGCAATCATATGTGTGGGAAAAAGGAGGTATTTTTTTCTTTAGATGAAACAGTAAAATCTATTGTTAAATTTGGAAGCAACACAAATATTCCTATTGTGGGAAAAGGCCAAATTACTATCAGGTTGAAGGATGGTTCTCAAAATTTTATCTCTGACGTTTTCTATGCTCTTGGTCTTCATCATAATCTGTTGAGTATGGGACAACTATCAGAGACAGGTTACAACATGCAGATTCATCATAGTTACTACACGTTGATTGACAGAAATGGAAGATTCATTACCAAGGTAAAGATGACTCCTAACCACCTATTCCCTTTGACAAATCATCATGAAAAGTTTTCCTGCTTGAGTTCTGTGATTCCCAATGAAGATTGGTTGAGGCATATGCATTTTGGACACTTTCATTTTTCTAGTCTAAATTATCTGTCAAGAAAAGAATATGTTTCTGGTTTGCCTGTTGTGAATATTCCTGATGGAGTATGTGAGACATGTGAGATTGGAAAAAAGCACAAAGAATCATGTCCAATTGGAAAGTCTTGGAAGGTGAAAAAGCTGTTAGAGATAGTTCATTCAAATTTGTGTACACTTGAGATACCAACACACGCTGGTAACAGGTATTTTATTACTTTCATTGATGATTTTAGCAGAAAGACTTAGGTATACTTTTTGAAGCAGAAATCAGAAGCATGTAATGCCTTCAAGATGTTTAAGGTGTTTATAGAAAAACATAGTAGATGCAGAATCAAAGCACTCAGAACAGACAGAGGCCAAGAATACCTCGTCTATGTAGATTTCTTTGAGTAGCATGGAATTCAACATCAACTGACAACCAGATACACGCCTCAACAAAATGGAGTTGCTGAAAGGAAGAATAGAACAATCATGGACATGGTGAGATGTATGCTGAAGGCCAAACAAATGCCTAGAGAGTTTTGGGCAGAAGTAGTTGTTACCGCTGTTTATATTTTGAATAAGTGCCCAACAAAAAGTGTTCGTGACAAAACACCAAAAGAAGCTTAGAGTGGAAGGAGACCATCAATCCGATACGTCAAAGTTTCTGGATGCATAGCATATGCTCATGTTCCAAACTAACTTAGGAAGAAACTGGATGACAAAGGTGAAAGGTTTATTTTCATTGGATACAACACAAATTCCAAGGCATACAAACTTTATAATCCAGAGACAAGAAGGTGATTATCAGTTGAGATGTGATGTTTGATGAGAAAGGCATGTGGGATTGGTCCTCAAGGTCCCAAAAAGAGCTGTTGGTGATTCCTGACAACAATGAAGAAAATGAAAGACAACCAAATCCAATTCCTGATGAACTAGAATCATCTAATAGGCCATGAAGGCTTCATCAGCTACCAGCCAAATTGGAGGATTATGTTATGGGTAATGATAATGAGCCATCAAATGAAGAGGTTATCAACTTTGCTTTATTTGCAGATTGTGAGCCAGTGACCTTTGAAGAAGCCTCAAGTGAAGAGAATTGGAGAAAATCCATGGATGATGAGATTCATGCTATTGAGAAGAATGAAACGTGGGAGTTAATAGATTTACCAGCAAATAAAAGACCTATTGGAGTGAAGTGGGAGTATAAGACAGTACAATCCCAATGGAGAAATTGGCCGCCTTAAAGCGAGGTTGGTTGCAAAATGATATAAACAAAAGCCAGATATTGATTACTTTGAGGTATTTGCTCTTGTTGCAAGATTGGACATTATTCACGTGATTATTTCTCTTTCGGCTCAAAATAATTGGAAGATATATCAAATGGATGCTAAATCTACTTTTTTGAATGGTATTTTGGAAGAAGTATATGTTGAACAGCCTATAGGATATGTAATCAAAGGAAAAGAAGATAAAGTCTATAGATTGAAGAAAGCCTTGTATGGGTTGAAGAAGGCACCAAGAGCATGGTATAAGAAAATTGATTCCTACTTTGTGCAACATGATTTTGAGAGATGTCCTTTTGAGCACACTTTATATATTAAATTTGTTGATCTTGGAGATATTCTTATAGTGTGCCTATATGTTGATGATATAATCTTCACTGGTAATAATTCAAGGATGATTGCATAATTTAGGGAGGCTATGATAAGTTGCTTTGAGATGACTGATTTAGGCCTGATGTCCTACTTTCTTGGCATTCAAGTCATTCAACAAGATAATAGGATTTTTATCTCTCAAAAGAAATATGCAAATGATATTTTGAAGAAATTCAAGATGGAGAATTTGAAGCCAATTTCCACGCCAGTTGAAGAACAGTTGAAGCCAAGGGAAGAAAATGAAGGCAAAAGAATGGATGCAACCTACTACAAAAGTTTGATCGGAAGTCTGAGATATTTGATTGCAACTAGACCAAATATAGTCTTTGGAGTCGATTTGCTTAGCAGATTCATGGAAGAGCCTAGTGTTTGCCATTTACAAGGAGCTAAGAGCATTCTTAGATATATCAAAGGTACTTTGACTGATGGAATTTTTTATGCTAATAACAATGATGTAAAGCTTGTTGGATATATAGACAGTGATGGGCTGGAGATGCAGAAACAAGAAAAAGCACGTCAGGGTATGCATTTCATCTAGGTATTGGTGTAGTATCGTGGTCTTCAAAGAAACAACTGATTGTTGCACTTTCAACGGCTAAAGCAAAATACATAGCAGCAACTAGTTGTGCTACACAAGTAGTATGGCTGAGAAGAATTTTAGAAGTAACGCACCAGAAGCAGAATACTCCCACAAAAATATTTTGTAACAATAAGTCTACCATTGCATTAAGCAATAATCCAGTTTTTCATGGGTTGTCCAAACACATTGATATTCGATTTCACAAAATACGAGAGTTGATAGTTGAAAAAGAAGTTGAGATTAATTATTGTCATACTGAAGATCAAGAAGCAGATATATTTACAAAGCCATTAAAAATTGAGTTATTTTGCAAGTTGAAGAAAATGCTCGGAATGATATAAGCTTGATTTAAGGGAGACAAAGTCGGTAAAATATATTAAATCAAGTTGCAAATCTTGACTATTGAAAATTGTTGCACCGCCTAGAGTAGCATCTGCACCAGCTGCAATCTTTGACTGTTGAAAGCTTTCCTATTAAGAATGCTACACTGCATGTAAGCCTTATATGGCAACACAGCCTGAACAAAAGTTGCACCGCATCAAAAATTAATAACACATACTGCCACTGATTTTACTTGGTCATTAAGCATATAAGTTTTAATATTAGTTTATTGTATTTCTTTGCCTATAAAAGGCTACAAGCTGTACGTTGATTGAGTATCAACGAATTTAGTGAATTGAAGTTTAAAAGATAATTTCCTTTCTTTATCTTGTTCTCCGGTGTGTGTGGAGCACTTTCTCTGTCTTTTTATTCTTTCGCTGCATGTGCAATTGTGTCCCTCTGATATCAAACGGTAATTTTTGATTAATTGACAATATAAAATTTTTTATATTAACAGTGCATAACTATTAAACTCTTAATATAAATCACATTTTAATTTGATTATGACCAATTAAGTACATGCTTAGCCATTATTTAAATTAATAAGTAATGATTTCATTATTTAAATTAACGTTAATATTAAAACATGTTTTTAATCTCTCTAAATAATAAATATCATGATTTTTTTATAAGAAATTCTAAATAGTACGAAACAATTTTCAACAAAAGTTTAAATCAATGTTCCACCCTGATCTTCGTCAGATATTGAATTTTCCTTTCAATCTTTAACATAGAGAAATGTTGTTTGTTACGAAAAATTATTATACGAAATTATATACGAAAGTTATTTCATGATTCCGACAAATTAACCATTTTATTATTTTTCCTTTTTTTAATTTTTAAACAACCAATGAAATATGTACATGTTGAATCGTGCAAATTCGTGAAGTATATTTTCATACCAAATAACAGGATTGCTTTAACTTATTATTATTCAATAATAGAGAGCTACATTTCATTCGTGCTTTTTGGTGTAGAGGATTTCGTAGTAATTAACAAAGCTTTTTATTAGTAGATCTCTTGTTTTTAAAAAAATTGAGATCTAATCTTCATAATTTCTTTTCCTTTCCTACGTAATTTCTTTATTAGCCTTCTCTTTGTTTTGTCTTGTTAAGAAACATGGCAGAAGCCAAAAGAAGAGAGGAACTTAATTGAAATAATGATTACAAATGAGCTCTTACAATGATTTATATATAAGAAGTGAAGCACTAACTACTAGTTAAATGTAACTAAGCTTCTCCTTAACAATAACTTCCTAATTATCTAAATGTATCTCGAACATCCCTTTCAAGCTAGAAGTTGCCTAACTAGGGCTATGTAATAAAAGTTGGGAAAGTATTTTCACAATTTTAATACACATTTTTGAATTCTAATGCACAAAATGAAGAAAGAAAAAATTGTTGCTTTGGGAGTAAAAGTACTTTTAAGTTTTTCCAACTAAAATCCGAACATGCACTAGTATTTATAACTTGAGATGTATAATACAAAGTATGATACAATGAATGAGTTGTGATAAATATGATGCCAAAAAATCAAATGATTTTAAATGTGGGAGTCACCATCAATGCTAACTTAGGCTAGAGGTTTAACCACTGGACAAAGTTATATTCAATGTTTACCATCTAACAAAAGTAAATCCAACAAAATTTAAGTACATAAGTTAAAGTTAACTCTATACTTAACAAGTAGAAAAAAGCCCTTAATATCATCCACTAAGAGAAAGAGACTTAACCGATTGAGTAAAAGCTAGCATGTATGGTTAACTACTTAGTAGAAGTAAAACATCATCAATTACGACTAAAGGAAATTTAATCATCATTCCCTACAAACTAAAATCATAGTCAAATAGGCTTAACCAAAAAATAAAAAATACGTTACTAATATAAGTCAAAAGAATTGAAGACTTCACCGAATCTAAAACGTGAGATTACACATGCGCATAGTCAGCTGCTTAGCTAAACTAATAATGGATTAAAAAAAAAATCTTCCAAGAAAATTAAGCACCAACATTGCAACATGAACATTCGCCCAACCGAGAAGAGATTGATTAACACCAAGACAAATAAAAGTACAAGACAATACTTCCTCAAAAGCTGACTTTAGTCTAACCAATTAACTTGAACTAATTTTCATAAGAAAACTTCCTGGACCAGTAGGCCCAAACAATACACATGCAACAACAAACAGCACCAAAAACGGCCAAGGCCCAAACAGTGCACACAGGAGACACCCTGACCTTGACGTGTTGCATTAAACGAAAATGCAAGCGCAATCAGCAACAAACATAAAATTTTGATTCACATAAAAGGTTTTACAAAGTAGTTCCCGACCGTGATTATCAGCTGTCATGTCAAGGTTTTTTAACTCTCCAGAACTGGATTGCATTTCTCCGCAATTTCTCGCATATGGAAAATTTGCTAGAGAATGAAGGAAATCGAGAGGGGGAAGGTGAGAAAAAAAATGAGCTTAAGGAGCTTTCTGCAGTGGTAAAGAATTTTCTTTTCATGGTAGGGGCTTTTTTACCGCAGAGGAGTAATTTTTTAAAAAAATAAATGAAATGGGTATTTTTAAAAAAAATATCATTGGAGTATGTCATGTTTGAGAAATTCAACTTTTGAATCGGAGGTCATACTCTCGATATGAGACTTTCTTTTTTATTTTTTTTAAATGACTTATTAAAGAAGTCGTGTCTCCTAAAAAAGACCTTAATTTTTAATTTATTTTAAAAAAAACTTGACACAAAGTCGTGCTTCACATACACAATTTTCATTTTTATTTTTTGGGTGAAGTTGTGTTTCTCATTAAAGACTTCCCCTCTTAATTTTTTTTCTTGAAGTCGTATCTTGCATGCAAGACTTCTTTTTTATTTTTTTAAATAGCATACTGAAGTTGTGTTTTTCAAATGAGACTTCAATTTTTTTTTTTCAAAAATTTCTTGAAGAAGTCATATTTGGCAAATGAGGCTTTATGTTAAAGTCTCATTTGCCAAATGAGATTTCAACATGAAGCCTCATTTGCCAAATACGACTTCAAGGAAAAAAAAATAAAAGGAAAGTCTTTATTGGGAAACATGACTTCTTTAGAAGTGGGTAAAAAAAGTAAAAATAGAAGTCTAGTATTGGTAGTACGACTTCCGATTCAGAAGCCATATTTGCCAAGCACAACTTGTGCCAATTTAGAATTTTTTTAAAAAAATACCCATTTCAGTAATTTTAAAAGAAATTTACCCCTCTAAGATAAAAAAAAAAAAAAAAGCCCATGATAGGTGTCACAATTTTGATATTATGTTGAGAATTAAAGTAGAAGATGTGATGTGTACACCCCAAAGAAAAAAGAAAGTATTTTAGTATGTGTATTGTATAAGATAAATCTTTATTTGTATATAATTATAATTAATAATATTTCTAAATTTCTAAATTATATTATAATTAAAATTTATAATAAATAAATATTTTTAAAGATATATATATATATATATATATATATATATATAAATTATATTTTAGATTTGTATGGATAATTTAAATTGTGATATAAAGTTATTTTTAAATTGAAATGAATAAGCAATTAAGAAAATTAAGTATACAAATAAAAATAAAAAAAGAATAATTTGAAATGATTGAAAGACATATTTTTTTCTTGGTTGTGAGAATAATATGTAAAGTGCATGTCCCCATAAAAGAAAAGAGAGAATGTTGAGAATATCTAATTGAGAAAATAAGGAAATTGAGATATTCATTCACTATAGTATAAGAGTAAATTTGACAAACTAAACAAAAATTTAGAAAAAAAATTGAAAGAAATTAAAAATGTATTATCAATTAATAAATAACAAAGATGAATACAAATGAGCTCTTAAAACACATGGCAAAGTTTATGAAAAAGGACGAAGTTGGAAAATTTGAGAGAAAATAAAAATATCATTAATTAATAAATTAAAAATATTATAAATAAGCTCTTATGGTAATTTATATATAAGAGATAAATCCAGTGTTTTAAAACTTGGACCGGTCATTGACTCGGTCAGGGCATTAGGTCACTGGGTCAATGGTCGAACCGGAAGGTCACTAATTGAACCGCATGACTCGGTCTCTATTAAAAAATTTGAAAGTATTCATGACATGTAAATTTCATACCTATAAAATTTATTAAATTAAATGTTAATGGTGATGTGTAACCCATAAATAAATAAACAATTAACAATTATATTTAAGATAGGGGTAAAAGGACTAGAGGTTACGCATTAAGGGCAAACAAACAAGAACAAGTGAATGAAGGTTATGCATTCATGTTAATACAAGAGACATTTATGTCATATGCATACCTGCATTTATGATTTTGGTGATTATTATCATTAGTAAATAAACATTTTTAAATATGTAAATTATATTATAAGTCAAAATTTTATTTTTTTTTTCAATATTTATAGTTAAACCTACGTCGTTTAACACTTTAAAAAAATAATTTTTTTGAACTGGTCCAGATCAACTGACTGGTTCAACCATCCGGTTCACTGGTTCGACTGGTTGATCCACCGAGTCAAACCAGGTTAATGGTATATCCGATCCAATTACTGGCTCGGACCGGTTGTACGTCCGGTTTCCGATCAGACCGGTCCGAGCTAGTTTTGATAACACTGGATAAATCAATTAATTACAAGCTAAATATAATAAAATTTCTACCTATCAATGCTTTTCGATTACTTAATTATATTTCCAACATGTCTTACGAGTATTACTTTTATTTTTTACCCTTCTAAATATATTTTCAAACAATTAAATTTACTATGAAATGATACAAACAAAGGATAAATACACTACTACAAAATCCATTTTTTAAAACAGGAATTTAACTTGGTTCAAAATGAACCAATTTAAAGTAAGGACTCGGTGGCATTTTTGAAAATTTTATAACTTTTTTAACTCTGTTCAAAATGAATCGATTTAAAAATATTTTCGTAGGTTCAAAAATTAAAATTTAGGCAACATTTTCAATCGGTTCCTTTTGAACCGATTTAAAAACATACTTTTTAAATTGGTTCTTTCTCACCCGATTTAAAAAACCACTTTTAGATTTGTTTCGCATCATGCGTTTTCATTCTTTTTCCTCGTCCAAACCTCAAAGACCCACCCCAACTTCCCTTTGTTCCAAGACATATCGAACCTCCCTTCCAACATCAAATCCCTCTGCCACCTCATTGCCACCACCCCCTTGCTGCCGTCAAATAATTCCTCCAACACACCACGATCCGTGTCACCCCAACCGATATTGAGCAGTTCCTCAAACTCTCTTACGACTTCCCCTGCCTGGTCGTCACCTTTGGAGCGGCCTTACTCCTGGAGCAGTTGTTATGGCGCTTACACTTGGACTAACCTTTGCGTACAATGTTCCCCTTCCTAACCAACTCCTTTATTTTGGATTCTACCAATTGTATTTCACATTTGGTTCACTTTTTTTTTTTTTTTGGGTTCTAAAGCTGAATAGCTCAAGTGGGGGAGAGCAATATATGATTTGATGAGGATGATGTAGAGAGCAGCGTGGATTTATTGATCAATATCGCTCCTAGAAGGCATCTCACTTTGTTTTGCCCATAGTAACATCGCCCCAGCTCGTGAGTTCCCCTTTTTGGCATCATCAATATAGCTACCAAATTATGGTTCTCGTTAGTGAATTAGAGATCACGAATAATTAGTTCTATATGCCTCTGATTTATGCATATAATTGATTGCCGAAAATTGTTTTGCTGAGATGGTGATTGAGATTGGTTGGGATCCTGTGAATGTGCCAGCTTATGATTCGTTTTTGTGTACTCTTGTTAACACTTTTTAACTTGGTTATTGTTGGAACCAAAGTTAAAAAGTCTCACTTTTTAACTTAGTTCCCTAGTGAATTGAGTTAAAAAATGTTTTTTAAATCAGTTCAAATTACGATTTAAAATGATCATATTTTTTATATCGTCTATATCTAAATCGATTGTAAAATTGATTTAAAAAGCCTCTTTTAACCAATTTAAAAAGTCTTTTCTACATTAGTAATATTATCCCAAACGAAAAATGTGAAGAAGTAGAATCAAGTGTCAGTCAAAACTTGCAGACCAAAAAGGATGATTATGTATTCATGTTTTGTTTAGAAAATTTTCTCCACAAGTATTTAGTGGAGAAAAAAATAAAAAAGATAAAATAGATGGAGTTTCTTGCATAAGTTAACATCTACTTATGCACCTCAACTTTTGAAGAAGTTAGATGAAAGACTTTTATAAAAGTTCATAAGTTAATTTTAATTTATGGGAGAAGCTCAATTCATTTTACATTCTTATTTTCTTTTCTTATAAATTCTTATAGAGAAGTTTATCCAAACAAGACCATAATCTTCTTAAATTTAAGTAAAGAAAGATTTTCGAAGAATGTTAGCAACACATGCATGCTCAAGAATCTTCAGAATGTCAGCAACATGTGGCACACCCAAAGAGTAAAAAAAAATAAGAATCTCCTAGAGTGCCAACAACATGTGACCTCGGGAATTTGTTAGAGCGTTAGTAGCATGAGAACTTGCAGCAACAAGTGAACTTGCAACAAACAAATAAACATCATCAAGAATCTCTCAAAAAGATAAAAATGACGTGAACCTACAGATGAGCATGAAGAATTTATCAGAAGATAAAATGACGAAGAATCTTATGCTTCTATATGGAGCCTATAAAAATACCATTAAGGCATAGAAGAAGACATAAGCAAACAAATTAAGTAGCAAACATTTTTCTTATTGTATCGTTTTCCTTATATTGTTAAGAGTTGCTCTTTGTATTTGCAATATCTTTTTGTAGCATTTTTGGATTTCAAGAATCTGTATCAACAATTTGGAGCATCTTTGACCGCTCTCTTCAAGCAATACAACTTTTGTTTATCAATATAACTTTCGTCTCATTACTTTGCAAGTTAATTCTCTTAAATTTCCATTACACTTTATATTTGATATTGTTTATTAGAGCTTTATGTTTTCAATACTCATGTTCTTGTTCGGTATCATCGTTAAGTAAAAGGTAGTCCAGGTTCACTTGGATAAATTAAGAGTGTAGAATATAAGAAAACACAAGAAGAAGGGTAGTTGAATTGTGTTTTAAAAACTTTTTTGTAAATCCTTTTGCTTAAGAACATATTTTGTCTTATGTATGATGATATATTGGCAATTTAATAGATGCTGAGTTCTAAAATATCTCTTGAAAAAGATTATGCTTTTAAACACTTGTCAATGTTTTAACAAAGGATTAATCTTCTTTAAATGAGTTATCAAGGATATAGAAGATATAAACACACACAAGATTTTATATTGGTTCATTTTTAACCCAATACTATGTTCAGTCTTTGGTATTCAACTAAGAGTTCCAATAATAGATAAGACTGTTGCAAGTATTTTTTTAACACAAGCCTCCTCAGTTTCACAACGAGTATTCTTTGACTTGCTTTTCTAAGCGACAACCCAAGTATTGTTTCACAATAAGCCTCTCCAAGCTTACAGCTAAGTATTTTTTGAAACAAAGTCTTTTCAGGCTTCTACCATTTTTACTTAGAAAATGTATAGGTAAAACTCGGACTACTTCATCTTACTAAGACAAATATACAAATTTCACTTATGTCTTTTTCTTTTTTACACAGAGATTTACAAGGAAGAGTTAGCTGAGAACTAGAGATCTTGTTTAGTTGTTGAATCAAAAGTTCTCTTCATATTCAGTTCTCTATTATTTATAATTAGTCTTGAGAAATGTCTCTTGTAAGACTATTGTGCCTTCTTCTTTGAGCTAAAGAAAATGTGAACGTTGGTGCATTAAATGCCTATTACCAACCAATTACTCTGATAAGATAAAGCTAAATGTTTATCTTCTTTTTCTTGCACTAGAATTGTGGTTTAGAGAACAAATCTCCTTTTGTTCAAACAAATACACTATTGTGCCTTACTTTTTTGTTTGGTGTGACATTCTTTACCAAAAATACATTTCGAAAATATTTAATCGTCACAAAAAATAAGTAAATATGCATTTTATTTAAAACTTTCTTTCGCGATAAAAGATATCACATTTTCATTTCTTATCAAATTCAACTTCGAAATAAATATAAAACTTTGTAAATAAGTCTTGTCTCTCCAAAGGCCATATAAAACCAAAATAGAAACCAACAAAAGGAATTGATAAACTGAATCCATACATATGGAATAAAAAGGGTATCCTTGATGTCACAACTACCAGAGCTTTACACTCTCGTGTCTAAACATAAATCACTATATAGATGTAGCCTTCGCCTTCTCTTTAGCATCATCTTCAAAGTCTGGTTTGACATCACCTACAAATGGCATTCAGCCAAGAAAACACAAACACAACAAAACAAGAGTGAAATATGTCTCACCACATGCTCGCAGTATGAAAATGAAAGTCAGGCAGCACACACACGCATACATAGCATTCATGTCACAATTACATAGTTCGAACACATTCATCATAAGGTGTTCATGCAATGCAATGCCTTTTCTTGCTCCTTCTATCATATGCATGTGATACCATCAAAACTTTTTATGAAAGTAGCCTAGGAGTATATGCGAGTTGACGAATCGCCACACCATGGGCGTCCGACAGTAACTCTCTTTACTAAGATGACACCCTTGGTAGCTCGTTAGGGTTACCCAGCTTTGCAAGTACGCTCCAACTCATGGGATCAACATGGGCCTACGGAGTTTCCACACAGGTATTACCACCCTCAAGGCAAGAGTTTAATAACCCTTTGCGGCCTCCATAGTCATGCTCATAACCGTACTTTCAAAAACACATATATCTCATGTCATGATGCATGACTCATACAAGTGCACATGGCCTTACTTAACATTTAACATGGAGGATCCTACCTCCCATAAGCTAGGTCCTTATTCATATTGTTTCATCGCACGTACCATGGCATCTCATCACATACACAAAGTGCCATGTGTAACATCCTGGGCATTAATGAGGGCAGGGAGTGATCATCAATGCAAAAGAGATGAGACACAGACAAGGAGTGACTCCTAACAGGCTTCCATCAGGAGGGATACATGAATGAATCAAATACACACCAGAATGAGAGGGATCCAAAGGCTGTGCACGTATAGGACTGTACAGTTGAGGATAGCTTAAAAGAATTAATAAGTGCTACCTATACCAACAAGATGCATCTACTTTTCGGTAGCTTATCACTTAAGAACTCCATAGTTAAGCGTGCTTGACTTGGAGCGATTCTGGGATAGGTGACCTCCTAGGAAGTTTCTCAAGAAGCGTGTAAGTGAGGACAAAGCACGCTGAAAGTCTTGTGTTGGTTTGTGGGGACAGTTGTTGATCCTGAAAGCAGCCAAGCGTTACAAAGTGGTATTAGAGTAAGGCCTCTCTCCTAGTACAGTGTGGTTTGAGGACGAACCAAGTGGAAGCTGGTGGGCATGTAACATTCCGGGCGCTGATGAGGGCGGGGAATGATCATCGGTGCAAAAGAGATGAGACACAGACAAGAAGCGGCTCCTGGCAAGCTTCTAGCGGGAAGAATACATGAATGAATCGAATACACACCAGAATGAGAGGGATCCAAAGGCTGTGTAAGTATAGGACTGTATAGTTGATGATAACTTAAAAGAATTAATAAGTGCTACCTATACCAACAAGATGCATCTACTTTTAGGCAACCTATCACTTAAGAACTCCACAGTTAAGCGTGCTTGACTGGGAGCGATTTTGGGATGGGTGACTTCCTGGGAAGTTTCTCAAGAAGCATGTGAGTGAGGACAAAGCACGCTGAAAAATCTTGTGTTGGTTTGTGGAGACAGTCTTTGCTCCTCAAAGCGACCAGGCGTTACACTGTGCATCACATATCATACTCATTAGGATTCCTATGACATATCATCCAATTTTCTTCTATGCAACTACGACCTCTATAGAGTGTAAGCATCAAATTCGGAGTTATACTAATCCTATCAAGTTGATTTTTATCTTAAAGCTAAGAGAATTATCTACAACTTTTATGATGACATCAAAAGCTAGTTTCATCGCCTACTATACTTAAAAGTAGAAGGAACATGTAATCATTACCTAATCCTAACTGCTCGACCTTTGCTCACTAAACTAACCATATCTTGAGCTATAAACCTTATTTTTGAGTGATTCCAAAGCCATTGGTTAGATACAATCTAGGGCTACATTTCTTATGAAGAAATCCAAGCCTAATTCGATCATCTAGTTCGCTTGCAGAATCACTCATTTGCTAAGCGAATTTCCTCTAGAAACTCACCTAATTTTTATCCAAATTTTGCTAAGCAAATTTGAGACTCGCTCAGTGAATTCATCCCATTCACCAAGTGAAAAATGATTTCGCTTAGGGAATTTCTTCCAAGGACACACCCTGTCCCTATGCCTATTTTGCTTAGCGAATCCTTAATTCGCTCAACAAATTTACGAACTCGAGTTCATCTAGCCTCACCAAACACTCCTTAGTGTTTTAACAACAATTCCAACACAAATTAGGACTACAACAGAGTAGATTAAACATTTCAAAGGTTACAATAAACATAGAACACATTTAGACCAACGTAATTTCTTAAGAAATCATCAGCTCGTGAAACCTAATAGAACATTTATATAAATATATAGATAGAAAATAACTTTTGGAGTGTTACATTTGGCACGTCTTTTTATGAAGTAAGTGAGTTGAACTCATTGACTTTTCTTTATGTTTCTTTGATACACTTTATTTCTTCAAGAGATAACATGCGTTTATGATTCTTAAAAAATAATTTTCTTTGTTTGTAGAATCAAAACTAATTAGGGTTATAAATCAATCCTTTGTCCTAACAAAGAGAATAATAATTATAAAGGTTAGCTTCTTGAGAACTAATAGTAATCTAAACCTAGGAAGGGACAACAAGACAATACTCAAACCTTCAAGCTCTCAAGATGGTGCCAAAAATAAATAAAAAAGAAATTTAAAAAATATACAATGTTAAGTCTAAGACTATTCAACCTTCAGTTTTAATAATAACAAACAAAGCATAAGACTATATGTTTAATATATTAACTAAATGTTCTTTGCATTACAGATCATTTTATGAAGATCATCCTACAAGACAAGTCTTATTGTGCTGAAAATTATAAGTATCACTTGTTAGAAGATAATTAAAGAGAGGTTCATTTCATGAGGAATAATCTGATGAAGAGAATTCCTACATATACTCAAGAAGCCTTCTTAGCTTATTCTCGTTAGAAGAAACAAAAAGAAATAGTTTACCTACTCTCATACCTTAAAGGGCATGCAAAAAAAATTACAAAAGAAAGGAGATAACACATGTCGGTGTGACAGTGTTCTTGTATTAAAAAGTAAGAAAAATCCACCTATGGCGTGACACAAGTACCAAGGAAGAAGATAAGGAGAATGCTTATATCAACTCATATGTGACTATAGTTGGTAAAAACATTTATTGACATTGTTGCATTAAATGCATAAATGTTCATATTTTCTGAAAAAAGAAAAAGAACTTCAACGAATATTTTCGTGTTCTAATAAGAGACTCAAGAGAAGACAAGTTACAGAGATTCTAAAGAATAAGCGTAAAAAATGAAAGAGTACATCAAGTCTTTGTTTGAAAATATTTTCTGTAAATTTTCAATATATTATTTAAGTGAATAGGCTATCTTCGGTGATGAGGCAAGGAATTGTTGCAATGTGCAACATGCTGAGAGAGGCAATGGATGCAAAGCAGTCTTTGTGTGGGAGATAAAAGGGAAGAATAAAGGGACCGACCAAATGAGAATTTAGTTCAAACTAGATGTGGCATGCATAATGCTACACTACTTTTGTTTTGTTATTTAGTTCTTTTGTTGTTTTGTATTTTATTTTTTCTATTTTCTTTTTAGAACAAAGAAATAATATTAGAAAAAAGAAAAATAAATAAAATAATACGGGTAAAACAAATTAGAAGTACAAAATATAGTTATCACAACTATTTTTATAATTTATACCTTTTCTATTCTAAAATAATTATCACTTTAATAATTTTTTTGTTCTTAATTATTTATTGTTTTGAAAAAAGATAATTATTTCTTTGTTTTAATTTTGTCCTTCTCTTTTTATATTAATGCTCTTAAGATATTAACTACTGTCTTCGTAAAAGTAAAATTAATTTTTAAGAAATAAAATATTAATAATATATTATTCTAAGAAAGGAGTAATTTAATATCATAATCACTTTTTTTATATTTTAAAATAGTTATTAGTTCCCCTAATTCTTATGCAATATTCTAATAATTAAAGTGACTAATAGTTTAGAATAAAAAGAGTAATCAGTATCAAAATGTTTTTAAAAAAATATTATAACATGATATCTAAAAGGTATTTTATACAAGTTTATTTTCCTATTTTTATTTATAAAATTAAAATTATGTGTTACTAAATTCACCTAAATATATACTAAACAAATTAAGTAAATAGTTAAATCGGAGTATGAAAAAGGAAGACTTTAATTTTTTTTACAATTAATTTATAATTCGCAAAACAAAATATTTTACTTGATTAAAATTAGTCAATTTAAATAATTAAATATTTAAATATTTAAATAAATATAAAAATTTGGAAAATCATTTTGAAATTATATACAAAAAGTATAAATTATAATTTAAATAACTATTAAATTTTAAAATATTTTGAAAATAATTGTAAGCAATGGAAAATTCATATAGCTTTATGTGCGAGCCACTTATACTGAAATTTAACAGTTCTATCCATGTATTTTAAATATAATTCCCCTCGATTTTTTTTTTAATAAACATATGTAATGTGGTGACATTTTTACACATTAATTCATATAGGTTTATTTTTGGTCAAGCTAGAATTTGTCGCAGAAAAACTTTAAAACACTAAAAAGAATGTAAGAATCTAAATTTTTTTAGACACTCGGATCTATAACTTGTTTGAAGATTCCAGAACTCAAGTTATAAAGATATTCTAATAATTAACATCAAATTTCCGAAGAATTTTTTTCGTATGTCCTTGCTAAATATGTTTTATACACCATAAATATCTAGATATTTTAAAAGTAAAGAAGTAAACAATTTTTCTTTAAAAAAAAAACTTGTAAATATCTTTAAACAAATCTAACATCATGTAAATATCATTTTTAAAATCATGTAAAAATATCTAGATATTTATTGTAACTGAAAAAGTTTCTCAAACCTAAAATTTATTATATATATTTACTGCTACCTTTACACTCGAAAAATGAAATTATCATGTTATTGAAGAAAAAAAATGAGAATTTAAAAATCTGCTTATCTCTTGAGAGCACTAATAGTCATATACTCATTTTAAAAAGTTAATATATAGCAAGGTGAAAATCAAGTTATTCTATGAATGACACTTGATATAATTACTCAATTTAATAACTCTTTGTATATATTTATACATCTCAAGCTACTCTTAGATTTAATAAAATCTAATATACATAAAAAATATATTGAAGAAAATGATTTTACCAATATATAATATCAAAATTTTGAAACCATTTAACCAAAATCAAAAGTAAGTTAGCTAGAATTTTTTATTCCTTCAACTTATATATCCATCTAACATTATAAGTTAAAACTTTAATCTTGTATATAAAAACAGGATTTTGGTGCACATATAAAAACAGGCTTAACATGCATTGTTAGTGTTTAAAACATTGATAAAAAAAATATTGACAAAGAAGTGCAATGTTTAAGACCAAATCTCTTAATGCAACAAAAAAATTGATAAAAAAACTAAAAAATAAAAAACTAGTTATAACATTAATTGTTTCAAACAAACATCATCCAGACAAATATATTCTTATTTTTTGTACATTGGAGAATATAAGATTATTTACATATACATGTACAAACGTTATAACTAATCGAGCCACAAGCCTTATTACTCCATCATTAGGTAATATTTAGATATAATAACACTATAATCAATCAAGTCACAAATACTATTTTTCCATTATATTTTCTTAACACTATTATGTAATATTTACATATAATATTGTTCGTGGATAATTCAGTACATCGAATAGGGTGAATGCTTTGGGCGGTGCAAAATGACTCCAACGAGTGACAGAGAACTCTGGCAGTGGTGATACCTGTAGACACTTGTACAGACACTCTAATGCTCAAATCAGTAAGTGTGAGATAAGTAATGAAGCTTCAAAAATGTACTCATAGGCATGAAGTGCCTTATATAGCAGTGAACTAGTAGGACAAGCGGTTAGGTAATTACCACGGGCCTCAAGCCACGTGACCAACCCTAAAATAGGTCCAAAACAAATATAATATAAAAATATAAAACTATTAACATATTTCACTATATATTCTTATACATTTTACATATAATAATGTTCTTTTTAATATAAAATAATCACGTGAATGAGCACTAGCCATTACCATTCTTTAATACTATTATGTATATTTATATATGATAATATAATATTAAAAATTGACAAAGCTACTTCCATCCTTTCCAAACATTTCCACGAAATATTTACATATAGTAATATTGTTTCCATTATATTTATGTATAGTAATATATATAATATTATTTACATTACTACTAATACAAAAGAACTACATCGCACACTTCCTCTAGACAACTTTTAAGACAAACTTCTAAGTTTAAGATAGAGATATATTATTATACAAGTAATATATACTGCTTATAATAATATTCTAGGAATATAATACAGAAGATTAAGTCACACCATGCTAATAAAATTACCACGACGTTCTCTAGCAACTTTAAGACAAGCTTTAACTATAAGATATAGACATATATTATTATACAAGTAATATATACCTAGCTAATTTTAACTCTGTATTTACTTCACACCCCTATAGTTTTATACACACTTATATATAGACATACTATCTTTATGGAAGTTCTAAGCACCCACTTAATGGAAGTTTCCAGCTTCGTAAATTTCATCATCTGCAATAATAGGAAAATCAAGGGATATAGCAGCTTCAATCCAAATGGATCCATCAAACATAGGGATAGACTTGTTCATTGTCCCCCAAAAAGAACAAACTTCTCCTCGTTGTTCTCCACAGACTCGAGTAATTTTCCTTTGTTGCGGTGTTGGTTTCTAATGGAGGAGAGACAACAGATTTGCTAGCATATACTGGTGCATCATAACCAACATGTTTAATTGTAATTATAACACGTGTTTAACTTTTTGGAACTTTTGTATTCAATATCACTAGATTGTGTTTTATTATTATTATTATTATTCTCATATTTGCACAAGATGATAACTTTAGTAGAAATTTAGAAAGGTTTTGTGATTTATTTGGTAAGCAAACGTTTAAAGCTGAGATAAGTTGAAAGAGCTAACCGGAAACAAAGCTTGTGTATATTTTGAAGAAGTTTAATTGTAATCAAACTCTAGTTGAAAAGGTGAATTGATAGGTTTGAAATTGTCCAAAAACTGAATTTGATGGAAAGTGATAGTCATATATATAAACAATTGATAAATGTATATTCCACTATGAATTCAAAGAGACGTAAATACAATTTTATTTTATTTTTACTTTCAATTAAATTAATATTTTTATATAATCAAGTTAAATTGTATTGGCTTAATATTTTTTTTTAAAATAAGTCATATACATATGCACACACACACACACACACACACACACACACATATAGATATATATATATATATTTCATAAAAACAATTCAATTAAGGAATTATAATTTTTTAACTAAAAAATATTTTAATTGATTAAAAAATTTAATTTAAATAATTAAATATTTACAGAAATATAAAAAATTTAAAGAATTATATATTACACACTTAAAAATGTAATTATGAGCAATAAATTTTGTAATTGTGAGCAATGGCAAATTTATATAACTTCGTGTGCCTTATTAATATTCAGTGTCTATCCATGTATTTTAAATATAATTCCCCTCAATTTTCTTTTATAAATATATGTTATGTGGTGACATTTTTACACATTCATGTAGGTTTGTTTTTGGTCAACGTCGCTGAAAAACTTTAATCACCAAAAAGAATGTAAGAACCTAATTTTTCTAGACACTTAGATCCATAACTTGTTGGAAGATTCCAGAACTCAAGTTATTAAGATATTCTAATAATTAACATCAAATTTTCTAAAGAATTTTTTTTCGTATGTTCTGGCTACTACGTCATATAAATTCTAGATATTTTAAGAGTAAAGAAGTTTAAAACAAAAAACTTGTAAATATCTTTAATTTATATATCCATATTACACTAGTATTTTAATTTTTGCAATGCATAAGTTAAATATTTATTTTATATAACTAAAATTTATAATAAAAAATATTTTTAAATATATAAATTATATTATAATTAAAATTTATAATAATAAATATTTTTAACTATATAAATTATATTTCATATGTATGATAAATAATTTATATTATAATATAAAATTATTTTTAACTATTGATAATTTACATTAAAAAATATTAAAATTTAATTTTGAAATAAAGATAAAAATAAATAAATTAAAAGAAATATATAAAAGGTTAAAAAAATTTAAAAATATTCTCATCGAAAAAAACTTTTATAAATACTTTTATTAAAAAATAGTTGCTAAAAATAGTGTACTTTAATATATTTATTCTAAGAGTTTAATTATTATACACTGTAAGTGTAACACCCATTCTTATTAATCATAGTCCGTATTAATTTAGCTATTTAATTATTACAAGTAAATTTTTTTCGATTCTTGCAATAGAAAAGTTCTAAAATAAAACAAAATTTGGAAATAGTAATAAAAGATTAAAGAGAAAGATTGTATATACATATATGTCATAAAATTGTATATCATAGTTTGATAATACATGACAGACATAAAATATAGAAAGACTAAAAATACATTAAAAGATAGATGTAACAACCCTTTGTCGCTACAATACTACCTACAACTTCATACTCCTCTAAGATATTCAGTCGATCACATTAAATATCATTACGTCACCATATATACTATGGAATATACATACATTATATAAAACAAAATAATATACAGGTCAGTTTATATACATCACCAAGGGAGAAATATAAACACAAAATAATACTCCCTATAGCTGGTCAGCTATACAACATGTACATCAAAACAAAAACAAAAAAGACCAAAAGGATCTCTTTAAAAGATCCACCCACAAGGGCCTTCAAACTCTAACTGGAAACCTTCACCCTCAGCTGTGGGAGGCCGGATCTGCTGAAGCCTCTCCCTCTGCTCCCACGTCAAAATGACGTGATCATCATAGTCATAGCAACACACATAACCACACTAGCAACAACAGCAACCATGACAACACAAAAAGAGAACAGTTAGGCAAGGGTAAGCTTACGTAATAATTAAATATATAATAGACAAGATTTATTTCATAAAACCTTCCACTTACAGCAATCATGAAATTTAAATCCCAGAAGAATGAGTTCCCACAAAATCACTACATACATACCATACTTTCAACATCAACATGTCAATGCATGAATGACACGACTCTCGAGAGATTTACTACATTTCGGGTGATCAGCCAGGTCTTATCCCCTACCATGACCCTCTAAGCACCATTCAGGGATTGCCAAAACTCTGATTAATGGATAAGCTTATGGTTGTCAAGATAAGTGAATGTGGGTGGTGGTATACCGCGATACAAGGCCTGCACTGCCTTGGTCCTCTACAAGATTTACCCATCCACTTATCCCTTAAGCCCATCTTTCAGACCTCACTTCTTATCCAGGCACTAGACTGGAGACCCGACTGAGTCGCAACTCCTTTCACCCCCAACTTCCATGCTTGGCCGCATACGACATGAGGCCCATACAACCTTAGCCAACAACATATGCATACAAATGCATGACTCACCACAATAACTCAAACACAATCATTCATCAATATCCATACATAGATATGTACCAACATAATACCACGTGGCTTACTCAGCACCACCTGTGGTCCAACAGTCATTACCAACTCCATGCAGGCCCAATCTAGCCTCTTGCATGGTCAACAAATAAGATATCCAATTAATAGACCATACAGTCAGACTATACCCAACAGACCAAACAGTCAGACTATATCCAATCAGACCATACAGTCAGACGATTCCCATCGCTGAGTAGCGATTTCCATCATTCTGCGAGACTACAAATCGTTCTCTTTTTGTGTTGTCATGGTTGTTGTTGTTGCTAGTGTGGTTATGTGTGTTGCTATGACTGTGATGATCACATCATTTTGACGTGGGAGTAAAGAGAGAGGCTTCAACAGATCCGACCTCCCACAGCTGAGGGTGAAGGTTTCCAGTTAGACTTTGAATGCCCTTGTGGGTGGATCTTTTGAAGAGATCCTTTTGGTCTTTTTTTTTGTTTTGATGTACATGTCGTATAGCTAACCAGCTATAAGGAGTATTATTTTGTGTTTATATTTCTCCCATGGCAATGTATATAAACTAACCTGTATATTATTTTGTTTTATATAATGTATGTATATTCCATAGTATATATGGTGACGTAATGATATTTAATGTGATCGACTGAATATCTTAGAGGAGTATGAAGTTGTACGTAGTATTGTAGCGATAGAGGGTCGTTACAATGCACGCTATCGTAGGCTTCTGTTAGACAGCATAACCTATTTTTAGCGTTTTATGGAGGAGTGTAGATCCTCTAAAGTAAAATAGTTCAGTATTTAGTAAAGTAACCAAGTTATTGGTCACTATAACACTTAAATCATATACCTGACCACACCAGATCCATTTTTTTTACATATCCATATTTACCTCCCATTTAATTTACTTTATTATTTTTTCTGTTTTCCTATTCCTTTCAACATCTTTTCATATTTAACAATAACAAATGAATATTTGCCTTTTAAAATATCATGCTAAGTCTTTTAAAAAATTGAGTCATGATAATTTATTTCCTCACATTTCTACGCAAAATAGCCTAAACTTAAGTTTAATTGATTACCTTCTTTTTAAGAAGGAGAATATTAAGATAGTGTATAACTAGATCAATTTTTTTAATAAATCACTTGTTATCGTTGAATATGAAAATTACAGTATTACACTCGAATATAGTTATTCGTCCTTGCGGTCTAATTATCAAATATTCATTTGCTATTTTTTTTTTATGGCAAAACTGGCTCAAAAATAAGAAGAAGAAATAATAGATATATCACGTTCAATAACAAATATATCAAATAGCAAATATTCATTTGTTATTGTTAAATATGAAAAGATGGTGAAAGAAATAGAAAAAGAGAAAAAATAATAAAGTAAATTAAATAGGAGATAAATATGAATATATAAAAAAATAAATATAATATGATCAGGTGTATGATTTATGTGTTATAGTAATCAATAATTTGGTTAGTTTATTATTTTACTTTAGAGAATCTGGAGAACCGAATTGATTACGTTATAACACTCCAATTTAAAAGCTGACCAACTCTTATGCATTGCAGATAAGGGCTTGTTGAAAGTCAATACAACAATTACCCTCAAATTATTCTCAAAAAGCCCACCAACTTGGCAACTTGGTAATGATAGTACACAGTACACACCACGTTCTTTGCTTTTTTGGTTCTCCTAAATTTTCACGCTGAATTATTGGTTAGGCATCATTTACATTTTAAAAATGAATTATTACTTTTTCCATAGAAAAAAAAGCGTAAAAAATAGTAGTAACAAATAAAGAATAATTAAATCTAAAAAAATTAAAAAATAAATCATTAATTTCGTCCTTCAAATAAAATCAATGAAATTGTATAAATAATAAATACTCTCTAAATCATTAATTTAATTTCTACATTTTTTTAACTATATTCTAAGTGTAAAATATTTACTGACCTTGCCAATAACTTATTTTTGCCAACAAATTTAGCCGGTTACTTTTGGTGAAATATTTCATTCCAATCATTTTTTTAATTTACAAAACTTAAATTTAAGACTTTATTTAAAAAATCATATCCAATTCCAAGAACGACATATTTATAATATTGATATATTATATTAATATTCAGAAACTAATTTAAATTTTTTTAATGCATAAAGTATAATTTCACATAGTCGATAAATTACTTATATAATTTATTAAGAACTATTTAGAAAAATGAAAAATGATTTAAGGATGAAATTAATTTAATCTAAAAAAAAATTACAGTGAGGACGAAACCGAAACACGGTCTTCAACATCATCGTCGGGTTCGGGTTCCTTGATGTCGTGTCGTCTTCGGCTATCACAGTAAAACACAGTAGTAACCACGTAACTCACGAGCACCACCACCGCATACGAACACATCAACATCAAAACAGTTTTATCCCAAACACCAATCTCCGAATTATTCTCATTCTCCAACAACACTTGCACCCTCCCGTTCATAAAACCCGAAACCAAAACGAACAAAGCCGAAAGAACCCACCCGCAGAATCTCCTCCCGCGCATCAAACCCGACCCGACCCGAATGGCCTCCCACCCGACCCGCCCCTCCGCTACGGAGACCACGAGGCCGAGGCCCATCACCGCCATCAGGTACACCTCCGCTCCGGAACCGATTGCCCGAACCAGGACCCGGGCCCACGGCGGCGACGCGAACCCCGCGGCGAGGACACGTGGCACGGGGGCGAAGGCTAGCAGGATGACGTAGACGGAGACGACGGTGACGGCGGGGCGCTTCCAGTTGGCGCCCCTGACGGCTGCGGCGGGGGGCTTGCCTTGGACGGCCGACGCTGTGGCGTGGACGGAGGCGACGGCGGCGGCCAGGGAGAGGGGGAAGCAGAGGAGGGAGAAGAGGGCTCGCGTGCGGAGGAGTGAAACGGCGTCGTCGCGGGACTCGTGCCACACGTGCCGCGCCTCCACGCGCGTCGAGGCCGCACGTGCCACGGCCTCGAGGTGGTAGATGTGGGAGCGGAGGGTGTGGGTGGAGATTGTGAGGGTAAAGGTTAGGAAGGAAAGAGGGAGCGTTGTGAAACAGAGAATAGAACAAAATACTAGCTTGTTGCTATGTATAATTCTCAGAGAGTCCCAGAGAATCTTGAGTGGGGAAATCATACAACACCATAATAATGTATCCTTTGCTTTCCACATCTTTTTTCTTTCCCCCCCTTTTCTTGTTGCTGTGTACAATTCTCAGAGTCCTTCCTTATGCTCCTGCCTCCATATGTGATTGTGAACGAACGAGTAAAGCCGAAACAGCTTATCTTTTATCCTACACCATTCATTAACATAACGTACATCTTAATAAATATAGATAAAATATACTTTTGTTCTTCATCTTAATTTTTATTTTTTAGTTTGGTTTTCTAATTTTAAAAAGTTTTATTTTAAATTTTTAACGCATTTTTGTTCCGACCTTAAGTTTATTGCATCCGAAGTATTATCCTCTTCGGTATTTGTACCATCTACATTCAACACTTGGCCATTAAACTGAATAACCCCTTGGCATCCAATTGAGGTGGTCTACCGAGTAGAGCTTCACCCAATGTAAATCTGGTAACTAGAAAACTTGCGCGTAAAGAGAGCAACTATGCATTGTATCCCTGTAATAAAGACAAAAATATCTGACAATTTGGTAAGACATATCTCTTCATATATGTGATCCAAGTGCATATCGAGAAGGAAAGGACTAGTGCTTGTGTTTGCGGTTCAAGGCCGCAATGAGTCAAAGAAGAAGAAGGCTTGACTTCTAAGCGATATGAGACCTTTTAGCGTATTGAAACAATTTCCAATAGACTAAGTTTGTTCTTCCATTAAGTTTACTCACTAATTTGATCAACTTGATAACATGTAATAAAATGTAAGAAATGCTATGCCATATATGCGTTTGTCATGAGAGCTAAAATTAAAATTGTTAACACAAAAAAACAATTTGAAGGACCAATTTGGTTTATCAAGCACACTTTAAGAATCAAAATACTTCAATATAAGTTGAGTTGTGTTTATGTATTTTTTTTTTCTATTAAACTTGAACCATCCTGATAAATGACGGGTTCAGTTGGGTCGAGTCTAATGAGTCCAAAAAACTTAAATATTTTATAAAATTTTCTAAAAAATTGTAAATAATAATAATAAATAAATTCAAAAATATATAAATAATAATTTAAAAAATATTACGTTAACAATTTGGTTCACAATATAGTAACGAGTTTAAAAATAAAAATGTATTACCTGAAGCAAAAGTTATCGAGTTTAAACGAATTGAATTCAACCCGACCAATGAACTGATGTATTTAGTTTGGTTTGGGTTCAATGGTTTACGGAATATTTGAATATGTGAACACCTCCAAGGATCAAAACAAAATTTTAAAACTTAAACTTAAAAAATAAATTAAAATAAAAAAATAAAAAACAAGAAACTAAAAATATATTTTAGCCAAAATTATACGTTATAAAATTGTTTTACTCTCGTGATATTTAATTTTTTAAGATGACGTATATTTTTTTAAAAATCACTAATACATGAATTGTTATGATAAAATTATTTTATTAAAAAAGTTGACAATACATTTGTATAAATGAAAATATTATTCTTATAAAAAAAATGGAAGTATTATTAATAATATTTTAATACAAATTAAAAAGACTCGGATGAAATATATATTTTAAAGTATTTAAATGTGGGACATTAGGAATTTAGGTTAGTTCGGAATTCGGATGGTGGTTGAGATTTTAAATTATTTCATCCGTGGAAGGAAATTTTCGTTATTGACATGATTTTCTTTGCCCTGTCGCATTTTCTTTTTTTATATGATCCTATTTGACCTACTCGTGACAAGACACATATGATTGATTGGATAAGGCCATGAGGCAAACACCAACCAGTAAAGTTGTGATAATCGTATAGTATAGAATGCATTATGCAGGCTCACAAAACTTTGTCCAAAGTGAAAATTGATTTTTGACTTTTTGGGTGCATTACCTATGTTTCGATAAAAGAATAAAAAAAATTAGAAATTGACGTAACATGGGAAATCACGATTTCTCTGTCTGTCTATGAATGAGAATGACAAAGCATTTTGGAAAGTGTTCATTTTATTTGTCTTAAATATATTTTTAGTTGTTTAAATTTAGAGTAAATTTATTTTTCATCCCTTTTAATTTTTTAATTTGAAAAAGACATATTTTACTCTCTTTGTCTAAACATTGTTAATACATCTGTCACATAAAACTCATCTACTATTGAATCTGCTGCACAAAACCCACCTACTAGTTTCTTTGCTAGTGAAAAAATTACACCAAACTTAGCTGATGCTGCACTGCACAGATGACCTAATCTATTCCTGTCAATGATGTTACAGGTGGTCTTGAGGGACTAAAACAGATTTTATTTTTTTAAAATTAAATGGATTAAAAAATTAATTTTAAATTTTAGGGGCCAAAAACAAACTTGCTACAAATTTAATAGATTAAAACATATTTAAAGCCTTTTATTTTTATTAATGATATGATTTTTAACTTCAAATACTACTCAACATTCTCTATACATATAAATTGAAATAATTATTTTGAATGAAAGTGTTTTTATGAATTATTTTTTAATGAAAGTAATTTTAAGGATTTTTTTAATTTTTTATTTCTTTAACTTGTTTTTTATCTTTATTTCTAAATTAAAATTCAATATTTTTTAAAAACATTATCAACAATTAAAAATAACATTGTATCATAATGTAAATTGTTTATAATAAATCTAAAATATAATTTATATATAATCAAAAATGTATATTTATTACAAATTTTAACTATAATATAATTTATATATTCAAAAGTATTTATTTACTATAAATTTTAGTTATATAAAATAAATATTTATTCTATACATTGCACGTGCTAAAATACTAGTTATATTTGAATTTGAGCAAAAGTAAAAAAGAAAAGTAAAAAAATAATAAAAATGAGTAAATTTTCAAATTATTTGAATTGAGAAAAAAAATGTAAAAGAAAAAAATTGCTATTATATTAGATAAAAAAATAAGAATTACGTAATACAATATGGCTTATTTTAAATAAAATAAGAATAATTAAATAAACTTTATGGTGAATGAAAGGGATAAATAAATAAATAAATTTGAATTTTTTAAAAAAAAATTAACTTTTTTCATTTACGAAAAAAATTAGATAAATTTTATATTTTTTTTTCTTTGCTTAACTTTTCTTTCCCCCATTTTGCTTTAAAACAAAGAAGTGATTATCAATTCAAGTTTTCCTTTTTTATTATTTATGGTACGAGTTTAATGCATTGTTAGTGTAAAAAAATTGTTTAATAGATATACATTGTCATGTAAAAGATTTTACATTGTTAATTAATTAAAAAACAACTTTAGTGTGACTTTTAGGGTGATTATTATTAAAGTCAACAAGCTTACTATATGCGATAGTTTGTGATCAAATGGCAGTGTAAAAAAACTTTGCAATGTTAGTATATATCCTTTTTTCTCAAAAAATAAATTATAATATCAACTAATTAGAAATAATTATTAATATAATTTTTAAGGTAGGTAGTGTACAAGTAAATAAACTTATTATATATAATGATTTATGATTAAATGATAGTATAAAAGACTGTGGTTGTGTTATTTATTCTTATAATATTTCTAACATTTATATATGAAATTAATTTTGTTGAACGTTCCTAACCTTACCCTACAAGTAACGAATCTAGGTATCTAGGACAATAATATTTGTTTGTATCAAGAAGTGGGGTTTGCTTATTATCGTGCTTAATAAACTACAAGAACCTTAACCAAGATCTTAGGTTTGATCTCTAACTTAGAAATGGAGTCGCGGCTAGAGATATCACTTTACTCCAAAATGAGCCGACTAGGTAGGAGAAAAAATATTGAGTGCTAAAATAGAAGCCCCACATATCTCCTAGTTATACCAAAAAATAAACTACAAGAATTCAGTCTTTTAGAGTCGAGAACTTGACATCACCCACGACACTAACGTTACTGGCACTAGTTTAGTTGATGCTACGTTGACCCAATAGTTGAATTTCTATTCTCTTTTAATTTTATACGTGTGTGTCTGTGTTGCATTGCTATTTTTAAATAGTAGCATCGATAGATGCTAAGGTATTTGTTGCCAAAGCCGATGCTAATTGTTAACCCTATTGGTGCCTTAGTCATTTTCTCCTTTACTCTCGCCTGCACTACTTGTAACACTTGTATTTTTACTAATCTTTCATTAACTTGATTGGCGTGATTTATAAGTAAAAATATTATTTAAAATATAAAATTTAATTAATTAAAATTTTTATGAGCTTCCATTATTAATTCAATTAAAATTTAGATTCTACTATAAAATAGGAAATACAAGCTTATGCTCGAGAGCACTAACATTGAGTTTGGAACGAAAGAAAGGCGATGGAATGACTGTAAATGGAAAGAAAATGGTCAAAAAATAAATCATTCCTCTATTTGGTTTTGTCTTGGAAAGGAAAGAACATAAAAAGTGAAGTGGGGCCTAGCCTTTTTTTATTCTTCCGAATATGGGCAGAAAGAAGATAGAAAGCTCACTTTGTGTATCGAAAATACAGATGTAGCCTTAGATTTATATATTTTATTTTTTATTAGGAATATTTATGTCATTATATATATATATATATATATATATATATATATATATATATATATATATTTATTATTATTATTTACTTTTTACACAACCAAATAAGAGTTTTCTTTTTAACCGAACAACTTAAAAACTATCTCACTTTCTAGTCTTTTTCCTATCTCTCCTTTTCTTTTCTTTCACTTTCTTTCTTAAACCAAACTGATAAATACCCAAAGTGGATCACAACTTTCAGCACCATAGATCTCAAGAATAGAACCAAATTGAATGAAAGAAAAAGCGAAAAAGATAAGAAATAGATAGAACAACGCTACAATCTGAGGATTGATAAGTCGAGAAGGATTTGCCACAAAGAATAGAATTCTTTGATAAGAATCTAAGATTCTAAGGAAGAACCAAGAGGAGCATTGCTCACTCAATTAGCCAAAGCTAATTTACATTCACAAATGTTTCTTACATAAGGTCCTAAGGGCCTATTTATATTACAACTAATAAAAAGACCCAAACAACTAAAAAGGCCCAATACAATTCATAATAAGCTCAAACTGTAACACCCATTCATATTAAATATAATTCATTTTAATTTAGTTATTAAGTTTAAGTAAATAAAAATGCGTGTAAAATTTTTCCATTTTTAAAAGAAATTCCAAACTTAACAGAATTTGGAAATAATAGTAAAAGATGAAAGATAAGACTGTATATACATATATATCATAAAACTGTACCTCATGGTTTGAGTAATATATAACAGTCAGAAAACATAAGTACATCAAAAAGACATATACTACCTAGCCCAATGTATACATCAAAAAGATCCTATATAGAGCAGTATTTATCTACCCTATCTCTCATACAAAAAGAAAATACTATAGGTCTTCAGGTTCTCTCCCGTTGAGATGTTCTTTATCTCGTACTCAGCATCGCGGAACATTAATGTTGTCTTCAACAATCACGATCAATCATACATAGAAGAAAATAATGGAGTGAGGTGTTTTGTTCTAAAATCACTTTCACATGTAAGGTAGGAAATCTACCATAAAACAAAGATAAAACACAATTGACAACACAAGGGATCTTAAGGTTCATTCTAAGTTGTATCCGACTACCCTTGACTAGGTATGGATCCATACTTCCCATTAGTGGGTAATAGTTCTCAACAAAACCTGGGAAGTGACTAGGAGTACATATACCTCCCTCAACATAATCACGTGGTACAGTCCTCATTATCATTGAGGAAAATAACAATCAGGATATCCATTTATAGAGGTATACTGTCAAACCAATCTTGGAATACTAAGCAGTTGTTGGGGTTATTGAGTTTGGTCAGGTGAATATCCCGGCTCAAGGGCGTTACCCTAACCATTGGGACCTTCACCACTCGATGCCTACCCCCAAGACCTCCGCAAGTGGGTCCCTGCCTTTCATTCCTCAGCGTACCAAACTGTAGCTTCCCTAGCAGGGTGCCATACCACTACATGTCACTCGCTTTACATTACTCACTAACTATCAATTTCTAACTTCTTAAGCAAAGGTTTCCTTGGTCTCATTTAATTTGAGCACCAGTACAATCAACATTTCTACCTTATTTTGCAGAAATTGCACAATACCATAATTTTAACAGAATAATGACATAGCAATTATAGTATAGTTACTAAAATTTTGGCAGAATAACAATTAAATAAATACATTTTAATTTTTTAAAATTGAGCAGAGTAACAACTTAGTAAGTGCATTTTAATTTTCTAAAATTAAATAGAGTAATAGCTTAGCAAGTATAACTTAATAATTTAAATTTGAGCAGAGTAACAATTTAGTAATTATGATTTAATAATATAAATTTGGGCAGAGTAACAACTTAGCAAAAATTAAATTTAACATTAAACAATAATAACAATAATAAAACTTAAGCCTAAACGGGTTTAGGGAAAACCCTTCCTACTAACATGCAAAGTGACAATAATTTAGAACCAACCTCACTCCCCCCCATTACCTCTAAGATAGTTGATGAAAGGATGGAATTGTTGGTGCAAAGCTTCTAGGAGAAGAAATTCTACTAGTTGAAAACTAGCAAAATTTTAACATAAAAACTAGATAAAAAAAATATTTTAGAGAGAGAAAACTTTAGAAAGAGAAGCTCTCTAGCTTGGGAGAGGAAAGGATGAGTGAAAATCTGAAAACTTTGAGGCCTATTTATAGAAGAAGGAGGGGGGTTAGGTGTCCAAAGATTTACATCATCCATTATGTACTCATTATGTCATAAACCAAATTTTTATTTATTTTTAATCCAATTTAGGGACACATATCCCAAATAGTTGATGAATCACCTATTTTAAGGTTGGGGACGTGCTCCACCAGCTGTCCCAAGCCTCCATGTGTCAAGTTTTGTCTGTAGGTGAATTAACCGGTACCAATAAAAATGCCTAAACTTGAAAAATTAGCTTTTAATATCAAAATAATTCATTTTAATGCAAAACTGGACAAATACATTATTTTTCATCAAAAATAAGTTTCTAATAATAAATTTTAATTTTTTTATTAATTTATTTCAAATTATATATATTTATTTTGTATTTTTAAGCTAGAAAATTCATAGAAAATCCATTTTAATTCAATAAATACCAAAATTTTTATGAAAATTATAAAATTAAATATTTTACCCATAAATAAACTAAAATTACCATTTTCACCCTTTTTGAATGTCAAATCAGCACTGGCTACTTATTAAACACGTAGGGGGCATTTTGGTCATTTTACACAAAAATTCCAAAAAATTCCCAAAAAATTCCCAAAATTATATTTTAATATATATGACATAATTTCAAGCTCAAATTGACATTTTAATGTCAATTGAATCTTTTCCTCATGTCAGTTCTTAATGTTAATAAATATGGACAAAATTGTCATTTTCTAATTTCTCCAGGCTCCAGCTCGAAAAAATTATTAAAAATCATGACTAAATAGCTCTTCAAAATTTGAGCAAAATGGTGGGAGTCAAAATTTCAAAATTCTTTTCCGATTTTTCAAAATTGCATTACCAAATATTAAAAAAAATAGTGGAAGAATTGAAATAGGATTATTATATTTTTCACTACTTTTCTTTCAAAATAAAGTTTTTATAATGAGAGATACTTAATATAAAATTTTCAAAATATTTTGAGATCAAAAAGTCTCTGGTTGGTTCTCACAGTCAACCAGAATATTTTTGTCATTTTACAAAAATTATCTCAATAAATTCTAGAAAAATTTTTAAAATTATTATTAATTTTTCTAAATACATTGATGACTTAAAAACAATTTTTAAGCATATAGAATAACTTAATATATAAAAGTAGGAGTGTTACACAAACAAAGTAAACTAAAACATTAGCTAGCAACTAAAAATAACTAAAGTCCACATAGCACCTATGAGCAACACTTAGGTGCATACAAAAGGTCCACAAAAAGCCCAACAAGGTCCAAAAAAACAAAGAGTCTTAAATGACAATTAACAAGATAGTCAAGTCCCTCTGAAACATCTATCACAAACATACCCTAATAGTCATATATTCATTTATAGCCACATACTCATTTAGAATAAATTAATATATAGAAAAAAGTACCAACATTATAAAATAGTTTTAGGAATACACTCTGTAGCACACTCCTCTTAATATACACTTTATTATTAGTTGAAATTTATAGAAAACTGAAAAATCATGAGAGAGAATCATTAAATAAGATGTGAGACCCACAAATTTTGTAATTTCTAAGGAATTTATACTAATAAGAGAAAGTATGTGTAAAAAAGTGTGTCAGAGAATGTGTTGCTAACATTTCTCCATTATAAATTTAAACTTCAATCTTGCATATAAAAATAGGCTTACAAGATGTATTATTGGAGTTTAAAACGTTGATTAAAAATATATTCACAACGAAGTGCAATGTTTAAAAGAACAAATCTCTTAATGTAACAAAAAAAGAATAATAAAAAACAAAAAAAAATAATTGTACACCAAAACTAATCATCATTTCAAACAAAGCATGGTCTATACAAAAATATTCTTATTCCTTGTACATTAGAGAATAAAAGATTATTTACATACATGAAAAATACTTGTACAAACATTATAACTAATCAAGGCACAAGCCTTATTACATTAGAGAATATAGGATTATTTACATACACTCAATGTTTAAATTTTCTGAAAAAAGAAAAATAGTTTCAACGAATATTTGTAAGCTCAGGTTCAAGAGAAGACAAATTATAAAGATTCTAGAGAATAAGCAAAAAAAATGAAAGTTGTGCATTAAGTCTCTATTTGAAAACATTTTTTGTAAATTCTTAATATATTTTGAGTGAATAGACTATATTAGATGATGAGGCGAAGAGTCGTTGCAATGTGCAACTTGTTAAGAGAGGCAATAGGTGCAAAGCATCTTTGTGTGGAAGATAAAATAAAAGAAAAAGGGACCAACCAAAAGAGAATTTGGTTCAAACTAGAAGTGGCATGCACAATGCTTCCCACACTGCTTTTGTTTTGCTTCTTCGTTATTTTTTTTCATTCTTTTTATTTTTTGTATATGAGTCCCTTTTTTTTATTCTATTCATTATACCTTTTTTTGTATTTTTATATTATTTATTATATTTTTCTATTTAATTTTTTTTATCATTTTGCTTTTAGAGAAAAGAAATGATAATAATAAAAAAGAATAAATAAATAAATAAAATAAATATGTAAAACAAATTAGGAGTACAAAATAGAGTTATCAAACCTATTTTTATAATTTATACCCTTTCTATTATAAAATAATTATCACTTTAACAATTTTTTTGGTTCTAAATTATATATTGTTTTGCAATACAAAAAATATTTTTCTTAATTTCATCCTTCTCTTTATATATATATATATATATATATATATATATATATATATTGGTGATTAATAGGGGCGAAACGCCCAAAAAAATTAACTAGTACCTAGGGCTGGAAAATCAATAGCCAAGGACAAAATACAAAATTAAGGACAAAAACTAAACAAAGTAAAGCTTATAGGACTATTCAGACCTTTTTTTGCCTTAATCAGCCACAACATTTCTTTTGCGAAGAGTGTGCGACCAAGAGACCTCAAACTCTAGGCTCAGCATCATGGAAACCTCCCAAATAAGTTCAGCCACAAGGTGAGCAGAAGGACATCCCTCCTAAAACATGTGAATAATATTAATCAAATCAACTTAAATGACCCGTCTACAAAACCCATTTTGCTTTGATAAGCAGACCTCATGCAAAATACCCTATGCTTCTGCTTCATCCACCGAACAGCTACCAAGATAAGCGAAAAAGCCCAAGAGAAATCCACCAAGATGATCGCGAAGTACTCCTCCACAAGGACTAGAGTTAGATAAAGGAGACATTGCACTATCTATATTCACTTTCACCTAAGAATATGGGGGGAGAAACCTACCTTAAAGTTGGGTTCGAAGCCTAGAGGGCATGAATATATCGATGAGACATATATGCCTTAACATAGCTCGAGTGTCGCCTTTGAATATTTGACATAGTCATGCTTGGATTCTCCTCCTTCTACTGAAAGACCAAGCTATTACAATTATGCTAGAATTGGTCAAGTGCAACTCCAAACAAAGTGGGCCAATTGTGGACATCAAGACTTTATAGCATAGATTCCTAATAATCCACTGACCAACCTCATCAGCAAAAAAAGGGGTAGGCCCTTAAAGGAGGGAGCAGCTAAAATCACACCTGTTGTATTGCGTCACAATCTCGAAAGGCATGAAGAGGGGTCTCAAGGATTATTCCGCACCGAGGAAAGGAAGCATCCTGAGAAAGATGTTGATGCTACCTCTCACTGTTAGTCATGAACACATTATGCACCACTTTCCACAAGAAAGTTGTAACCCTCTCAGGTCTAGGCCAATGTCAAATGACTTTGAACACCTCCCGAGGACGAGTAACTGGACCTTTCCAAGTAAGAAGTGTATAGGCAGATTTAATGGAAAATACCCTTTTAGTTTCCCTCTGCTAGATTAGTGTATAAGCACCTTGGGATTGATTCGGCGGTGGCAGGCCCATAATTCGAGACGTAATATTATGAGCACAAACAGTATGTACTTCGTCCATATCCTAGGTTCCTTCAAATGTCACCAAGTTTTTGATAGAGAAATTAGATTCCTTCACATCCTGTGATTGGGTAGATACGTGGAAAAGGGGTTAGCATTTGGAATTCACCAATCAATCCGAAATCTAATGCTTTCCTCATCCCCAATATGCCACCTTACTTGACTTGCAAATGTATCCCAAACAAGCGTCACTCTTTGCCAAAGATTAGAAGCATTGCTTCTCATAACAACAACCTAAAAGGGATGAGTCTCGCATTTGTGTTTAACTCTAACAACTTCCACCCATAACTAAGAAGATTGAGTGGAAAGCCCCCAACACACCTTCATCATGAAAGCTAGATTAAACTCCCTCATTCTGTGAAGACCTAAACCCCTTGGATTTTAGGCTTGCTCACCACTTTTCCAAGAAACTAGATGGTCACATTTGCTTGAACTAGTGTCACCCTAAATAAATGACCAACATTTCTTCTCAAGATCCTCATAAATAACTTTTGGTAAGAGAGTAGTTTTCATAGCATAAACAGGCATAGCAGAAATCACAGATTTAGTGAGAGTCATGCATCTCGCCATAGAAAAATTAGAAGCTTTCCAATTACTAAGGCGGTTCACTGCTTTATCAAGAATATATTGATGAGTTTACCGAGACACTTTTTATGCAATAGGGGCACCCTAAAATACTTTCCAAGATCATCCG
Organism: Spatholobus suberectus; assembly: GCA_004329165.1. Taxonomy (NCBI): domain Eukaryota; kingdom Viridiplantae; phylum Streptophyta; class Magnoliopsida; order Fabales; family Fabaceae; genus Spatholobus; species Spatholobus suberectus. Next base: position 2,180,048 of record CM014733.1, read on the forward strand.
TCCTTCGAAAACCAAGCACATCACTAATTTGTTTCCAAAATCTCCAATGAACATTTCTAGAAAAACAAATTTAGGATCTTTCTGGATTCACACAAGGACCAAAATTACTAAAGAAAAGTTCCAAACAAGTAAACATAATCTCCACTTGCTCCATGCTAGTTTCTCTAAACAATATGAAGTCATTTGCAAAATAAATGTGGGAGAGCTTTGGGCCCTCCTTAGAGATCTGAATAGTGTCCTAAAGATCATTATCAACAACTAAAGAACTTAATTGGGACAGTCTTTCCATACATAGAACAAACAAATAAGGAGATAATGGGTCTCCTTGACGCATTCCTTTCTCCAAATTGAAAGCCTCCAAAGCTTCTCCATTCTTTCTCAAAATCTATTTTAATGAACATCCACCCCTTTTCTCCTCTTTTAGACCTCATAGAGTGCACAACTTCTTAGTTGATAATTATATTATCACTACTTTTCTAGTTAGGAACAAAACTGCATTGAGTAGAACTAACCACCTTCTCCATGATTGCCCAGAGTCTAATAGCCAAGATCTTGGTAACAACCTTATACGACACATTACACAAGCTAATGGATTTAAATTGTTTGGGACAAGTTGTAGGATCAAGCTTAGGAATAAGAGTGATCAATGAACTGTTCACCTCCTTAACCTTAGCAAGCTCTACAAAGATGTCACGAATTAACTGGCAAAGAGAAGGACCCATTGTTGCCCACTGGCTCTTATAGAAAATGGCCTGAAATCCATCTGGCCCAGGAGCCTTTTAGCCTCCTATTTTGAAAACGACATGCTTTTTCTTTTCGTCAGTCACATCCCTAGCCAAAGAGTTCAACTCTTCATGAGAGAGGGAAGGAAAACACCCAATGAGGGCCACAGGCACGTAGTCTCCAGGATCTTAAAACAACCTTTTATAAAAATTAGTCACCATAGCTTTTAACTGGTTTGGATTAGAAACCCAATCTCCCTCATCATTCTAAAGGCTAATAAGGACCTTGCCCTTCCTATGTCTGATAATAGCCTTATAATGGAAATAATGAGTGTTCTTATCTCTAAGTTCAAGCCACTTACTATGAGACTTCTAGAACCAAAACAATTCCTCTCGAATCAATAATTACTTTTATTGCCTCCATAAATCCTCTTGAAGCTTCAAAAAGTGACTCTTTGGCCCATTATGCATGTGCCTGGAGATTCCATCCAGTAGCCTAAGAATCTTTCACTTCTCTTTAAAAATATAACCAAAGACATTGGAATTTCAATCTTGAAGCACCTTTTGGAAACTTTTAATATTCTCTTACTGGTTTCTTGAAGCCCTCTAGTTGTCTTGAATAAAACTAAGAAAATCTTGGTGAGTAAGCCAGGCCACTAAGAACTGAAAAGGCCTACGGCATATGTTATCAGCAAAAACACCCACAAGTTACACCAGAAGAGGTCGATGATCAGATTTTAGAGGCACTAGGTGACGAACAATGGCCTTCGAGAAAGAAATCCTTAAATGAGAATTAATCAGCAAATGATCCAACCTCTGATGTAACTCACCCCAACTCCAAGTAAAAGGAAAACCAACATACCCTGTATTTAACAAACCACCATTAGAAACCATATTTTTGAAGGATTGCATATGTTGATGAAGGCTAGAGCTTGATCCTCTTTCTTTTCATGCTCATGAAGAATGCTATTGAAATCACTAATAACACCCTAGGGACCATCTATTTGAGTAGAAATGCTTTTCAGAAAATGCCAAAGATCAGTACGGCTAGTCGACAAAGGGCTAGCATAGACCACTGTCAAGTACCAAGGGGGATGAGAAAGATACTAAACTTTCATGTGAATAGCTTGCGAATGGGAGGTAATAATATCCACTCTCCAAATGGCAGTATGCCAAAGGCACTATAACCTGACTGTTTGACCTTGCGACTCTTGAATAAAAAAGCCATCAAAGAAAGTGTCAGAAATAATTTTCTTATATTTGCTTCTACCAGCATAAGCCTCCACAACACCAAAAAGGGAAACATGATACTGCGAACTCATATCCTTTACCAACCTACTGATATTGTGCATCCCAGTACCATGGCTGTTCCAACAGATAAAATTCATTTGGAAGGTTAAACAAGGGTGGGCACCAAAAGCCCCTAAGTATCTTATTGATCTACAGCTATACTATTAACATCTAGACTCTGAGAATGTAACTCTCCTTTCTCAGTAAATCCTCTTGCATCATCCGCATCGCCTTCACCTGTAGGACGCGTGGAAGAACTACTACCCCATCATTAGTTGCTTCACAAAGACTAACTCTTTTTCATTTGACTCGACCGCATGGAGAGAGAGGGGGGATTACCTTTTGAAATATTCGCACCTTGACTGCCTTCCAAACCGGTCACATCAACATCTTATTGATTCTTCGTAACTTCCATAGAATCCTTTTCCTACTTAATAGGAGTGAATCTAGAACCATTACCCTTATTATGGTGAATATTCCCTCCCATCAAACCATGCCTAACTCCATGCATAACGTTCTGCCATTTCCGCATACGGCGCTTCACTATCATCCAGGGTCCACATTCATCTGACCGGGTTAACGTGGACCCAAGGAGGTCAGCCGTTATGCTAAGAGGGTCCTCTGCCACCTTCTCCATGACTAGAGCTAACCATTAGCCTCACCACCTTTATCACCAACTTCAGATACACCCCCTCTTCCATGAGATACTGGTTGCACTACATGCTCATTTACTCTAACCAACTCAGGCTTAAGACATTAAGTAATCTTATAGCCATATCTACCACACTTAAAACAAATTGCATGGAGTCCCTTATATTCGAGAGGCAAAATAGTACCCAAAACCTTAATCTTAGAAACCAACTTATGATCGAGGTTGATTTCAACATAGATCCTTGCAAATCTCCTGCAGGAGTGAATAGACGGAGGCCAATCCATTTTGAGCATTATGCCTAGTTTAGAACTAACCCTCCACAGAAATCGATCATTATATAACTCGATAGGCAAGTTCGGAATACGAATCCAAATACGCTTTTCGAAATTCATAAAAAATAGTCTCCAATGTTGCATAATGAGATAATGATCAACAATCATCTAAAGCCCCTCAAAAAATGCATGCTTGTAGTCCTCTTATGAAGTAAAGTTCACAAGAAAATAATCCAAATGCAAATCAATAATCTTAATACTTCTGCTATTGACCCAATGTTTTTGGAGCTTCAATTTAAAGGCACACAAACTAACTCTTTTCCTTAAAAAAATCACCACCAAAGAGCCTCTCCATGGCTTACACTAAGCCTCATACTCCTCACGTGACACAATAGTAGGACAGTGTTCTAAATCCAACTCTAGACTCCCTCCTTCCTTTTTTAGTTTTCTTTATAAATCCTCTCCACTAGAAGAGTCAAATCCTTGATGTCTTATAGCACCACATCATCCAAGGGTTGATCACCCACCACTGTCAATCGTGATTCCTTGTAAGGCGCACAAATTCCTCAGTCTCCATGTGAGCAACCTGACCATCATTAGGAGGCCAAGTTTTGACCTTCTTAGTACTCTTATCCAAGAGATCACCCCCTTGCTCTAACCTCTTGTCCGTAACCCTACCAGAACTCTTGGACCCCATCTTTTATTCCTTCTCTTTTTATATTAATGCTCATTAAGACATTAACATTGTATTCATTATAGTAAAAAAAAAATTAAGAAATAAAATGTTAATAATATATTATTGTAAGAAAAGAGTAATTTAATCATATATTCATTTTTTTTTTTAGATTTTGGAATAGTTATTAATTCCCCTAATTCTTATGCAATATTCTAATTAAAGTGACTAATAGTTTAGAATGAAAAGAGTAATCAGTATCAAAATGTTCAAAAAAATATATTATAACATGATATCTAAAAGGTATTTTATACAAGTTTTTTTATCCTATTTTTATTTATAAAATTAAAATTATGTCTACTAATTAAATTCATCGAAATATATACTAAACAAATTAAGTAAATAGTTAAATTGCACTATAAAAAAAGGAAGACTTTAAATTTTTGTTACAATTAATTTATATTTTTTTTTAGTTTTTATATTCATAAAGAATATTTTATTTTAAAAGTTTAGAATTAAATTTAATATAAGACAAACGATATGGAAAAGTTTAAAAGTTTAAAAAAATTAAAATTAAAACTCAAATAAATGAAAAATCAAATAAGTTATTGACAGGAAAATAGAGGTACAAAATTAACAATCCCAAGGAGTTAATTAGAGTAACAAGGCAAGATTTTGCATATAATAGGTTGTAATTTTTAGTTCTTACTCATCTTATGGAATAAATGTATAATAATTTCTCTATGAGTATTTTTCAACTTGAATTTTTATTTTTTTTTCCTTAAACTGAGGCATCGTTATTTTCCTTAAATTTTTATTATCCAAAAAAAGAAAGAAGTAAAAAATTAGCATCAAGAAGTCCCAATTTGTATCAATGATGATTGGCTTCAATAGAAATAAATAGTTATATGAAGCAAACTTAACCTTAAAAAAAAATAAAAATTCTGAAGCAAACTTTGCTTAGGATACAAAAACACTAATTTGAATAATGAAATTTCATGTTTAAATGAAGAGTTTGTATAAGAATTTAATTAAAATATCATGATAGTGTAACATTTTTTTTACATTTTCATCTAATTATAATTTATATAATTAAAAATGTTGATTTTTTTGTAATATTTACTTTAAAAGTCATATTTAAATTAATTTTTTTATTGATGGTGTAAAAATATTTACATTGACAATATATCTACTCTTATATTATAAATATGAATCTTTATCTTTAAATATGTGTGATTTTAAGAGTTATTCTTGATTGAGAGATGTTCAAACCTCAAGTCTTTGTATTGTTAGGTTCATTGCTTTCGAGATATTGTACGTTTTGGCTATTGTTTAGGCCTTAATATTTGTCCTTAAAAGGTGCCTTGGTGATTAAAGGAGGGCCTCAATTCCTAAACAATATGAGACTATTTTGGTATATCGGAACAAGAGCATTTTTAGGAATTATTCATAAATGAGAGTGTTTTAGGAGTTATTTACACTCTCATGAAGCCACATGTCTTATCCTAATCCTATATATTGATTTATTTTTTATTTTTAAATATATTTTAAATTTAATTTCGAATTTAATTTAATTTAACAACTAGCCTAAAATTTATTTTTCAACCATTTCAAACCACTCTCATTCTATCTTTATCCGCATAATTGATTTTTTTTAACCATTTATCCCTTTCTACTCTTTTTATCCTTGTTTCTAAATTAAATTTTAATATTTTTTTAAATTGCCAATAATAAAAAAAAACTTGTATCACAATGTAAATTATTTAACATAAATCTAAAATATAATTTAGGTGGTTAAAAATATTTATTTGTTATCAATTTTAATTATAATTTAGTTTATATATTTAAAAATATTTATTTATTATAATTTTATTTATATAAAAATAAAAATTATCTCATATATTGCACATGCTAAAATATTAGTTAAAATTAATCTTTGTATAACTATCATTTTCATTGTGATGGATTAATCTAACATATTTCACCTATAGATACTTAGTTAAAGAACCAAAAAGAAAGAGCTCTGAACTTAGACTCAATCAGTGTTTGGAATGGTGAAAAGAAAATAAAGAAAAAAAAATTAAAATTTGAATTAAAGAGAAGATTTTGAAAATTTATTTTTTAAAAGTCAATTTTTCACTCCTTTTTCTTTCTATTTACTCTTCAACTAAAAAAAATACATCATTATATTTTTTTTTCTTTATTTTCTTCTCTTGCATCCAAAATATCATGTACGAAACTACTTTATGAAAGAAATTGCTAATTTAATATAATTGCCAACGTGGATAAAGTATAGAGCTTATGCCATATGATGAAAATATATTTAAAAATTAAAGGAATTTTTTTTTCTAAAACTATTGAGTAAATATTTAAAGAAAAATACAAAATTAATTCATAAATTTTATACTACAATAAGTATAAATTTACTTAATGAAGACGTGTGTGTGTGTGTGTGTATATATATATATATATATATTCAAATGGGGAACTTTTATAATGAAAAAATGAGAACTTTCAATGATAGTTCTTAAATTATAATTAAAATAAATTTGCAATTGACATTAAAACTCAATTAATCACCTCTTATGAAACCACCATTATCACTACCTCCACTACCATCATTAGGGTGTAAACGAGTTGAGCTAAGCAGAGTACTTAAAGTTTAGGCTTGACTTGTGAAAAAAATTAGGTGCTCAAGCTTGGCTCATTTATTTAAACGAACCTTATTAAAAGCTTAAGTTTGACTTGTTTGAAAAATATAAGGCTTGAGCTTGGCTATTTAACTCATTTATAACTTAATTATTTTCGTTTTATGAAAAATTTTCTTAAATTTTTAACTTTATCAATTTAATATTTAATGAAAATTTAAATACTATATGATAATCTACAAATAAAAATATGTGCTTAATATGTGGTATGTGGAACTCAAACATTCTAAGTTATTATATTTTCAAAATCCAGTAAATAAAAAGTTCATAGCGTCTTGACTATTACAAAAAAGAAATTTTAAAAATATTTTTTAATGCTCTCAACAAAGTTCTACATATTTCCATTATGCAAAGGATGGTGAAGTTCCCAATCATCAATTTAAATAAATGAGCTATTAATGTCGAGCTGGTAAAGCTTGACCTTGGTTCATTTAAATAATTGAGCCAAATCTCAAGCTTGAATTGGTTTATTTAATTAAACAACCAAGCTTGAACAAGCATTTAATGAGTCGAGCTTAAATAGTTCATGAATAGCTCAGCTCATTTACACTTCTAACCACTACCACTATCACTATCGTCCCTGTCACTACCATTGCCAATGGTGGTGGCAATGGTGGTGACAACAGCAGCGGTGATGGTGGTAGCGATGACGACAGCGGTGGTGGTGACGCTGTCCTGACGGCAGCGATGATAGCAGTGGTGGTGGCAGCGGCGACAACAATGGTGGCAACAATGCGGTGATAGCAACAGTGGCGGCGGCAGTGTAGGCAGCAACAATGGTGGTCTTATAAGAGGTGTTTAATTGAGTTTTAATCTCAACTGTTCATTATTTTTAATTATTATCCGATGACTATTATTAATAGTTCTCATTTCTCATTTTAAGAAGTTTCTCATTTGAAACGCCCCCTATATATATATATATATATATATATGTATATCAGTAATTTTTAGATATTTTATTCTTAAATATTTTATTTTGTTTTTTAATTATGTATTTATTGTTTTATATGTGCTGTGAAGAGTAGAAAAATGAAATGCATCAATGAATTTTTAATTGCTACTATTTACTATGTATATTTAGTAAGTCTAATAAATTTAATGTATCTAAAATATACTGCTTTGTTTTCTTATTTTTTATTATATTTAATTCTTTTTTGTTGGTGGAGTGTGATTATGCTTATTTTGGTAGAGTTTTTATACAGGTATTTGTCCATCTTTAACATGTTGATTGATTGATACATTTTGTTTAGTGTGTAGGTGGAAAAACATCTCTCCCTGTCTCATGTTTATCTCCTTTACACAAATCTGCACCTTTCTCTCAAGTGTCTCTTTGTCTCTCAAGCTTCATTAAAATCTGCAAAAGGAAAATTGCATCTCTTTCTCTCATTTTTACAACGTTGCAAAAGAAAAAAAAATCTTTTCTTCATACGAATAAGAACCCCTTTCTCTCCTACACACTTCATTCGAATTAGTGTCCCTTTCTCATTTATTCTATCTTGTTTGGCTTTTGTAATCTCATTATTTTTCCTTTCCTTTTTTTAGGTTGCTTGCTTGAAAGGATCATCTAACTGGATTCCTTGGCCGCCTTTCTTTCTTTGAGTCTCTAGTGAGTTTACAATTTGAGGATATCAATATTTCTTTCTTTTTTTTTTTTTGGTATTTGATTTCTTTCCTTTTTGGATTTGATTTTGTGTTCAGTCTCCTCTTTGATTTCTGCAATCTTAATATATTTTCTTTTTTTGTTGCATGGCCGAAATAATCACCCCAAATGCATTGATTCCTTTAATTGTGTTCATTTCTTCTCTAATTTTTCTTTTTTTTGTAAATAAGATCACAAGACGCAATTCTACTAAAGCCAAGTAAGACTAGTATGGGCAACAAAAATCTTTCTCCAAGCATTTAACACAACTACATACTTAGTGTTCAAACTCAAGACTACTGGTTAAGTTAAAACAATCATGTGCCAATTGATCTAAGTATTTGTTAAGGTGAGAAAATATACAAATTATTTGTCATTTGTCAATTTATCTTTTGGAGTTATCTATTCTTACTAATTTGTTTCTTCATTATTGAAACTAGAAAATATACAAATTATTTTGGTTTTTCAATAATTAATTGTTACATTAAGATTAAGAAAGTTTGGATCATTTTTCCTCTTACTCTCAACATGTCAAGCTATTATTTAAAAATTTTAGATGTGGATTGTGTTGTTTGTTATTTCACATCAACCATTTTAAGGGATTTATTTATCCATCATAGTTCAATCTCCTTTCATTTTATCAGAGAGCCAAATTGAGATGCATTTGTGAGGTATTTTCTTTTTCTTTTTATTCTTTTCCTTTTTTGCATTTTATCCATTTGAGATCATTCTTTTTTTTTTTCACTTTTATGTTTTTTTGGTCCCCATTTCATTTGTTTGCTTCGTTTATCTTTTTGGTACAAACCACAAGACATCTTTCATGGGAAATAATCTTACTCAAATTGGGTAAGACCACTATGGGCAGCAAAGCTCTCCCTCTGAATATTTAATGCAGTTGTATACCTAAGACTCGAACTCAAAACCACTAGTTAAATTAGAACAATCATGTGTCAGTTGATCCACACTCTTAGTGATTTTTGTAACATCTCCAAAATAGGCTAATAATACTCATGTTAGAATAAAATAAATAAAATGTCTTTTTGTGTTTGTATAATACGTGCTTTATAAAATATAAGATCTTGCTCCATAATAGGTATTAGGATTGGTCTAGAATTAGTTTAGATGAGAAAAAGGCCGTACGACCCACAAAAGGGCTTAGGGCTACCTCCCTCACTTACTCACACACCTCACATTTTCCCTCTTAGAGAGGAGAAAAAAGAAGAAAAGAACAAGAGATCCATACCCCAATTACACTAGAAGATCTTTGTGAGTGCAACCCCCTCCCTTTTCCCTTGTGTATTGTCTTGATTTCTGTCATCTCCTTCTCAACTTTCATTTTCGTGCACTTATCATAGAATATGGATAGAGATGTGATTTTGGTCTGATTTGCATGTTTGATGAGTTATTTGAAGGGGTTTTAATGTTTAATAACATAAGGAAGCATTTATGTATCATTTATTGTTGTGTTGGTTGGTTGTTGGGCCATTAATGGCCATGGGTTGCAAATTTGCGAACCCTTGCGATTTGCATAATCGCAATTTGCGCTAAGTGCGACCACCTCATGCTAAGCACGAATCATACAAGGCACAAGTTTGATTCCCAATGTACTCACACTAAGCATGGGTCAGCTCGAGCTAAGCAAAAATTAGTCCAAAGAAGGTGTTTTAGTCTCGCTTAGTGCATGATGAATGCGCTAAGCAAAAAACTTAGTTCAAAAAAGGTGTCAAAATCACACTAAGCGCTACCCAATATGTGCTAAGCGTGGGGACTTCTAGGTAATAGATCTAGAACCTCTATGCAATGGTGTTGAGCTCCATCCTTGTGCATTGAGTGCGAGACCTGTAAAAGCATGTCATTTCTATTATGTTTTTACTCATATATTACCATGTTTTTAAGCTATGTATTTTTGCCTAAGGACAATGAATATCCATCTATGAGTGTTGAGAAGTTTCCTTTGGATGAAGAAGGGTAGCAACCCCTCCGGATGTCAAAGGATGACATAAGGTTTTAATTAATAATAGAGACACAAACAAAAGATTAAGGTGCTCTCTTTGGTGAATGGACAGAGTTTCGTCACTTTCCATTCCCAAGGAATGGTTATAACCCCTTGGACTGAAGGGGTTTAGAAGTACGATGTCACAACACAGGGCAAAAAGGACTTTCCTTGAAAATTTGAGCTCAACACTTTGCCATAGAACGAAAAAAGGGGAAAAGATAAATGTTAAGCATGCAAAATTAATGAATTATGTTTATGTAAATGTTTAAGTAAAGTTTTATGTAAAGTATGCATATTTAATAACTTCATATTATTGCATGTTTATAACCCTCTTTGAGACATTGTCTCATTAGTTTAGTTTTCATGTTTTAAACTAAACAGGTACATAGGGAGACTTGAAGTGGCCTTAAAGATATTGTTGTTTTGTTGAAATTGTATCTTTTAGGCAAGTTATTTTTTTTTAGAAACAATATATATATATATATATATTCTTTTGTTTAGGAATCCTATATGTGTAAAAAATTACCCTCTTAATATGTATATAATGACATTATTTAGGAATAATGTATGACTATAATTACTAGATTTTTGAGTAATGGTATTCATATATGATGTTTTATAGCTCTCTGATATTTAAAATGTATTGTTTAAGGTAATATCTCTTAGAATGTTACAATTCTGCTTCGTTTGTTTTAGCTTCACTTATTTTGTTTCTTGACTACTTTAAATTTGATTGTACTAACATAACATTTTTTTTGTTCTTTTTGCATCTACATTGCAGAAGGTTACTCACCAACTATGTGTCAACCATAGATCCTACTGAAATATACCCAAATACTGATCAGCCGTTGGGAGGGGAAAAAAAATAAAGCAATATGTGATCATCCTGAGCTTCCTATAATAATAACAACTTCCAAAGGATTTTACTGTTAAAATATGCGATGTTGTCACATAGGTTTTGCTATATAATTTAAAGGATATTATATAAGAAATGACCATCTCTTGAATTTATTTCATAGTTTATTTTTTTAAAAAATATACTCTCATATTGTTGATTTTATTGTATAATTTAAAGGATATTATATAATTATTCAAAAAGGGCACAGTGTTTCTTTTTCTGTTTATCTCCATGCCTGCAATTTTAAGTTGTTGATTATAACCTTTAAATGTAGTATGAAATTGTTTTATTAGGCAATACTATTGTTCCTGTGCCTATCTTGTTCCCTTAAACTGAGCCCGACGGAGTCCACATCTTACTAATGTTTACCTGTGACAAGGTTGCCAAGAATAATTATTAAGATTGACTTTTTTCTATCATTTCCATTATTTTAGGTTTTAATAACATTTTGTTATTTTCTTTGAAACTGTAGATCTTGAAGGCAAACAAATGTGAAGGTTCAAGCTTTTTGTTGTTCGACTGTCAAGATAGTTCTAATCACTATTTTAAAGGAGAATATTAACAACTCTTTCGGCTTTATATCAATTCTTAAAAAATCTGTGTTTTTATATAGATGCATCTAACAAAGATAGAGTATCTTTGGTTTGTTGATTCAGCTTGGAGTGGGATGGACACTCTACTGATCATCTATTGTTAAAGGTTGGTTCGTTGCATTTGGTTTTAAATTCTAATTTAATTTCAGAGAAAATAGAATATGCAATGATAATGTAAAACTATTTTATACTGTCATTTAATCACAAATTACTATATATGATAAGCTTATTGACTTTTACAATAATTATCTTAAAAGTCATACTAATGGTGATTCTTAATTAGTTGACAATTAATGTAAAACTTTTTATACTGACAATGCATAATCATTAAATTTTAATTTCATAAATGATTTCTCAAAAATAATTTGGAATGGAGCGGTTTAAGTTAGTTGTAATCAATATCTATTGTCCATTATTTTAGTAGGTTGCTTAGGTAAAGTCAAAAGTTCTATATTTCTCAGTCTCATGACCATCCCTTCTTTTTCATTATGACTTCTTCTCTTAGGCCTTGACTTGATACATAAAAAAAAAAAAAAAAAAAAAAAGGCAATCCTTTGTGAAAATTTGTAAACACTGTCATGCCAAAACCAAACAATTTCTTGAGAGAATTCAAACCCGTCATTAGAATTAAATAAAGAAATTTTAATGGACAGAGACTCAAGATGCAAGAGCTAGGCTTAATAATTATATTTGCATTCAATTTATGAATATTATAAGAGGTCCCCAAAGGCACATCTCTCTTGTGAAAATCGATGTGACACTGGAGCTAACACAAGAATATATTACCATTTTTTTGCTGGGAGGGTCACCTTATCGTTTAGTTTACTCAAATTTTACTTTCTAGACTGAAGCAAATATCTATAATACTATTGTACAAGAATTCTTTGATTTTTCAATCTAATTAGGTGTTAAAGGTTGTTACACTAATTGGGAGCTTCCTCTTTATCTTGACTGTTGGAAAGCAGATAATTTCATCCCTCTCCGCAACCCATCTGCATAATACAAACCATTTATAGAATGAAATCATAAAGTAGTTTCTAATTTTTCTGTACAAGTTATTACCCGTCAATTGTAACAAGATGGTGGTCTAGCCTTGATAGTTTTATGCCAGGACATAGTCTCTGTCCACCAATGAATGGTGTAAAGCAATTGTTATTAGCCCCAACTTCGATTTTCTGCACTCATAAATACCTTGGTGATTATGATTTCCTTATGTAGTTATGAGATCATACAACTTTTGATGGCTTCTTGCTTACCTCCCATCTGCATGGATCAAACTCAAAAGGTTTTTCATAGTTTATGTCATCCAAATGAATAGAAGTAAGAGATGCCACAACATACCAAGGATTTTCATAATTCATGCCATCCAAATGAATAGAAGTAAGAGATGCCACAACATACCAATTGTTAGGAATTAGGTACCTTACACAATCAGATAAGTTAAACTGCATTAAATATATAAATATATATTTTTTGTACAAATGCTTCAGGGCCAATACTAATTATTGCTTCCTTTTTTTGAAAAGCATACCTTTGATATCTACGTCTTTGACTGCTTTTCTCCAAATGACATTGACAATATGTGCCATTCTTGGAGTTTAGTTGATAACCTTGAAGGTAGTAAATGAAAGACAGAACAAGGAAGAAAATTGTCATATAAATTATTATAGAAAATAAAATTACAATAATCAGGTAGTAGTAATAGTAGAACACCTTATGTGTTAGGAACATATTCTTGAAATCAAAGTATGTTATGATGGTTTAGCAAGCAAACCATAACCAAATTGAGGACAGTTCAATTGCATTACGATTCCAGAATCATACCCACTACACCTTGATTTAGAAGTAGAATGAGCTCTGCTTATGTTATAACAACCTATTATTATCAAGCCCCATTGGATGAATGTGGTAAGTGTACATATTGTTTTCCTACCTCACCTTATCTGAAGTTTAAATTATGCAAATTTTCATATTAGGTTTGATCAGGTAACTCATGTGGGGACAACTCAAGCATTTACACATTATCAAGTCTTACTCTACCACTTTTATTACAAGGAATTCATCATATGGAGCACTATATCTGCAGAAGAAAAGCAATCATCATGCGGAGAAGAAAGGCAACAGTCATGTGAAATTTGTCAAAACCAATTATTCTGGCAAGGCTGCAGCTGGACACCAGGACATGTATGCATTTGGAATTCTTGGCAAGGAAGGTTAGACCCTAAAGATTGTGCCCATTGTTGCATTTAAGGTAAATTGTGATGAGGAAGAACGATTTACCTTGCTATTGAACGAGATAGTGTATTGTGCTTTCAATGGGAACTATTCAGATATTTAGATTGGAGCCAAAGTATTCCCATTATTCTCGGCTTAAGGTTAAGTACTGGCGAGTGGTTTACAAGGATATTGCAAATATGCTGTCTGATGTTGTTGATCATGGTTCTAAGATATCATGAGGAAAACATCTTCTTTCGCTCTCATTTATGAAATTCAATTTGCTATTTATTTCTTGAGGAGTGCTAGATTTGTGCCTCTTAGGTAGTTTGTTTGAAATATTCCCTTTTGCTTTGGATGATGTGGAAGCAAAAAATGCACTCTAGAGAGTAATTGCTAGGATATTGGTTAGAATTCTCCTTACTCAGTAGTAGACGCTATAAATACATTTGTGACCTTTTCTTTTAGTTAGTTGAATTTGTTGTTTGTGAGCTTGAGGCTTCCTTTGGATGATAGAATTTGAAGTGTAGGAAAATTCTTGGACTGAGATTTCAATTTCTTAGAACAAGATGTTCAATTTAATTTCATTTTTTTCACGTTGTTGTGACTATATGATTAGTAATCCTTTTTTATTCCTCTTGCAATTTATTCATTTTTGCTTTGGATGGTGTGAAAGCAAGAAATGCACTTTAGAATTTAATTGCTAGGATATTGGTTAGAATTCTCCTGGCTCAATAGCATATGCTAGAAATACGTTTGTGCCCTTCTCTTTTAGATAGTTGAACTTGTTGTCTGTGATCCTAAGGCCACATTTGATTGACAGGATTTGAAATGTACAAAGAATCACAATTCTTGGATTGAGATTTCAATTTTTTAGCATGATCAAAAAATCTATTCATGGTCTGCACAATCAAAATACCAGATATTATTAGTTATCATTGAATGTATGTCAAATTTAAAAGATGTAAAATCAATAATATTGAGGCAACTATTTCAATTACCTGTATAAACCAGTAATTAGTTGGTGCAAATTGCTCGGTTAGTTCCATACATTCTCTTTCTATACTTCAATTAATATTTTTCTATTTAATATTTTCATTTGAATAACATTAATTATTTTTATTTTAGGTAAAAATTGCAGTTATGTGTGATTAATAATACCCCAAATATTTCACTTCATCTTATTTGAATGTGAGGCACGTGAGTTGTTGCAAGTAAGTATCATAGAACTAAAGGAAAAACATGAAAAGTTAGTAATTGTAATGCATGTGTTTAATTTTCTAGGTCTTTCATAGTCGGTACCACTAGAATGTATTATTCTTTTACCATTCTCATAGTTGCACAAGATGAAAACTTCAGCAAAAATCTTGAAATGTTTGATGATTTACTTGGTAAGAAAATGTTGTTCAAGGTTAAGATAATTTGAAAGAGTTAATGTGAAAAAAAGTCTGTGTAAAGTTTGAAGAAGTTTAATTGTGATAAAGCTATAATTGAAAAGGTGAATCTGATAGGTGTTAGAATTGTCCACATGAAGTGAATTTAGTGAAAATTGATAGTCACAAGTCCTGTATATAAGCAATTGACAAATGTATTTTTCACGATGAATTCAAAAGGGCTTAAATACAAATTATTTTTTTTTACTTTCTATATGATATAAAATAATAATTTTTTATAATCAGTTGAAATTGTATTAGTTTGATATTTTAAAAGAAAATAAGAGTGGTATTATATATGTATATATATATTAATCAAAATCAAAAGTAAAATAGGTATAACTTTTTATTCAACATCTGACATTATAAGTTTAAACTTCAATCTTGCGTATAAAATCAGGCTTAACATGCATTGTTACTGTTTAAAACATTGATAAAAGAATATTAAGAAAGAAGTGCAATGTTTAAGACCAAATCTCTTAATGTAACAAAAATCAGATTGATAAAAAAACATAACAAAATAGTTATAAACTAAAAATCTTGCATATAAAATCAGACTTAACAACATGCAATTTTTTTTTTAAGGTGAAAAGAGGAAATATTATTAAAAGAATCAAATGACAAGGCCCTGTATATCAGCATTCAGAACCGGATGGATCTGAATTGGACATTCCTCTAACCAAACGTGATCCTTCAACAAAAAAGCAGATGTAGCAAGGGTGTGTGCTACTTTATTACATGATCTGCCTGAGTGCTTAAAGTTAAAAGCAAAAGAAACAAATTAAAATTCTGAGCAATCCTCTTGTAGTCGAGGACTATCATTTGAAAATAAGTCATCCTCCTCTGGGTCCCTTTCTTCCATTGTGTGTGTAATCTTTGGCAGTCAGTCTCAAATTCTGCATCAAGAATACAGAGATTCATGGTCAGCTCAAGACTCCATCTAAAGCATAAGGCTTCTGCCACCTCTATGGCTCATAGGTTTCTGTAAGAAGTTTTATCGCGGCACAGCTATAACCTGTCCAGGTGAATCCCGGATAATCATTCCCAGACCGGTACCAACACCATTTCTTACTGACACATCATAATTCACCTTCAGCAATGTCTAAGACCAAGTCCTTCAATCTAACAAAAAACATTTATAAAAAAACTAAAAAATAGTTATAAACCAAAACTAATCGTTGTTTCAAAAGAAAGCATCATCTGCACAAAAGTATTCTTATTTCTTGTACATTAGAGAATATAAGATTATTTATATACATGAAACATACATGTACAAACATTGTAACTAATCAAGCCACAATCCCTATTACTCCATATCGATCATATTACATTTTCTTAACACTATTAGGTAATATTTACGTATAATAACATTATAATCAATCAAGTCACGGGTACTATTATTCCATTATATTTTTTTAACACTATTACGTAATATTTACACCCTCTTTTGACCATTTCATATAATCTTTACGTACAACAATATAATATGATTTACATTACTACTGATACAAGGTTTATGTAAGTGCTAATACAAAAGAACTGTGTCGCGCACTTTTTCTAGGCAACTTTTAAGACTTCAAGTTTACGATAGAGATATAATATTATACAAGTATTTCCACCATTTCATGTAATCTTTACGTACAGTAATATAATATTATTTACATTACTACTGATATATACAAGAGTTATATAATATTATTTACATTACTACTAATACAAAAGAACTGTGTCGCACATTTCTTCTAGGCAACTTTTAAGACAAGCAGTAAGTTTAAGATAGAGATATAATATTATACAAGTAATATATACTGCTTATAATAATATTCTAGTAATATAATACAGAAGATTCGCGCCATGCTAATAAAATCACCTCGACGTCCTCTAGCAACTTTAAGACAAACTTTAACTATAAGATAGACATATATCATTACACAAATAATATATACCTAGCTAATCTTAACTCTATTTACTTCACACCCCCATAGTTTTATACACTTTTATATACACATACTATCTTTATGTATGAAATGCTGTCTAGTCCAGGAGATGTAAGGTATTCATTATGATGAGACATACTTTATTGCTACTGTCTCACGAGATAGTTCATTTGGCAGCAATTTACATGCACCAAGGGGTTTGCAGGGAGTCCCAAGCACCCACTTCAGCGAAGTTTCCAGCTCCGTAAATTCCATCATCTGCAATAATAGGAAAATCAAGGGACATAGCAGCTTCAGTCCAAATGGATTCATCAAACATAGGGATATTCTCGTTCATTGTCCCCCAGAAGGAACGAAACTTGTCCTCGTTGTTCTCCACAGGCTTGGAGGAGTAATTTTCCATTGGCGCGGCAGTGTTGTTGTTGGTTTCTAATGGAAGAGAGACAATAGAGTCGCTGGTATATACTGGTGGTGCTGCATGGACAACCTGGTGAGAAGCCATGGAGACCACAGGGTTCCTGATGTTGTTGTTGAGATCGGAAGAGGTAACTCTGGGAACAACATCAAAGGTTTTGTGAATCTGAGGCTGTTGTTGCATTTGGGGAATCTGAGTGTTGGGAGGAGGATTTGGTGGACGCTGAGAATTCACTGCGGACACAGAAAGCTCTGGCAGATTGAGCTTTGCATCAGATCCGTAAAGCTTTCGTGCTGCAGCATCATAGGCCAAGGCAGCCTCATGGGAGGTCTCGAATGTCCCAAGCCAGAGGCGTGCGCCACGGTTGGGTTCACGGATCTCAGCCACCCATTTTCCCCAGGTTCTCTGCCTCACACCTTTGTAGGTGCAACTCGCATTCTCAGGGCCTCCTTTGCCCCTCATACACCCCTTTCTGGAGCTGGCCTGTGCTGGCTTCTTCACCTGCTTTCTCTCCTCAATTCCCATGCCTGATTTCAGCATTGTGCTGCAGCACACTTGGGTGGGGACTAGGGACAAATTGTGATAACTAGGCAGTTACAGAAGGAGAGGTATAAGCTCTTGGGTTTGTTTTGGGAAATAGGAATAAGGGTGTTGGGGGGTATTTATATTGGTAAAAGAAATGTATGAGAGTAAATAGTAAACACAAGGGTTTGAAACGTGGCCCTTAGTGGAGTTGAGTAGCTACTTGGCATGATGAACCAGGCTAATCGTGTCAACTATGAGCCTCACTGTTGGTTTCTCTTGTACACACTTGGCTCGTGCCTTTGTTTGTATACCAACTCAGGTGGCGAACAATCGAGAGCAAAATTCTCACTTGATTTCCCTTTTTTTCTTTGTTTTTTATGTTGTGAAATAAATGAGGCCTTGAATGTATAGAATAAAAAAAATAGAAGATAAGGAAGGAAATTAAAGCTGCGGGAGAGAGAAAGTAGTTTGCTTTGAATAATGGGTGTTTATCTGTAATGTTTTTGTTTTTTCTTTGGAATTAATTTGGGTTTGGATAATAGTCATTTACTGTTGGATGGGTGCGGTGACATTTGGAGGAAACGGTTGAAGATAACTATGCCCGGGAAATAAAAATTAATCACATAACATGACAATAACAACAAATCTGAAGAAACTGATCCCAGTTGTTTCAAAGTGCGGGAATTAGAAATAGTCATCAGTATACATTAAAAGAGCCAAAATCAGATCTAATGGACTTAGACACCACAAGTGCCACTTGCGACACGTGTCAGTCTACCAAAATTGATAGGCATTTTACGTTCTGATTACTATTTATTGTTGTGCATTTTGCACCACAGCGACTAGTTAGTGCCTTTTCTTTTGTTTGTTTAGAGTTAAAAATAAAATAAAAAGAAGTGTGGTTCCTCTAAGCACCGATAAGGAAAATCCTTATTCCTTGGTAAGTCTATAAAAGAACTGGGCGGCGCATCCTTCAAATGCACTTCTCAATACCTATAAATAAAAACAAAAATTCAAAATAGAACTGAACTGGCTGGTTGTCATCACTATAGGGGGGCCATTGGATGGATGGCCCCTTACACAAAGCTTTAACAACAAAGGTAACAGCGGTGGATGGAGAAACCACATATGAAGTAACCGAGAGATATTATATTGTTTAATACTTGTATACACGCAGGCCATTCTGATTTGTGTGGTTAGGGTGCACGACACAATTTGGTGTCACACTTTGTGGTAAACTTTAAAGGACAAAAACTCGATGAGTACGTAGAGAGTATCACTAAGGAACATGTTACAACACATTCCTCTTTTGTCCAATTTATGGTTTCCAAAACCATGACTCCTGGGCTTTATGTCTATCGCCCAACTTTTGTTTGTTTGTTTTTTATGTTGGGAAAGTTGTACATTGCATACTTCAGATATCTGTCCAAATGTTCAGTTGCACTAAATTCCAAACTTTCTGCCCAAAGTAAGGCTGGTAAGCACTATTTTTGCTTCTAGCTGGCAAAACTACCATCTGCCAGTTATATGGAAACACACGTTGCTTAGTCGCAGGCAAATACGGTTGATGTTCATATTATCAATTCACCTTAGTAGACACCTCATATAGATCAATGAATAGGCGTTGCTTTGGTGTCATGGTCCATGGAAGTCCCAGTATTGAAACGTCAAACAATTCAGAGCAAAATGAAAACAAGTTAGACAGATTTAACAGAGGCCTGAGTTGTACATAATCCAATACTTCAGAGTAGGTTGTTTTGTTACTAACAATTTATCCCAAGATTAACATCGCAAATGAGAGAACGTACATGAACACTTCCATCATGCGTGACATCGTTTCATAATACTTATCATGCCAGCATGGGGCTAGCAGACATCATGATTCTTGTAGTAACATATGGCATAGATATTGCATAAATCTTATACATTTTTATTACAATTGATATAACCTATCATGTCAAATTGCCAATCTTGATGCTTACAATAATGAGGTCGAGGAACTTGGACTATCAGACTCATAATGTTTCCTTTGTTTCACAAGAGTACTTGTCTAAAACGAACTGGTAATTTTCTTAATCTTCGTTGTCTGCCAAATTAATGCCAGAACCAATTCACGTGTAGTCTTGGCCAAAAAGCCTCGTTGAACTGCAATATGGTTTAACAAAGCATATAGCACTCGAATCTTAAGGTGGCACACTGAAAGCCAATGCTTCAGTGGAATCTGAGCACTTCCTTAAAGCCGACCTTATCTCCTTTAACATCTCGTTAATCCTGATACCCTTTCTGCAAGCAACAAGAAATTTAGACTTAAGCCAATGTGGGTACTATTAATAGTATAATATAATAAATTGTCTACACAATTACTACTACACGTGTGAAGAAGAAAAACACTTTATAACAGAGAAAATGTAAAACTGTCAAGAACTTACAGAACACTAACTCCAACAACAGAGAGAGGTCGTGGATAGTCCTCAAGTCTTTTTTCCTTCCTGTCAGTTTCATCAGACAATTGAGCTGGAACTTCAGAGCTTGGTTTTGGTTCGGAAGCAGTACCATCATTGCCAATTCTCATAATTTCTTGAGTCAATGATGGAAGTCTGTCCTTTGCCTACAATTATAATTAGCTGAACATGTTTGTTACGTGACAAAATTTTGCATATTTCTTGAATATACATGACCCTCACCAGACCACACAATGACGGACCAGAGTATGCACTGACCCTCCCTTTTCAAGATAAAAGGAAATTAAAAGATAATACTTAACCCACATATAGGCTCCGACACCACATACCTCTGGTAGGTCAATCTTATTCAAAATTACAACGTATGGTCGTTCAAGGTACTCAGGATTATACATGCGCAACTCCTGCAAAACAGAATTGCCATGGAGAGAGCTTAGCAGGACTAAAACAAGGGAGGGAAACTCATTACAACAAGGAAAGCTGTTCTGACCGCAGCTTATTTTCTGCACATTAAATGAGATACATTTATTTGCATACTTTGCCTAGCTGACTCAAAATACCAGTAAGACAAACAACAAACAAGTTGCAATCATCCACAATAAAACATCTTAACATGACTTGCAAATAGATGATTTTTAAGACAAAATTAATCAGAGATAATAAGATTCATTGTCCAAGTAAACTCCCTTCTAATTGTTAGAATTGAGAGTCTTCAAGAGCATAAAATAAATAACCCACAACTTCAAATAAAGCTGTTGAACTAATAAAAACCTGAGTCTGAATGGATAAAAAAATATATTCAATCATAAAGGGTAAAATACATACTTCTCTGACAGTTCTGTAGTCATTTATAGGATTCTCAGTGGCAGCATCAACAACATGGACCAACAGCCGGGTCCTCCTGAGGTGCCTCAAGAAATTGCGACCCAGACCCTGAAAGTAAAAGACAAAAATCTTCATATTTAGCATCTCAATGGTTTAAAATGGGGGACATTTGACAAGTACAAAAATATTTGATACCTTTCCTAAGTGAGCACCTTCTATAAGACCAGGTAAATCTGCTAATGTAGCTTCAGATGAATACATTCCTGCCCCCAAGCTGGGATCACCACCAAGGCGTCCAAGATTTGGCATTAATGTTGTAAAAGGATAATCAGCAATATCTGGTTTTGCAAGTGTAATGGCTGCCAGAAGTGTTGATTTCCCAGCATTTGGAAGTCCCTACAATAAGATTAACTTGATCTTGAGCAATTGAATGAATGAAAACATCTGAAAGACAAAAAATCAGAAACAACCAGTATACAGTTGACCTTTGTTCACCAAACAAACAAATGATTTCATACAACAAAGAAGAAAAAAACATTGATGCTTTACTACACCTCTTCTCATCATCTTTCACAAACTCCAAGCCATGGTAAAACCAATATTTTAGTTTCCCAGCAATGAAAAAATTATCTTCCTTGATATAGAGACAAGACACTAAAATTCATTCATCAAGATCAACATTCAATATATAGTTATTATGAAGATAAAAGTGAGACAACCCATTACTAATTAAATAGGGCATTATGTATAGATGCTAAACTTACAACAAGACCAACGTCAGCAACAACTCGTAGGATCAACTCCAACTTAACTTCCTCCCCAGGTTGACCATGAACTAAAATCTGCAAAAAAAAAATTAAAATGACAATGTTGTATCTTAAGGTGAGATAGGAACACAACTTGCAAATGCAGAATTTTCAAATACTACTGTTTCAAGATTCCAGATAATTTTTCATTTCCTGACAAAGCCCAATATTAGAATTGATAATTTAAAATCACATTTCTAGAACCACAAGAAAAATAGTGACAAATGAGCATGCATCTAGGACAAAATAATTGGTCACTAATTATATATTGCAAAATTCAAATAAACTTTGATTAAACTGAGACAGCAAGAGAAGAACCCAGTTGATTTTATCCTTGTATAAGGTATTCAATTTGCACAGAGAAGGCTGTAACTATAAGAGGTCACTAATGATATCTTTCCAAGGATGACAATACGAGAAATATTCCATTGCACACATAAATACTCAATAAACTTTACCTTATCTGAGTCATCTCTCATCACATTAGTTGTCAAAGCCATCATCTTTTTCCTTTTATGCTGTGGAGTTTCTAACAAGCTAATCTGGGCAGGAAAAAACTAAAAATCAGATTCAGGTGTAAAGGACAAAATAAACAAACAAGAGATTGATAGGTATACACCATGCATAAATGAATAAAAAGGGTAGCACAGTGCACAATGTTCCAACCTAATGGGGTTTAGGGAGGATAGATGTATGCATCCTTACCCCCACAACCAAAGAGGCGCTTTCCAGCATTTAAACCCATGACTTGACTTTAAGGTTATAAGGCAGCAACCTTACTGCTGTGCCAAAATTATTTATATGAAATTATTATTTATATGTATATATGAACCCCACTGGTCTAATTATTTCATTTTATTGAAACAGTACAACTTATCTCGCAACACTAAACAATCCAGCAATGTCTTCAATGGATTGAATGGACCCGACTCACAACTCAATTACAAAAACAATAGATTTTAAAAGAATTGTAAATATGTATACTACCCCTCCTTGTCCTCCCCTCGCAACAAGAACTTCATCACAAGGTTGTGCTAGATCAGCCAACATCTTCCCTCGTTTGCTTTTCACAACTGTACCTGTCACATTTATAAACTCAATCAGATTTAATTCTTCAGAGGTTGTTTTCACCATCTCCTTTGCAAAAATAGAACCAAAATGAAAACAAGTTCACCTTTTTTGTAATTATATTCAAAACATACAGATTCAAAATGAAAGCAAAAAAAAAAAATCAACCGCCTCCAAATAACCTGTTTGGTTTGAGAAAATGATTCCTATTTTCATTATTAAATTACAAAAACATCATTTTATTTTCACTGTGTTTCTAATTTCAAAGACTTATTTTCACCATTCCTATACATACAAGAAATACAGTGAAAACAAAGTGATATTTTTGTAATTATTAAAGAAAATAGGAAATAATAACCAAAAACGTTTTCTCAAACCAAACAAGTGATGTTTGATTTTTTATTTTTTTTTTCATTCTTTGTTGATATGTTTTTTTGTAGAGTAAATTACATTATCCTCCCTTAAGAAATACTTAAATTACGTTGCCCTTCCCTCTAATTTAAAAAATTACACTCCCTTCTTTTGAGAGATGAATATGTGCTACACTTTAATCTATCTTAATGTAAACAAACATCTTAACAGTGGTGAATAATAATGAATGATCCTCCCAAAGACATTTTCCCTTTCTCTACAGCTTTCAATGTTGCCTACAGCTAAGTTTGAACACAATATTGTTCATCCAAAATCTTTATTTTTCATTTTCTAATGTCACAAAATTAATCATAGAGGTTCAAAATTAGCTATCATATATCAATGATGCCAATAATCAAAACAATAGGAAAAATATATCCCTCAGAAGCTCGCATACATTGAAAAAATAGATTAAAATGCAACACATATCCATCACTCAGGGGAGAGGAGTGCAGTGGAAGGTAACACAATTTAAGCATCTCCCAAGTGAAAGAATCACAACACAATGTACTCATTTTTATAATAACAAAATTGCCCCGTTGTTTTTCCAGTATTTTCCATTTCCAACATGCTATAAAGAAAACAAGATTTCGCCACAGTGGCTATCTCCTAGCAAATTCTTAAAAGCAAGAGACAAACAAAAATAAGATAACAGTTGAGCCATCATCAACAAAAAACATATCGACCAACACAAAACAAAGAACAGACACGAATTTTCAAGCACGTGCGTGCAACGAATGACAAAGACTGAACCGCAAAGCACTCCCAATGTGATTCATTCTACTCTATCGTATCATTTGTCAGCTATTCACACATAACAGCAGAAAAGAAGCCTTCACTAAAACACAACAAAGCACAAAACCAGAGCATACAAACCTACAGGCACAGGAATGCGCAGCGTCGGTGCCGCAAGCCCATCGCGCAGCGTCGACGTCAAAACGCCCATCGCGTCAACGTTCCCACCGCGTTTGGCGTGATACCTGCTTTTGTTGTGAAACTCCAACAGCGTGTCTTTCGCCTCGTCCGCATAGATAACCACATCACCTCCGTGCCCTCCCACGGGGAGTATGAGGGACCCGTCGAAGTCCCTCTTCAGCGAGCCTTTCCCTTTCTTCTTCGCCTTATCATGTTCCTGTTTTACTCCCTGGTTCAGAACCGCGCCGTGGCCGCCGTCTCCCGCGCGAACGGTGATGATTACGTGGTCGAAGTACTTGTGAGGCTCCTTCGTCAACGACGCTGACGGCGGAGGAGACGCGTTGGCGCTGGTAGCGCCGCACCGTACCGTTTTCCGTTTGTAATTTTCGCAGTTGCGTCTCTGGCGGAATTGGACGCTCCTATACGTAACGAATACTGTTAATTAATTAACAGAGAGAGAGAGAAGTAAAGGGAGAATTAGTGAGTGAGTGAGTGAGTACCTTGGTGGAAGCAAGAGAGTGGAGAAGAAGCGAGTTTCGCGTAATTGAATGTTGCAAGATGAAGGTGATGGCGATATTAGAGATGCCATTATCCCAATTTCGATGGAAAAGGAGAAGAGGAGCAGAGTGTGAGTATTTGGTTGGGTGTGGTTCTGTTCTGATTTCTGAAAAATAAACTTGGGCTATGTCGTACTACTATTATTATCTTCAAATCCGGGCCCTTTTAACCTTTTTTAATCTTTTCTTTTGGCACCCCTCTACATTTTTGTAATTTAAAAAAAAAAATCCTTTTCAAAAATTAATTTCGTAAAGCTATTTTTAAGGAATTTTTAGATATTCTGGAAATTAATTTCCGGAATACATTTAACATATTCTGGGAAAAAGTTTCTAGAATTCATTTAATGAAATGTATTTAATACATTCAAGAAATAGGGGGGACAAAAGAATCTATTTATTCATGATCCATCTAATTATTTAAAAAAATATTTAATTTGGATTAGATTGATCATATAATTAAATAGATCGATGACAATCCATTCATTTAATTTTCAAATCCAATTGACCATTTATTAACACTTTATGGATCAAAATCAATCTCACATAATTTTTTTAGAGAAAATAAACTATGCATTGATAATTTAAAGCAAATTTACATTTGTCATCAATTACAAACCACCATATATGATAAGTTTGTTGATTTTTATCATAATTATCTTAAAATTCATACCAATAATGATTTTCAATTGATTGACAGCATAAAAGTTTTTACACTAATGGGCATAACCATTAAACTCTTTTTTTGATATTTGCAATTTTAATTTATTAAAAAGTTATAGAATAGTTTCTTATATATTAATTTTATGACTTACTCAAAATATTTTAAATTTTAAAAAATATATTATTTTTTAAAATTATCTTAAAAACAATAAAATAAATAATCATTCTTTAAAGTGAATTAAAACAAAAAAAAAATCAAGGAAAGAGGTGTAACGCTGCCAAAGAAGATGAGGCAGAATGTCAATAAAAAAGAAAGTAAAAGGGAATGAGGTTATGCAAAAGGTGGGGGAGATGTTGAGATAGCAAGGGAGGAGGTGTAGAGCTACTAAGAAAGGAGAGGGAGAGGAAAGAGAAGTATGTGAGAGAGAAGAGCATTTTGGGAATATAAAAAAAAGGAAGGTGTGAAGAGAAAAAAGAGTTGCAAATAGAATCATCCTGTACGGGTGTTAATGAGTTGCATTGATTTGGGTTTAGGATAAAATTAAATTCGAACTAATCATATTTAATTGATTGGTTTGGTTCTAATTTTGAAAATATTTTGGACTAATCAAAACCAAACCAATTTGATTAAGATCGGTTGGTTTGGTCCAGGTCATTAGGTTATGATAAAAAAATAAATTATTTTATTTTTTCAAGTTTTTACATTCACTTATTTTCTATTTTATATAAATATTTAATTTTGTATTAATGTAAGGTAAAAATATTCTTTGTTTATAATGACTAATTATTTATTTAATAGGCTTAAATATACTTTTGGTCTTTTATCTTTTAAAAGATTCATTTTGGTCGTTTTAACTATCAAATTTGAGTCAATATTGTCATTTTGTTAAAAGTGATCGTTTTTTATTTTGGGACACGATTTTAAACCCTTTTTTGATCGATTCAAAACTTAAAACTTGTCCTATTAGATTCATCTACATGAAAACTATGAAACCCTAACTAATGTTCAAATCAAAAAAGGCTATAAACATGGTAAAAAAAATGTGTGAAAAGTGAGTCCCACAAGTAACCGAAAAACTGAAAAATCTAATATCAAATTCTTTTTCGATTGCTTGTGGAACTCACTTTTTACTTGTTTTTCACCATGTTTATGGCCCTTTTTGGTTCGAACATTAGTCAAGTTTCATAGGTTTCATGTAAGTAAATCTAATGGGACAAGTTTCAAACCTTGAACGATCAAAAAAGAGTTCAAAATCGTGTCCCAAAATCGAAAACAATCACTATTAACGAATGGATAACATTGACTTAAATTTGAGAGTTAGGGAACTAAAATGAATTTTTTAAAAGATAAAGAACCAAAAGTATATTTAAGCTTATGTAATATTTAATAATTTTTTCTATAATTATCACTCTACATATATCAATTTCTTTACCCAAAATATAATAAAAAAATTACTTAATAAGCATGACCAAATTAAGGCACTTGATAATATTAATAAAATTATAAGAAGATCAAAATGAATGAAAAGACAAAAGTAGAAGAAAAAGTTAAGTTCTAAAATCTAAAATGTATTGATCCAAAGTTTAAGAAATATTTGATCGAGTGATCAAGTTGGTTCAGGTTGAAAAATAAAAAATCTGAAAACTGAATCAATTATAATTAGTTTAATTTGAATTTGAAGTAAAAAAATAATTAACTGAGTTAATTTAATTGATTTAATTTAAATTCTCAGCTTACCTGATAAACACTTTATCAAAGTATCACCCATAAATCTGTAAGGAATAATGTTTTGGATCGTAAGAAGTTGGTAAGCGCGAGTGAATACAAGCCCAACATCTGCAACTTTTGTTTCTTAAGCCCATTTCTATTTTTTGGGCTCATATCTAATATGCAAAGTGTAAGGAAAAAAAATGTAAAAATAAATTTAATTAGAATGTAATATGGTCTTTTATACTATTATCTAATTGTAAAGTATCATGTATAATAAGATTGTTCAATTTTGTTATGATTACTTTAAAAGTCATATCTATATGTGATTTCTAATTAATTAACTATATAAAAAATTTTACACAACAGTGCATGAAAACTAAATCATAAAAACTTAATTAGAATACAGTGAGAGTAAAAAAAATTTTACAATTGTCATATATGATAAGATTGTTAATTGTTGTAATAATTACTTAAGAACTTATATCTAGAGTGATTTTTAATTAATTGACAGTTTAAAATTTTTAATACTAACCGTGTATCAAAATTAAACTCTTGATATCCACAATAACACTGCTCACACAATTCATGGAATTACAATTTTGCACTACTAGACACGCGGCTTCGGCAACTAGGTATACCTGGGTTACATTAACATGTTCATAAACACATAATGTAAAAGTATTAAATATACACATTCAAGTAATTTTTTTTCTATTTTTAATTTCTCATCGCATACCTAAAAACAAAACCTTCTTAAAAAATTTACGAGTCACGAAATTCAGACATGCATTTGGTCCATCTAAAAACATTTTAGAATTATACCCAAGCGCAGTTACTTCCACCATTCAACAAATATATTACAGTAAGGGTGTTCACGAATTGGATTGGATCAGTTTTGAAGAGAAAAACCATCCGATCCAATCATTTCAGTTTTGTTTTTTTATCATTCAATCGGTTTTGTTTAAAATTTAAATCCAATCCAATCCGATCCAATTTAAAAGCGATTTGGATTGGATCGGTTTTTGGTTTTAATCTTACTATTATTTTAAAAAAAAAGTGTTAAATAAATAATATGATATATAATAAATGTGTTAAAAAATAATTTAAAATATCAAACATTTTATTAATGAGTCATTATATAACTAATACTAGTATAACTCTTTAAATATATATTATTAAAAATAAATTTGCACAACTTAATAATTATGTTTATGTATCTTTACTCAAATAGTTACTAAAAAACTATTTTTAAATAAATATATTTTTTATAAACAAGTATAATTTATGTGATAATTTTACAAATATATAAGAAATAAAAATATAAACATGAGTGATATTAGAAAATTACAAGTGAAAATATATATGTATGTATAAGTTCGGTTTAAATTAGATTGGATCGATTTTCAAAATCAAATCCGAAATCCGATCCAACCCAATAAAAAATTTCGGTTTTTTCAATTTTTAATTTTTTCAGTTTTTGGTTTATTCGGTTTTCGGTTTTTTAGATCGGTTTTTTCGGTTTTCATTAAATTGGATCAGGTTTATGAACACTCCTATACTACAGACACTGAACCACTTTACTCTATACTCCTCATAATCCTTTTATGTCATAACATGTAGCCAAAAGATGTAGACGCGTTTCACATCAAACATCAGAGCAGGAAAAAAAAATGTTTTGGGTTTTGTCAGCTAAACCTCACAAGGGATTGAATGCAATCTTAAGTGTGGAAAATTATGGGAGAATGACATCTTATGGCCACACATTAGATCAACTTCCCCAGATAGAAATTATTAACTTTAATCCGGTACGAATTGCAATTTTCTCCGTTTTCATGGAACACTAATACCTAAAAAATACAGTATAACCAAAAAGATCTAGATAGCCTGCTACCAAAAAATTTATACAAGAGTACATTAAGACTACTTTACACTAGTGATCAAATAATGCATGCACCAATCCCTTATGTAGCAAAAAAGGCACAAGGTACACGTGCTTCATTCCCCAATTTCCCAGTGGATATTTAATTGCTTTTTCATCGACTTTTAAGAAAATCCTTTAAGGAAAATGGTGAAGGCCCATCCTGCAATGAGCAAAAGAAGGAATCAGTTTGAACACTTACTAATTTGTGGACAATATAAAGTAGTTACATCTCTTGTCTCACTTCGGTACGAGTGCTTACGTGCTCTCACTCAAAAATAGATGAGCAAACAAATGGTTTATCAATTGGACAGAATTAGTGTCAAAGCTTAAATTGCAAAAGCTATTCCGAGAAAAATAACCAACATATGCTGCCATCAAAAACTAAAACTGAAACAGGAAAATTATCAATTGCCTAACCTCCTGGCTTAAGTATTGTCTAACTACTGAGGATTGCTGTATAAGCCGCTCCATGGCTGTGTGGCTGGGAAGGTTAAAGCATGCTGGCGATCACCAACATCAACAACAACAACAACATCAACAACAAAAAAGGACAACTGTAGATCATATTTTGCGGAGATAGAACAAAGTATTGAGATTTGCAATAAAATCTATATTAAGGAATATAGGGAAGTTAACCAACCGAGAATAGTTCGATTCAAACTATCCGCAACCTGTTGCCGATAATCTAAGCTAATCAGATGAAACATTGGGGATTTCACTGGATCCTCATAAGCAAGAAGGGCCAAAAAATCCTGAAACAAGGGCAGCTTTACGTTAACTTAAACCTTCAAGACACACATGTATTGATAAATTGTATACAAAAGGCAAACATACTTCAATTTTTTCCATATATTTTTGCTCCTTCCCAAAAGGACTCAGCTTGGTCTGAGCAAACTCCAAAGCTTCTGTCCTGCCAATAACATGAGATTTCTATGAAAGCAAGAAGTTTGCAACATGCTCTCTTGGAAGCAAAATTAATCTCATCTCACCATTTCCTGGAGCAGACAAGGTCTACAAAATGAAGGCTTAGAAGATCAAACAGCAAATCCTTATTGTTCTCTAGAATATCCTGTGCCAGCTGTTCAGTGAGCTCAATAGCCTTAAGTGCATTTCCCTCCAATGCATGGTGAAAGATTCCTAAAGATGAAAAAAAATTTACCATCAAGGAGGCCTTACTACCCATAATATGCTCCAATTAATAACAATTTAGATTTTAGTAGCAATCCCCAGCATCCTCTGCAAGTGGAGAGGAGGGGAGGAAATATTAAAAAGTAAAGAGAAGGCAACAAGATATGTGTTCAAAGCAATGCAAGAAAAAAGTATATTTCACAAAAGTCAGACAACATTGTCAAAAACCAGCAGATGTTTCAAGTAGCATTAGAGCATAAATTGATTCAGCATCTTTCAATTTGAGGTCCATTAATCCAATATTCATGTCTTATATGATACAAATCTCTCAACAGCGACAACTAAGCAAGGTTTGAAGTACACAAGCAAATAAAATATGACACTCACAAGCAACCAAAAGTCTTCAAGCAACCTTTTACACTGAAAGACAACAATAAACCTACTTTTTCTTTTTTCCATGATCTCCAAATGATCTGTAGGCTGCTTCATCCCAGTGCAAGCAATGAATGACTCTGACGACTCTTTGTAGCAGTTATGTATAAGATATGACAGGATGATGTTGTGGACATCTTTTTCATTTATAGCCTGTAAATATATACATGTAGCAAAAATATGTACAGAAATTAGTATCAAAAGTTATGACAAGAGAAATAATATAAGTATATATAACCAGGAAATCATAATTGTGCACAGAAACCCAATGAAACACCTAATAGTAACCAACCAAATATGCAACAGTTCTGCTAGGAGTAGCAGTGCTGCATGAGCTCAATTTCAGTTTTCTTTTTTCTCTCAGAAAAACAAGTTAAAAACCACAGCTAAAAAGGAACTGCTTAAATTGAAATATTTTCCGTCGCAGAAGTAAGCAGGAAAATGGATCCACAGAAACAAAAGAGAATCGAGCCTCAACAAATCCCTACCACCTCAAGCTTTCAAAAATTCTCAAAACAACAACAGATCATTTCTTGACAATTACAAATTAAATATGATATTTAAGCACATGATAGAAGAATGTCGAAGCAAGAACTTGGATAAAAAAATACCATGGCAACACCCACAATACACACAACATATCAAATACTACAAATCCTTCTAAGTATAAAACAGGTCACAGAGAGGACAATAATGCAGACTGGCTGTGTGCATATGAATTCATGACTTCATAATGTCAGACATATCAAGACAAGACCAATGCATCACAAACTAAACATTCCTAACACGAATTTAGGGATTGAATAGAATTCAAAATAAGCACTGCACTGCACTTCCCATGGTCGAAGATTGGGAATGGGAGGAGGTAGATAAGATAGGTCTTGGTCTTCATTGCACATTTTCCATATCGTGAAAACAAACACACCCTAAACATCTATACGGACGAGCCTCATCATTGTGAACCAGTT
Organism: Spatholobus suberectus; assembly: GCA_004329165.1. Lineage (NCBI taxonomy): Eukaryota > Viridiplantae > Streptophyta > Magnoliopsida > Fabales > Fabaceae > Spatholobus > Spatholobus suberectus. The sequence continues at coordinate 2,211,879 of CM014733.1, forward strand.
TCTGTTTATGCGCTGTCCTAATTGAATTAATTGTGTTTTAGGGCCCGTAACTCATGCTAAAATGGAAACCTTTCTATGAGTGCGAAACATGAGAATCCTGGCAGAAGCAGAAGTAGTAAAGAAAAGTTTGAGATTGACGAAAATGCAGTGATAGTAGGAGAGTGCGAGAGTAGTGTAAGGGAATGGAAGCGCAATAGGTAAAGGAGAAAAGAAGTAGAAACGTACAATTTGTTCGTATTGGCGAGGATCAACGTCCATGGTTGCAATTGCAAGCGTCGATTGGGTTGGGAGGGATACTCGGAAAAGGGACGAAAGCGGAGCTGTGTGTGACTGTGACTGTGAGAGAGAAGCTCAAAGGCAGAAACACAAAACCAAGGCTATTAATATTATTACACGTGTGTGTATGTGTATGTATGTCTTTCAACTACAAGAAATTATTAGCTAGTTTAAGATACTCAAGTATCTATGGTCCATCAATGTTTATATATTAGATATTTAAATTTTATAATTTATGAAAATATAATAATAATACTTAATTATATATCATGTAAAAATTAATGACATCATGTGATACAGGATCATTTAATAATTTCTCCTCACAAAATTGTACTTTTAAACAAGATTTGATTAAAGTGAAATAATTATTATTAATTAAAAAATTAATTATTCATATTGTAATTAATTTTAAATTATATATATATATATTAGATTTTATTATAATTTTTAATTTTTTAATTAATGATTGAGACTATATTTTATTTTCTAAAACGTACCTCTTTATTTTAAAGAAGTTAAATCTCTTTCAAACAACAATTACTTTAGTGTGTGATTTGGTTAGTTTTACAAAATTAATTTGGAATGAAATTGATTTTATAAAATTAATTTTGTTTATAATTAATTTTAAAGTGAAGTGATTTATATTTAGATATTTTTATTCTAAAAACAAATTACTAGTAAAATTTGATATAAATTTTTTTTATCTTAAGCAAAAATTACTTAAAATCACTACAATTCCAAATTAATTTTGGATCTAAAATTATTTCCCCAAGTTAAAACTAAAATGTAAATATTTACTTAAAATTATATTAATTAATATTTCAACCTGATTTACATAATTTAAGATGTATTCAAACATGTGAATATGTGATACACCAAATTATTCAATAAAAGGATTAAATATGTTTTTGTTCCTCAAAAAATTGACCCATTTTGGTTTTAGTCCTTAGAAAAAATTTTCCTTGAATAAAGTCCCTCAAATATTAAAAATGCCCTATTTAGATTCCTATACTAAACTTTGTTTAACTTTTCTATGAAATGATAGTCACATTAACATCACAATCACTATTAATTTCCTGATGTGACCCTCCATATCAATTGTTATGTTCAGGTCAGATTAGTAACATATTTTTTGAATAAAATTATTACATATTTTATCTTAAACTACATATTTTTTTAACCCTAAAGCAAAAAAAATTACATTATTTTTTATTAAAAATTATCAATGGGCTTTTCAGGTAATAAAATAATTTATTTGGAAGCTGATGTGGCTATCATTTAACAGAAAAGTTAAGTAGGGTTTAATGCAGGATCTAATTAAGGTATTTTTAATATTTGAGGAACTTTATTTAAGAAATTTTTTTTCTAATGACTAAAACCAAAACAGGTCAATTTTTTGAGGACTAAAAACATATTTAACCCTTCAATAAAATTATTGGTACAATTTAATTTAATCTTTAAAATGTAAAGATCTTATTTTAATTCTCAAAAGTATTAAATAAAATTTATTTTAATTCTTGAAATTATAGAAATAAAAATTATTAATATTTATTAATTTCAAGAATTAAATATACTATTTTTATAATTTTAAAGATTAAATTGACCATGTAATTTCAAGTAAAAAAATATCAATTTAATCTTTTAAAATATATGTATTATTATACTAAGTTTTAAAAATTTTGATTGCTAAATTAATTACTTAAAGATTTAAATCATTATGATATTAATCTTTCAAAATTTTATCACATTTAATAAATTAAATTATCACTAAATTAGTCTTTTAAAATAATCTATTAGTAAATTAGTTTCTTAAAGTTGTAAAATATCATTAACTGATCCTTATAGAAGACTATAATAGTGATAAAAAAAGATTTTAAAAGATTAATTTAATGGTAGATTAAATTTTTAAAAAAATAATTTAATAATAAGATCTTTATAAAATTGAAGTGATGGTAAAAAAAATTTGAGAAAATAGATTATACACTGACAGTGTAAAACAATTTTACACTATCATCCAATCACAAATCACAGTGTATGTTAAGTTTGTTGAATTTTATAATAATCACCTTAAAAGTCATACCAATAGTTATTTTTAATTGGTTGACAGTGTAAAACATTTTATACTGACAGTGTATGATCATTAATCTCAAAAAAATTAATAATTAAAATTTGGAAGAAGAAAAAAACTACTATAATGATAGATATAATTTTAAAAGAAAAAATTGATAGTTTTCTCTTTCAAGTTAGCTGGCATAAAAGTTTAAACTCTTGTCATGTCATTGCATACAAAGTCATCATCATTCAATAATTCATTCCCCGTAAATGTTGGGTATCTTTCTAATCATAAGTTGAATGCTTAAGATATGAAACGGGGCATAAGATAAGGCATCTCTGGTAAGATAAAGAACAAGGCTAAATAATTGAAAAATATTTATTTCTGGAAAGAAAAAAAAAACACATGTATTTAAGACTTTCACGGCTATGCCATTTTTAATTTTGTGTTATTCTTTAGTTTTAATATTTTTCTTCAATGCGTCACAATGAAATGAAGCAATTAGCAAAATACCATTAACCATGTCTTGACAGTTAGGTATAGCACCTTATTTTTAATGTTCAAATTGGTAAATGCATTTCAGATGCTCACTTATGATGTGGAGCACGGTATATATAAATGTTTTTTACTTTTAATATTGTGGAAAAATGGTGTCCGGACAAAAATCATTACCTTTGTACACTGATCATAAAATTTCGGCAGAGCCTCACTTTAAGCAATGGGTCTGTGCACAAAAATAAATAAAATTTACATTAAATTCTTTACATCTTTATTATTAAATTCAAAAATTAAATAGTAACATGTGAATTTTTTTATAAAATTTCAAAATATAGTTTCAATAAAATCTATTTAATATTTAAATGAATTCACGTACTATTATTTAATTTAAAATTTTCACGATGAAAATAATTGATCTGATATAAATTTGTACTAGTAGTCTAGTACAAATATATCAAATTTTCATTTCACTAAGATATTGGTCATCTATTTATTCAAAGAGTATGTCTAGTCATATTTATATTATTTAATAATTTTTATGTATGTTGAATTTTATAATGATAATTGCATTGAAATTTCTCGTTAAGTAAATAAGTTCAAAAAAATGCATTTATTTTTAAAACTCTTTGATGCAACATCTTACATCTTTATTTTATCATATCATATATTTTTTTTAAATATAAATAATGTGAACTATAAAATTATAAACTTATGAATGTAAAATTTATTTGAAATCCAACAGGCACGGTTATTAACTTATTAAGACAAAATTTTAAGAATTAATGACTATATTTATTAATTTTGTATTTTATAAAAACTTATTAAACGGCTTCTTTTTGAAATAATCGAATCCCATCTTTATGTCCTCTCTATTTGAAAATGATTACTGTAGTTTAAGATTTTACATAACAATTAAGAAAAGTCATTAAATATATATTTACAGTTTTAAAGAATTATAAGTTCATTGACTATATTGTCCTCTCATTTCATTAATGCCATTCCATTCTATTGTATAGATAGCCCGAAAAAGAAAAGAAAACTGAAAATAATAATGAATCTCTTCTTAATTTTTTAAAGCTACAAATTCAAAATTAACTAAAACTTTAAAAATAACAATTATTTTGGAATGGATAGTGTGTGTGATAGAATAAAGGAAGCGCATGGACACATGAACCAAATCCACAGTCCACGAACATTAGTGATAGTTACAAGTGCATAAAACCCTCTGGACAGTCCTAACAGCAAAGGAAGGTAGTTTTCCAGTAGTTACTAGTCCCAACAGTACGTATCCTTACCATAGTTCACCTGGTTTTACTCCTGAATGTTAATTAAACAAAGTCATAATTTTCTAAAATACTAATAATTTCACGATTTGAAGTTTTGATTCTTACCTTTTAAACTAATAACCGTATCATGCGATCTGGTATACAATGAGATTTTTTCCCCATGCATAATTCAACATGTTTGTCTTCTCTCCCAACAAAAAGAAACATGTTTGTCTTCCAATCAACCAGCGATTGCGAAAATGAGCAAAATATAATTAATATTTCTCATATTCCACTTATTTCTATATTTTCAATAGACACACACAAATCATTGCACCTTCGGTCTCTTGCAATTGCAGTATAATATGTGATCAAGGAAGAAACATAATAGTTTTCCCGACCCTACCCCTCAAATTAAGTAAAATGCAAAAAAGAAACTCCACTTTTGATCTTAATTAACCTCAACAGCCTCCCCAAAATGACACGCTATTCGGTGCTTAATTAAGTAGCGACAAGTTATTAATCTTACCAAAAGTCCCAAAATCTCGATACTTCTATACTAGGCAAGGTTTCAATTAGGGTAAACCAAGCAGAGGCAAAGTCATAAGAATTTAGATATTAATATGCTCATATTTGGATAAGCTTTCTCTATAAATTAAAATTAGTTTATTCATAAGTTAAAATCAATTTTTTAACATTTAACTTCTTTCAACAAATAATTAATAAAATAATTTTTATTTTTTTTTAAGTATTTATGAATAAACTTATCCAAATCAAGCCAATATCATTGATAATATTAATCAAGCAGACGAAATTACTTATCAAAATTTACAACTTGTATTGTATATCCCCCTACCATACAATTGCATCAACTCAAGAAGAAGGAAAGGCATCTTTGACAGCAGAGGCAGCAGTGAGGTAATTAAGCGTGTTCTTCAACGTGTCCTTCTCCCTCTTCAACCTCGTCGCCGTGTCCTCCAACTCCAGCAGCGCCTGTTGTTCCCTCGGCGCGCCCTCGAACGTGCTCCCCACAAAGAACGAAAACGGCGTCGGAAACAAGTTCCGTCGCAAATCTCCGATTTCGTTCTCCCCCTTCCCACCCAGCCGGTTCGACAACCTTATCACGTCCTTCATGTACCCCTCCACCTCGCGCGCCAGCCCCTCCACGTCATCCGCGTCGCCTCCGACGTTCCGGGAGGGCCTGTCCTCGAGCCACGTCACGCGCCCCACGAGGTAGGGTTTCGTGCGCACGACGCCGCTCACGCGGAACCGCTCCTGCCCCTTGCAGACCAGGAAGAAGCGGTCGTCCACGAGGCGCTCGTGCTTGACGACCTCCCCCACGCAGCCGACCTCCGCGGCCCCAGAAACGGCGTCGTTGTACACGACGCCGAAGCGGAGGTCGGTGTGGAGGAGCGTGTGCATCATGATGCGGTACCGGAACTCGAAGATCTGGAGGGGGAGGATCGCGCCCGGGAAGAGGACCAGAGGGAGAGGGAAAAGGGGCAGCTCCAACGCCTCGTCGTGGGGCTTCTCCAACGCCGAACACCGGAGAGAGTCCAGGCTCCGGCGACGCCATGATGGTAGCGTTAGAGTATTATTACAACAAAAACTTAAGGAGTGGTGGTTGAGAGATAGAGAAGCACATGGCACGAGCTGTGGCATTGGGAATGCCATTATTAGTTTTTGTTTTAGAAACCTAGAATAAGGGAGACCGGAAATGCATTACTTAGTGTAGTAAGTTACTAGACCGGTTGGTTGGTTGTGTGTGGTTAAGGTGGTCGTGCGAATCATTTTTTGTAGCATTGTTTTGGAAGTTGCAGGGTAATGTTTGGACTTGGGAGTGTGACTCGTGTGTGAGATGATTGGGGGTCACGGCTTTGGCTTTCACTTGTCATTATTGTTTTATCGGTTTTAGAATTGGATAGAGAGTGTGGAAATTTTGGTGGTTTTGAGGGGAAGCGGGACTGTGTGGATGGATATAGTACGTAAGTGGATGTTGGTTGGGATGTGGTTTAGGACATTCCACGTGTCAGTTCCTATTCCCGAATCATTTCTAGGCGAATGTCTATGATGGCCCGTTTTCCCAAGATAGGTGGAGGGATTGCTATTCCCAACCTAGTTTTTGTTATTTTTACCCCACTTCTAATTTCTATATTTTTATTTTGAAGATATCTTCTAACAAAAGTGTGTTTTCGTTGTGATTATGTACAACGAAAACACATTTTTATTATGATAGAGAAGGGTACACCTAGCTGTGCATATTTCGTTATGTATCAATTCCAAATAGGCAAGTGCAGAAGAGATGACATATCATCTAGAGTGATGATCATCTCCCTTACTGACAGGTGAAAGGAGCTTGTATCCTTGTGCCACCACTAAACAAAGGCACATATAAGGCCTTTGATGGCCGCAGTATATTGTGCCTTTATAAGAAAGGAGAGCCCTAAACCCAACACAATTTTTACAACCTACGGGTGCGGGGGCATCAACAACATCTTGCCCCCATCCATGGTTGATCAGCCTCAACTCACCATGGGGCTGGCCAAGCCGTATATGTCCAGCAATATGGTCCTTATAAGGCCTCAATAGGGACAAGTTAGGTCCGCCAGCTGAACTGGAAGCACCTTTGCCTCTGCTACATCGATCTCTGCTTTTGGTACGTCATCACGTACCTCCTCCTACTGCTGCTTAAACACTTCAACCTGTTTGTCTCGATATACCAATGCAGTCGGCCATGGGCGCTTAGAAGTGCCTGCCTCATCATCCAACAGAAGGCCTCGTTCAGACGATGGGTACCAAACCTCGTGCATGGAATAACGAATCTAAAACAATAATGATAAATTAATATAATCAATATTATTATATAATTATTCTAAAATTTTTTTACATAAAATTAATCATTTATTAAAACACAAAAAATAAATTACATATTACATAAATACTTTAATGGACAAAAAATAATCAAAAACAAATAATTTTAATTATTTAATTCATATAAATAATTAAAATAAATTTTAATTTAAATAAAAATAATTTTAATTATTTAATTCATATAAATAATTAAAATAAAAATTTAATTTAAATACAAATAATTTTAATTATTTAATTCATATAAATAATTAAAATAAAAAATTAATTTAAAAACAATTAACTTAAATCATTTAATTTATATAAATAATTAAAATAAATTAATAATTTAAAAATTACATAATACATTACAAAATCGCAATTCCGTTATGTATTATGTAGTGATACACAATGGAATCTCCTCACTTGAGCCATAACGAAATCATGATTCCGTTATGTATTGCTACACAGCGGAATCACAATTTCGTTATGTATTTGGTGAGGATGCACAACGGAATCGTGATTCCATTATGTTTCATTTCCAAATACACAATAGAATTGCAATTTCGTTATGTATCCTCACTTGATGCATAATGGAATCGCGATTTCGTTGTGTATTAGCGATTCTGTTGAATCTAAAAGTCAAAAAAAAAAAAAAAAACCAACTCACCTATGATGACGGCAGGGGGAGAATGTGGAGGCATGTGGAGGCGTGTGGCAACCTTGCTAGAGTATGGCGACGTGAATGGAGTGGAGTGACGTGATTCAAGCGACAAGTGCTAGCGGCGACAGGGTGGGGTGGGGCATGAAGTGAGAAAAGAATAAGGGAGGAGCGAGGTGGGGAGAAGATGACAAAATGGAAGAGGGAGGAGGGGGTGGGAATTTTAAAAAGGTGTGGTAAATTTGAAATTTCATGCATTTTTGAAAAAGTAAGGGGGTGAAAATAATAAAAATTAAGGTGAGAATAACAGTCTTCATAGGCTTAGCTTAAATGTTGGACTTACAAGATGAACCAAAAAAATAAAATAAAGGGTTTTGCTATTTATACTCCTCCCATTTGCTAATTTATTATTATAAATACCCTTTATACCAATAATATCCCTTTATATAAAAAAGATGTAAACTTTATTCTCTACATCCATCTGGACTATTTTATTGTTCTCTAAACCCTTCTTATCTATTTTCTCTCCTTTTTCTATTTTTTTTTCTCTATCAAAAGTATTAAAATTTTTACCTTTATGTCATTCCATTGCACTCTCATATTCAATTCAATCATACACGTAAAATACTCAAATTTTCAATACTATACACGATGAGGTAAGTTGCAATTTTTTTTTCAATTTTGGAAATTACTTTCCGAAATGCAATATAATCACTATTTCGGAAAGTACTTTCCAGAATAGTGATTATATTATATTCCGAAAAATACTTTTCGAAAAACACATATAAGAGATACGAAAGGGAAAAGTGCAGTGAAATCAAAGGTGAGGGAGTATAGTGAAATCAAAGGGGAGGGAGCATAGTAAAACCATAAGTGAGAGAATATAATAAAACCAAAGGGGAGAGTGTGATGAAACAACACGTGACAGAGTACAGTAAAACTAGAGAGAGAAGTGTAGTGAAATAAAAGCAAGGAGTGATGTTTTAAAAAGAGAAAAAAATAAAGTTATTTAAATAATTTTATATAAAAAAATAAAAAAGGAATATATTTAACAAATGATGGGGGTGTAAATAGCAAAAGCATAAAACATCCATGGTGACACCAAAATAAAAAGATTTTAGGATATAGAGTCAGCGACAAAGGTGGTCAGTTTTTATTCTCGAATCATTTCCAGGCCCAATGTCTAGATGGACCGTTTCCCCACGTTAGGCGCAACCCGAATATAGGATTTAAGCCAGCTATAATAACTAGTAGAAAAATAAGTACCGTCGTGTCTGTTTGCATTTAGGATTCGGGGTTGTTAGTTTTTTGAATTTAATTGGTGGTTTCGAATTCGAGTTTTAAATATATAATTATATTAAATATTTAAAAAGAGAGTTTTATCACTCATAGTAATCATACACGGCTTGAGTAGAATTACATTTCATAAAAGATATCTACAGTCTGTACAAAAAATTTATAAACTTTTTACTGTGTGAAAATAATAAATAATATTTTATAAATAATATTTTATTTCTAAATATAGCCAATATACATAGAAATGGCAATAAACAAAATAACATGATTTCGGAATAATTAATTGATTTATATTTTATATTTTTAAAATTTTTGAAAATATATAAAAATTATATCAGGATATTAATTAAGACATTTAATATTTATGAATGAAAACAAATTTATATCTTAAAGAATACGCGGAGTGACTAGAGCCAGGTTATTGACGAATGGGACTGCATCATAAATGAAAGTAGACGTCTAGAAGTGCGGTAGCGCGTTGCTACGAATTTTTTAAGTTTATTTATTCGTTGGTTTATTAAGTATTATTTTTTAAATATTTTCAATTAAATTTTGATGACTTTTAAAGTAGTTATAATAAAAATAAATAATTTTTAATAATATGATAATTCATTATTAAATGATAGTGTACAGAAAATTATATTTTTAGTACATTTTAATTAAATTCTATTTTTAGTTGTCTATTTTTTAAAAATTAAAACATAACATGCAACTGGCAAGTTTTTCTTATATTGTATGAGGATGAATTGTGAATGGTAATTCAATTTTTCATAATATCCTGATAACATACAATGTATTTTTCATAAAAATTAAAACATAACATACAACTAGAAAATTTTGCATACATTGTTTTAAAACTTATATGATGCTCCTTTTTCTTTCTATCTTTTTCCATTACATTATTTATCTTATCTCACACTTCTCTCTCTTCTCTTCTTATTTTTCTCTTATTTAAAAAAAAAGTATAAATAAAAGTTCTCTGTTTAATATGACAGGAAGTAAAGGAAGTGGGCAGTTTTACATTTGTATGGTACAACTATGCAAAGAGAGATTTTTCTGACCAAAACCTATGCTACAAAATTAAATGTATTCGGACATCAGGAGAGTCCACATGCATCAGACATGAAATAGAATTTAAAAATGAACAGAAAACATTATGAAAAATTGAATTACCATACACAATTCACATCCCGTAAATTGTAAAGGATTTCCTTGAAAAAAGAATTAATAAATACTTTCTTTATACATTATATAAAATAATATGGAATTTTAATGTATATTTATTATTAAATATGTAATTAATAAAATAAAATAAATTTAAAAATTAATGTAATTTTGTTTTTATTTATTTGTCTGAGATATTTATAAACAATTATTAAAATAATTCCTTTCATTTAGCTTATTTTTAAAAAAAATTAAATTAAAGCTTAAAAACTAATGCTTGTAGTAATAAGTAACAAATTAAAATGAAAACACTATTCTTCAGTGCATAATTTTATTTAGAAATGTTGATGCGAAGCACACCTACTTGTTAATAATCATATAAGTTTGGGTTATCTTTAATATATTTTTTAAATATTCATTATTATTAACTAAAATTTATTAAAATTTATAAAAAAAAAATTTAAGCCTGACTCCTTATTTAATAAATTTTATTTATAGTTTTATATTTTTAATAATTTTAATCAATAATAAAAAATATGTTAAAAAGAATGTATTAACTATTAAAACAATGTGTTAGTACTTAGTTCTTCTATCTTCTTTTGGATAACACACGTGACACGCCTTTTTTTTTTTTTTTCTATAACACGTGTATGACAAAGACAAGACAGTGGTGTACGTAGTCATTGACTATATAAGGCAAGGCGCGTTTGGATTCTCTCCCGTAAGAATTTGTCGGCAGCCCTCTCCTGCAATGATCTCAACCATGGATATTGCATCTATCGGTCCACATGTAAAGAACTCTTTTGTTCCCTCACTAAATAACTCACTTGTTCTATCTCTATTTACTAGAAGACACACATTTAAAGGGTGATTGACCAAAGTGATACACTTTTAAAAATTATTTATCAATTTAGGGTTGTTTTGAAACATATTACCGCAATGGGTTGGTCAACACTGGAAAACGCTAGTCAAACTAGTGTTTTTCAGTCCACGTCAGCATTTTTTTTTATTTGTTAATTTAAAAGCGGAAAATGTCAGGTAGGATGACACATGAGACACGCTAGTACGACTAGCGTTTTCAGAAAACGCTATTAGTACTAGCGTATCCGACGTGACATCCAGCATGGCAAAAAAGCGAAGTGCAGTGGCGGACACATATACAAAATGTTATTAGCATTAACGTTTTCAATTAAAAAAAAATTAAACAAAAAAAATAAGTTTTAAAATTTTAATTAATAAATATAAAAAATTAAATATATGGAAAACACTATCAATGGTAGCGTTTTCCATATATTATAATTATTAAATATATTAAAATAATTATAATAATACCGTATTAAAATATTAAAAAAATAATTATTAAAATGGAAAACGCAATTGACATTAGCGTTTTCATATATATAAATTTTTAATAAAATATTTTAATTATTAAAATATCGAAAACGCTATTATTTAACATTTTTTATATTTTAAAACTTTTAGATATTTAGTATTTAAATAATTAAATACTATTAAAAATATAAATTTAATAATTATAAATTGTTAGCCTTTTTTTATATTTTAATAATTATGAATTAAACATTTATTTTCTTTGCTAGAATATAAACTGAAAAAAAAAAAAAGACAACACTATTAGAAATACCGTTTTTCCTATTTTATTAATTTAAAATTAAGTATTATTTTAAAATAATTAAACTGAAATAAAAATAGTTAAAACATAAGAACGTTATTACAATTTTTTTTCTATTCTATTAATTAAAAATTAAATACTTTTTTTCGTTTTTAAAAGGATTAAACTGAAAAAGATATTTAAATTTTAATTAATAAAATGTAGGAAACGCTAATAGGGATAGCGTTTCCATATTTTATTAAAATAAAAAATTCTTATTTTTATTAAAACACATTCAGAAAAAATAAAAATATGAAAAACGCTATCAATTCTAGCGTTTTCCATATTAAATGTTTTAAAATATTTATAATAATACATCATCGTATTAAAATATTAAAAAAAAATATTTATTAAATGGGAAAACCCAATTCATAATAGCGTTTTTCATGTATATTATTTTAATTATTAAAATATCGAAAACGCTATTATTCTATATTTTTTAAATATTAAATTTCTAAATATTTAGTAATTAAGTATAAATTTTACTTAAAACAGAAAAAATATTTAAATAATGAAAAATGCTACTATTAATAGCATTTTCTTTACTCATAATTTTTATTTAATTAATTATTTTAATATTTTTTAAAATATATTCAAAAATGGTAATGATAATAGTATTTTTGATCCAAATTTGTTTATTTGACAAAAAGTTTTAATCCTTAATTTTTTTTAAAATATTTAATATTTAATATTTTATGTTTGTAATTTTTAAAAAAATTTAAAAAAGGGACAAGAATAACAAGAATAAATTATTTTTTTAATATGTGCAAAACTACTGGAAATAGCGTTTTCCAATGTGCAAAACTGCACTACGTCTAGCGTTTTCCCATACAAAGGGGCGCATGCACTGGTCATGTCTGACCAGGGGCTGTCTCGTCGTCCACAGTGCCAGCAGCAGGCTTCACGAGTGTATAGTGCGGACTAGAAAACGCTACTAGTAGTAGCGTTTTACAGTCCCTTTTTTTTTAAAATGAAATATTAATATTAATTTTAAAAATGAATAAAAAATATTATTATTTCTGTTTTCCTTTTTTTTTAAATATAGATATAAATATAATAAATATAAAATTTTTAAGAAAATAAAAACCGAAAATAAAATAAATAGTGATAACGCTATTAACCATAGCGTTTTTAAAATATTTAAAAACTTACTAACATAAATATAATTTTTTTAGAACAAAATTAAAGGCGTTTAAAAAAAATAAATGGAAAACGCTGTTATGAATAGCGTTTTCCAAAATATTTTTCAAAAATATTATATAATTATTATAACTTTAAAATAATTATTAATATTAGTGTTTTAATTTTTTTTTAAATTACAAACATAAAATATAAATTTTTTAAAAGAAAATCAAAGATTAAAATTTTTTGTCAAATAAACAAATTTAGACCAAAAATACTGTTATGGTTACCATTTTTGAAGATATTTAAAAAGATATTAAAATAATTAATTAAATAAAAATTATGAATAAAGAAAACGCTATTAATAGTAGTGTTTTTCATTATTTAAATGTTTTTTCTGTTTTAAGTAAAATTTATACTTAATTACTAAATATTTAGAAATTTAACATTTAAAAAATATAGAATAATAGCGTTTTCGATATTTAAATAATTAAAATAATATATATGGAAAACGCTATTATGAATTGTGTTTTCCCATTTAATAATATTTTTTAATATTTTAATACGATGATGTATTATTATAAATATTTTAAAACATTTAATATGGAAAACGCTAAAACTAATAGCGTTTTTCATATTTTTATTTTTCTGAATGTGTTTTAATAAAATTAAGAATTTTTTATTTTAATAAAATATGGAAACGCTATCCCTATTAGCGTTTCCTACATTTTATTAATTAAAAATTAAATATCTTTTTCAGTTTAATCCTTTTAAAAACGAAAAAAAGTATTTAATTTTTAATTAATAGAATAGAAAAAAATTTGTAATAATGTTTTTATGTTTTAACTATTTTTATTTCAGTTTAATTATTTAAAAAAATACTTAATTTTAAATTAATAAAATAGGAAAAACAGTATTTCTAATAGTGTTGTCTGTTTTTTTTTTCAGTTTATATTTTAGCAAAGAAAATAAATGTTTAATTCATAATTATCAAAATATAAAAAAAGGCTAACGATTTATAATTATTAAATTTATATTTTTAATAGTATTTAATTATTTAAATACTAAATATCTAAAATTTTTAAAATATTAAATAATAGCGTTTTGATATTTTAATAATTAAAATATTTTATTAAAAATTTATATATATGAAAACGCTAATGTCAATTGCGTTTTCCATTTTAATAATTTTTTTTAATATTTTAATACGGTATTATTATAATTGTTTTAATATATTTAATAATTATAATATAAGGAAAACGCTACCATTGATAGCGTTTTCCATATATTTAATTTTTTATATTTATTAATTAAAATTTTAAAACTTATTTTTTTTGTTTTAATTTTTTTTTAATTAAAAACGCTAATGCTAGTAGCATTTTGTATACGTGTCCGCCACCGCATTTCACTTTTTTGCCACGCTGGATGCCACGTCAGATACGCTAGTACTAATAGCGTTTTCTGAAAACGTTAGTCGTACTAGCATATCTCACATGTCATCCTACCTGGCATTTTCTGCTTTTAAATTAACAAATAAAAAAAAATGCTGACGTGACGCTAGTTTGACTAGCATTTTCTAGCGTTGACCAACCCATTACGATATTATGTTTCAAAACAACCCCAAATTAATAAATAGTTTTTAAAAGTGCACCACTTTGGTCAATCACCCAACATTTAAATGCCATCAACCCTCCTCAACAAAATTTTTACTCTCCTAACCTTCATGATTGGCTGAAGACAAACCTCAAGGCCCACAAACGCAGCAACTGGGCAACCATCTTTGGAACTGCCATTTGGTGCATTTGGAATGCACGTAATCAGGTTGTGTTTAACAACAATGCCTGGAATTGTGACCAAGTAGTCCACACGGTGCTGTCTACCATTCTTGAACTCAAACAGCATGGTATCCTTAGTGCTCATCTTGATCGTCGCCCCCACGCTGGATACATATCTTGGAAATTTCCTTCGGAGGGATGGGTAACTTTCAACGTTAATGGTTCGGTGAACAATGGAGGCCAATCGGTGAATAATATTAATTTATTTCCGACAAAATATTTGATTTTTAATCAAAAATAATACGAGTTTAAAAGTAGTTAAAATATTTAAATTATAATTATAATTATTAAAAATATATTTTATTTATAAAATAATAAAGTGATTATTAATAATAAATTATATTAATTAATTTTACTAAATACTTTTAATTCAATATATAATTTAGAAGAAAATGACATGTGATATTGTAAGTAACCTTGAGGCTAGTGATGTATCTGAAATGCTTGATATTTTCAATAAAATATTTGATTTTTAATAAAAATAATAATAAGAGTTTAAAAAGTAATTAAAATATTTAAATTATAATTATTAAAAATATATTTTATTTATAAAATAATAAAATAACTATTAAAAATATATTATATTACTCAATTTAGAAATTAATTTTACTAAATACTTTTAATTTAATACATAATTTAGAAGAAAATGACACGTGATATTGTAAGTGACCTGGAGGCTAGTGTTTGATAAATAAAATATATTTTTAATAATTATAAACTAAGTTTTTTAATTACTTTTAAACTCTTATTATTTTTTTATTAAAAATCAAATATTTTATTAAAAATAAAATTAATATGATAACAATTAAATTAACTAATTTAATATCATAGGAAAAATTTTATTAAAATATTGAAGATAAAATAATAATAAGAAAAAGAAATTATAAGTTGAAATGTTACTTTAAGTAACTTCTGGAAAAATATTAAAAGCCAGTCAGATGTATTCAATTATCAAACATAGGGCAAATAAGTTTGTAGACTAGTTAAATAAGTTATAAATTAATTAAAACAATTAACCAAATACACTCTTAAATTTTAAAAAGAAATGTTATATGATGCAATAATATGGTAGAAATTTTTTCAAAACCATATTTGGTAACATTAAATGTTTAACCTTTTTATAAAAGCTTTCAACTACTTCTGTTCCTTTTTTAGCTTTGATTTTTTTTAACTTTTTTTTAAAGAAAAAGACATTATTAATTATTATTTTATTAATTATATTCTTACCTGCACTCAATTTTTAATTATTTTATATTATAAAATTGAATAATAAATTATTATAAAATTCAAAGATAAAAGAAACCAATTGCAAGTCACACTTTCAACTATCCTCAAATTAATAAATAAAAATTATTTTATTCTCAATAAAGAGAATTTCTAATGATGGATGGAATACTAGTAAAACATAAATTTACGGCCTGTTTAGTATAATGGAAAGGAGAAGAGAGGAGAATTTTTTTTGGAATTTTTGAAAATATAAGTAGTTTGGTTTAATAAAAATAGGTAAAAAAAATTTAAAAATATTATGAGCTTCACTACTTATTTTTACTCTATTTTTCATTTATTTTTATTCACTTTTCTATCTCTTTTATTTTTCATCTATTTCTCTTCTATCAAATAATTTAAAATTTAAAATTATTTTTTATTTATTTCTCACTTCTTAACTCATTTATTACCTATTTTTTCTTATCTGTTTCTTTTCTGTTTACCAAAGGCTTAAAGTGAAGATGTCGATGCAGAATTTACACGTGTCTTGTAGTAAATGCAAATAGAACAAATGAGCTATTTATTGGAGAAAACAAAAGAGTTCTTTACATGTGGACCGATAGATACAATATCCATGGTTGAGATCATTGCGGGAATGAGCCTCAGACAAATTCCAGCAGGAGAGGATCCGAACGCAAGCCAGTATAAGAAGCCTCGACCTTGGAGTCCCCCTTGTACATCTCATTCTCGATCTCACTCACACTCACAGATTGTGCAAGTTAAGCCAACAAGATTCCAAACATGGCGGACTTAGAGGGACAGGTCATCGGCGTCCGCACTGTGGAGTCGTGGAAGCAGCAGCTCGAGAGGGGAAAGGAGTCCAACAAACTGGTTCGTACCAAAACAAACCTCAACTTCTTCATTTGCTTTTTGCACCTTGCTTTCTACAATTCTACTCCAACCTTGTTGTGATCTATTCATTTCATTGCCCCTTTATGTCTTTAATTGCTGTGTGGATTGCAAAACTGTCGAATGCCTTAAGAAGAAATTATTACATGATTTGCGAAACTGAGGTTTCATCAAAATTTTTTTGGATATATATATATATTTTTTCACTCTTACACTTATATTTTTAATTGTTTGAAAAATATTACACTAACATTTTTTATATATTACATTAACTCTTATTAATTGTTTAAAAAACATTATATCATGTGCTTTTATAAGATAGGTTGTTATAAACGTAAAAAAAAACATGAGCTTATATGTAATCTTAAAAAATCTCAGAAAGTGTCAATGTAATTTGTTTATTTTTATGAGATATAATAATATAATTTAATTTTAAAAAATAATTAATAATGTGTCATATAAAAATTGGTTGGACTACACAGTTTCGGATACAATGATTTTTCCTTAATAAGGTTTATAAAATGTTCATTTCTTTATATTAAAAGTAAATTGATAACTGATAAGCAATTCTTAGATCGATATGGTGTGCACCAAGTCTAAACAGAGACTCGTAGCTTGAGGTATAGTTGCTTTGCCTTTGCATTTCCACTGGCCACAACTTTGTTGGCATTAATTTTAGATTTTAATATGTTTTTGATGTGTGTAATTATAACTTTATTCGGTTTTAGTCCTCTAAAACTTTTTTCTTTAAATTTAATTTTTGTAAAAAATAATCACTTAGTAGAAACTAGGTATGGATCTAGTTATTTTAAGTGAGTAATCATTATGTGATTGTATGTAACGTGATATTGCAATGACAAGAAATATTTTTAAAAAGTTTAACATTTATAAAATTAAAATTAATAATAAATTTTTAAAAAGACTAAATTTAATTAAAGTCGTGTTTATAAGAATTAAAGATATAATTGATCTTATATTATATTATTAATTTTTGTACGTCCTGTTTCATGACTGTTGCATGTGGACTCGCCTTATGTCCACATACATTTAATTTTGTAGCATAGGTTTGGTCAGCAAAAACTCTTTGCATAGTTGTACCATTCAACTGTAAAACTGCTTACTTCCTTTACTTCCTATCATATTAAATAGAGAAATTTTATTTATATTAGAATTTATACTTTTATTAAATAAGAAAAAAAATAAGAAGGAAAGAAAGAAGTGTGAGATAAGATGAATAACGTAATGGAAAAAGATAAAAAGTAGTATTATATAAGTTGTAAAATTTTGTTTTACGAATATAATATCTGTATTAAGATTTACAAATTATACACGATGTTATCTTTTTACCACCCCCTTTCCTCATCCTCAATTGTTTACCGAAAGAAAATGACACATACTCATAAAAATAAAAACAAAAATGACATATCACATTTAATTAATAGATTGTGGTAGATTTTACTGCTTCCTGGTGTGGTCCATGCCGTTTTATTGCCCCAGTTCTGGCAGAGATTGCTAGGAATACACCTGAAGCGATCTTCCTCAAGGTGGATGTGGATGAACTGAGGGTAAGCATATATATGTATATCTACAGCCCATGTAGTCTTTTGTTTTAGAATTTACTAATAATTCTACAACTGCATTGATGTTTTCAGACTGTTGCTGAGGAATGTTCCATTGAGGCTATGCCAACCTTCCTCTTCTTCAAAGAAGGCAAGCTCGTGGACAAGGTTGTGGGTGCTAAGAGGGAAGAGCTGCAACTGACTGTAACGAAGCATGTATCTGTTGCTGCTGCTTGAAGTATCATCATATGAAGAAGATCAAGAATAATACATATTTATATCTTCGAGTGCATGACTGCATGTTTTCTCTATGGCTGTGTAGCTTGCAGAACATGAGTGATGTATGAAAATAAATTGTTGCATTGTCTTTTATTTATTTAAAAATAAATGGCAGTTTGGCAAGTAACTCATATTAGCAAATGAATAGTATTTATGAAAACGTTTAGTTGGGTGTCCTATGTATATTTTTTTAGTCATTGCCGTGGACTTGTTACTTTCTATGATTTCTTTGCTCCAGGATGGAAGGGGACAATACCTTGGGTAAACAGGGGGAGACTCTGGTGCTTTCTACCAGTGTTGATCAAGTTCAGTATTAAATAATCGAGTTTTTTTTAACTTTAATAATAATAATAATTAAATGTTGCTTCTACGTTTGAGTGATTCACTCTAAATAAAGTGAGATCTCTTTATTATTTTGCAAAAAGAAGAATAATGATAAGCTGTTTTGTAAAAGCTTTTTCTTCAAATGAAAGTCATTAAAAGAAGAGATGGGTTATACACTCAACAATTCGTGTAATAATTTATACAACATTATTTTTTGTGTTGATTTCTCTCCATTAAGAGAAATTATTAGGTAGTCTAAGATTATTAAGTACTCATGGTTTCGGTCAATGTTTATATAACACATATTTAAATTTTACAATTTACGAAAAAAAATTAATAACACTTAATTGTACGTCATGTGAAAATTAATGGGAAACATAGTGGTCGAAGACCACCTAATAATTTCTCCCCCATCACAGTATTTATTACATTCTATATTTTTCTCCTTTTCTATCTCTTCATTGTATAGTTTTTTGTACAGATAACATTTCTCTTAAAAGACCACTAATGATGTGAATCAGAAAATAGAAAACCCATTTGGTTTGAGACAATATTCTCCATTTTTATTTTTAATTATAAAAATATGATATTATCTTTATTTTATTTCCTATTTATAGAAATTTGTTTTCAAAATAGTTATTTTCAGTATTTTTGTATAATTTTTTAAAATAAAAACAACGTAAAAATAATGTAACATTTTTATAAATAAAAATGAAAAATAAAAGTAAAAATAAAAAATATTTTTTTCAAATCAAACGGGTACCTTAAGGTTTTGTAGACACTATAAAATCACTAGAGTTAAAAAGAAATGGTCTCTTTGGGTGATTATTGACAAATAAGATACTTTGATGATTAAAACGGCAGCCACTGACATACTTTCATTGCATGTATTGAGATATACAAATTACACGAGTGAATAAAAGCACACGTCTGAATTTTGTAATTTTCTCTTTAAGTACATATATTGACACTCAAGTCCAAAGAATAAATTAAAAATCAACTTGGCCGCACCTTTTGTATCATCCACAGTGCTCCATCTTGATGCAAGATCAAGAAGAATGTAGAACAGGAGATGAACACATAAACGGTTGAACCAAACATGAACTTATTCCCTCAACATTATGATCTACCAACGACAATAATGGAAGCCAGAGAACTCCACAAATAGACAACCAATTTCTTAACTATGGCCCCATTGCATGCTGCCCTGTCGATCACCATTTGACTACTCATATTCACGTTCTTTCAGTTCTTTGAATCGGGTTCACTAGTTGCTGGAGTATGTATTGTCCTTTTTAGCAGAGCTATTTTCCAAGGATTCCCACCCAATTCCTCAAAAACTACTATCAAGTTCTTTGTTGGCTTTAACCAGGATCTTGGCACGTGATACCTACAAAATTCCAAAAAGAAAATGGGTAAGTCTTCTCACATTCAACAGTGTGCATTTGTATGGAATATGGTTGTCTCATTATCAGTATTCTTATATAGAGTAATACTAATCACACAACCAAAATCAAAATACACAAATGAGTTTAATTTATATATGTTGTCAATGTAAAACATTTTTACACAAATATCTAATAAGATTTGACCATATAACCACGTCATTTTACTCATTGATATAATGTGGCAATAAGGTAAATTCTTATTAGATGTCAGTGTAAAAATGTTACTGAAAGTATATACAGATTAAACTTTACACAAAATAACACACCACTCAGCACACTATTGTATGTGTACACAAGATATTGTCTGACACACCACAAAAACACAATGACTCTGCATAGAGGTGTGTGTGATTTTGTCTTCCTAAGGATAAGGATGTAATGTTGAAGTTGAAGAGAAAAGTGGTACCATCGTTGGGTAGGTTGTCCACAACCAAGTTGGCACTTCGAAGGCCGGAATGTCCCAGCATAGTTGCAAGAATTACAGGCACCCTTTGCATAAACCATCCAATATCTTCCTATGCTTTGTCCATTGATCCATACTTGACCCTTTCCCATACTACTCAGGTCCAAGGCCAATGGTTCAATTCCATCAGGTGCATTGAAATAAGCCTGAAGGTTCCAAGTTGATGATAAATACTAAGCTTCTCATTATATACTGCAGAAGATGTTGTTATATTATAAACCAATAACAATTCTTACCTTGTGCCATTTCAACTGCGACTGGCTCCCGGCAGCTAGTGAATCTCTGACCCAGTCAACAGATGAGACCCCATTGGGAGACACCAAATTCATAGCCTCTCCTTTTAGGCCAATCTGTTTGCTCAGATACCATAGTTAGAAACTATTTTCTTTTTTATGTTTAATGAATCCTATGTATACATAAGTTAGATATGTGTGCATCAGACCTGGTATGACCACTTTTGCCAAGTCAAATCTTTCAGTCCGTGGTCAAGACCATGAAGCAAAACTCCAGTGATCCCAGCCTTCCATGTTTCAAAATGGAATCCAACATTCTAGGGAAAAAGAAAAGAACAAAAGCAATGAATGTATGTGCAAACTGCCAAGCATACATATTGAAACAATAAAGCAGTGCAAAGGGATAATCAATTCGAAATTGGAGTACAAAAAGCAAGGTACTAACGGGTAATCCAACAGCTACACTAAGAAGTGCTATTTTATTAGTTCCAGCACGTAGGTTGACAGGGCCATTAAATGTGCAACTTCTGTCTTCCCCTGTCCCAAAAGCGGAGCCTGTAAAAGGAAATAGGAATCATCTCATCTTGGTTGAACTTAGATTGCAAACAAAAGAACTACCAAGTTTAACTACAAACCTGAAAATTTCCCATTAATAAACACATGGACAGCATGGCCTGCAGAATGCAAACTAATGCTGGGCTTGTTCCCTCCTCTAAGAAACAATTCTGACGAACTTATTTCAACACTGCGGCATGCAAACCAGAAAACAGTAAGATTTCAACTGCTGAGAGTTAAGAAGAGTATAAGAGCTAGATGAAAAAGAATTTCATTGATTTGAGAGAGCCAAGAGGACTTCAAATCTGAAAGACAGGAGAAGTCTGCTTGAAACTGCTTTGTGTTGTAATGCACAGTGAGGAATTTCTTGCTTTATCTTTATGCAAACGACTCAAAAAATTTAGAATTCATTTGCTTGTTGTTTGCAAATCTAGAAGATAATCTATATATCAAGTAACTTACCTGGTTATATACCATAGATAGTCACTAGTGTCTCTGGTAGCGTTGATCTGTTCTAATAGTCCAGAAACTGTAATCTTGGAACTTTCTGCTAGCGAAGATACATCTTCGTCATAAGTCTCCCATGAGAACAACTTAGAATTGCTAGGCAACATTTGTATCTGTGAAGTTTGAAACCTCACCTTCATGAAGGCATAACAATCCAATCAATAACTTGATGCAAAGGTCAAAGCTGGTAAGAAATACTTGATGGAACAACAATAGCTTCCATTATACTTAATTAAGATGGAATAAAAGGCCCCTTTAAATATTCTTACTCTTGCAGTGTTAAATACATCTGCTCTACAATCAGGGAGGATGCTTATGGACCAAGGAGGCAAGTCATAGTTCCTGTTATTGAACATCACTCTTGCAGCAGAATTCGAATGGTAGTTGGCTAGAAAAGCTGCACATGCTCCATTTCTTGAAGAGAACAAATGAGCCTGGAAGATAATTAAACATGGATCATAGTTGTCACCATGAAAGTAACTTATCTTAACACATCTAGACGAGGTTACTGCTTTACATCAAGAGGCAACTGACCTGTTGATATGTTCCTAATGATGTAACAGTGGGATCTGAAGAAACCAAAGCATGTTCACATTGCTTAATAGCTTTATGAAGGTCCTTCAAATGACCATATTTAGGTTCCCTGATCAAACCTGAACACAGTAAAGCACTCAATTACAATTTGCTAATATAAATGAGGATGGAACAGATTATGAAACAAAGCTATCTTTATAACAGGTAAAACAAAATTCAGTGCGTGTGTGTATGCATCTGTATTTTCTTGAATAATTAAGAGGCTTTGTTTCATAGGCTTGGTTGCCATTAAAACAAAAGAAATAGAATTTATGGGTGAGTAAATTACAATTAATGTTATAGATAGATGCCAAGGGATTTCATGGTGAAAACAAAATATCAAAGAATCTTCTCAATGTTTCGAAAGCATAATTATCTGACCATATTCATCAATTGGAGCATCATAGTCATAGCTTGTAGTAATGAATGGCCCTCCAGCTGATCGTCCAAAATTAGTTCCTCCATGGTACTATCATTTGTCATTAATCCCATGAGAAGTACTTATATTTATAGTATGTTTTGTTTAAATGAGAAATAAATAATTGAAGGAGACCAACCATGTAATAATTGAAATATGAGCCACCCTTTTGTATGAAACGAGCAACTGCAAAAGCTAGATCCTGAACTGGTCGCTGGTAAATTGGACCACCAAATTCTGTAAACCTAATGTCCAAAAGGGAATAGGAAAAAGAGAGAAGAACATCAATAGGGTAAAGAATTCAGACAACTGTATTTAAAGGTTCCCCTCACAACAAATTCAGAGAGCAATACCAATACTATATAGCTTACCAGCCACTCCAAGATTCGGTCCAAAGGCTAGGCTTGTATGGTTTATTTGGAGAGAAGTCATCACAATAAAAACCATTGCATGTATTTATCTGTTGAGAAGAATTGGATGGACCCTTAATAAAAATCTAATGATGATGAACTTAAAGAAAGAGGAAAGACTATTATTGAAGTCATTCCCCAGTCATAGTGTAACAACTGAAGCAAGTGAGTGAGTAAGCCAGCTGAGAGCTTGAGATGGCTCACCACTGGATCTGGGGCATCATCTTGCTTGCACATCACCCAGGGGACTCCTGTACCCAATCCAACAGCCATCTTTGCAGCCCAGTTTGTGTATGCATGACCAGCAGCTCCCAGTGCCCTGCTTTCTGGTCCATATTCATTCTCAATCTACAAATTTCAAACAAAAATGGAGACATAGTTAAGATTTTATCCTGAAGTAGTGATTTATTAGCATGAATTTTATGAGTTCCAGATCCACTCCAGGATTTTTGTGTAGTTGGCAATGTGAAAATCACGAACCAATTGAAGTCGAACAACAATCCAACGGCTGAGACGTATGATAGTCACACTATCCTCAAGGACTTATCCGTGCAGTGCGGTAGTACCAGGATTTAACAGGTTCTTTCCGGTAATGATTGGGGTAACATAAATGGCTAGTTTTCCGATTAGAAACCCAGGATCTCAGAATTTTTGAGAAGAAAGAAGATAGAATAATCTCGAAGTAGTGATTTATTAGCATGAATTTTGTGAGTTCCAGATCCACTCCAGGATTTAACATCAAGATTTCACTTTCAGTCAGGACTTTATTACCATGCAAAAAAACATGTGGGAGACAATTTTTGAAGAAAAACGCTTTCAGCTATTATGCTCCTATGCTGAAAAAGGTGAAAGGAACTGCCTACCTGAGAAAGAATGATTGGACCACCCTGAGACTGAAATAGCTTTTCATTCTTCATCATCTGGACTATTTTCTGAGTGAAACCTTGCATTGCAGCCTAAAAGTAGAAATAGTCAAAAAGAAGTACTTTTCTGGTTAAGACCATCCAAGACTTGAGTAAGCAGAGTGACTCAGAACACAAAGATAGAACTAAAATTTTAAAATTAAGGTTCAACCTTGAAAGGGCCATTATCTGTTCTGAAGTTGATGCCAGGAACATACTTCAACCAAACAGGAAATCCTCTATACCATCAAAGAATGTGATTGGGAAAAATCACAATAAGCTTTCATACGAAGAAACCAAAGAAATCCACAAGGGAAAGTTGAAAGTGCATGTACCCAAAGTTCCACTCAGCGCACACATAAGGTCCAATGCGAAGATGGACATAGAGCCCCTCCCTCTGCACAGTCTTAATGAACCGTACCAGATCGTACCTCCCTTCAAAATTGTACTGCAATCCAATACCATAACAATAAAAGACAACCAAACAAAAAAAAAAGTGTGAGATGGTACTGATAATTTGAAACTGAATTGAATCAAAGGAAGATCCAGATTCCAAAGTAGTACATTGCCAGGAGATGGTTCATGAACATTCCAGAAGACATAAGTGTCGATAACATCAAGGCCTCCATCTTTTGCCTTCCGAATTAGGTCCTCCCACATCTGCAACAATAACAACACGCATTTCAAAACAAACAACTCAGAAACACAAGCTTCAAACAGAACATAAAAGTTGGAAGAAAAGGAAGACATGTATAATATATATGTACTTCAGGGGTGCTTCTTGGGTAGTGAATGGAGCCAGAGATGAGGATTCTCCTTTGGCCATTGATGATAATGGCTTTCCTATCATAGCTGACACTGCAGTGGATCAACTCAGAACCCACAAACAAGACAGTGAAAACAAGTACCAGAAGCTTGGAAACTGAGTTGGTTTCCATAGCCTCTTGCTTTAGTTTCCCCTACAACTGAATGGAGGGAAAGTTTTGAAACTATATAAGACAGAGAGAGAGAGAGAGTGAGGTATGGGTTCTGTTGTCTGTGCCTTTGAATCTGATCTAAAACTTTGTACCTATGACCGTTGTGCTTTTGTCTGTGATTCTTCTGTTTTGCTAGCAGTGGTACCAACTGCAACTCCTACTGGGAGTTCCACACATGTCAGGGAGTTGTGTTTTACTATTTATGTTTTGTTTTGATATTTGGACTGTTTTGCTTCGGTCTGAGAGTGTGAGAACTACAAAAGCTTATTCTTTTGCTTTTTTAATCAAAGTGTATTTATTGCTTCAAGTCTTCAACTTTACAACAACGGCATTTACAGCAACCAAGCTTTAGTCAAAAAATAAGAAATTGGAAGTGTTGCAATGAAGAAGATCATCATTCTGTCGGGCTCCATTCACATTACAGTTTGCTTTCAGTTGAAGAGTTAAAACATTGAGGAATTTCAAATTTGAAGTGTTTTTTTTTTTTAAAGGATGTGTATCGGATAGGATAGTAGATATGTAATATTATATAAACAAAATTTAAGAATACGAAAACTTTAGGGCGTTTACTTTGTTTTCATTTCCTATTCTCATTTTCTGTTTTTACTTTTTAATTACAAAATTATTACATTATTTTCAATCTGTTTTCATATTTCAAAGATTTGTACAGAAAATAGTAAAAAATAAAATTTTTTATTTTCTCCAATTCCTATACAAAATTTTGAAAACAATGAACAAATTGAAAACAAAATGACAATTTTGTAATTAAAAAGTGAAAACGAAAAATAAAAATAAAAGTAATAGAGCACTTAACTTTTATCAACAATTTTCTCTTTTTTGTTCCGTACATTATATAGTTTTTTTTTAACCAAAATAATACAAAATTTAAAATAATATAAGTCCAAAACAAATTTACTAATTTGAAATTATTTTTGACACATGCGATCCACACACAATGTGTTTCTAAAGTAAGCGTCACCCATGTACCATCAAAACAACATGTGCAGTAGTTTGAGAGATGCAATAGTTGAGAGATGGTTGTGTTACACATGTTTGATGGGCACAATAATTAAAACATTAGTATGCTAGTTGTTAGGTGATTTATGTGTTGAATTCAAATTTCTTGTAATCGTTTTTCCACGCATTTACATGGTTAGTAATTCAGAGTACGGTCGGATAAAAATCAAACGACTCATTTTATTTTGATTAATTATATTTAAAACATGCATTTGATATTTGAGACATTCAATCTTTATCTAAGAGCATCTTCATTCCAACGTTTATCTTTTCTACTTTTTACACATCTTAAATGGATCTCACCATTACACGTCAATTTTATTTTTTACAGTTTAAGCAACTCTTCTTTCCAACCTAACAATTTAAAAGTTTTTACTAAATGGGTCTCACAAATAACAACACACCCTTACATTTTATCAACATTAATTACTATTAATTTTTTTGTTATTATTATTTGATAAAAAGTATACTCCATGTCCCACAAAATTTTTTTAATCTGTCAAGTAATAGGTGCTTATATATGCATCTGGTACTTGACAAATTCTTATTAAGAACCAACTCAAAAGAGAGTTCTTATTACGGTTCTCAAAAAAAAAAGGGCACCTCCCGTCGGAGATGGCCCAAGGTTACAAATATTCTACCTACGTATTTGTTTTCAGCTTTAGTAATTTTTGAAATTATACACACTTGGTTTCATTACAAAACTTCAGTTTCAGTCCAACAACAATCTCTTTGATGGTCGTAAAAATTGAGAGGAGGAGCTAGATGAGAAAAAGAAAGTGGAGGGGTGAGGCTCAAATGGAGAAAGAAGATAAAGGTTAAAAATTAAGAGAAGTTAAAAAGAAAAGGGAAAGTGCAATAAATTTGAAATTTGAAATTTTAAATAAGTCAATTCATTTTTATACATTTAGGCATGTAGCAACATGTCAATTGTCGTACACATTAATGAAGTGGCGAAACAGTTACACATGTCATATTGTGCGTGTTTGAAACATGCATCAATGTGCTCTCTTCAAGTCCAAAAATTAAAATAGAATTATTAAAATATATAGAAGTTGCTTCAAGTTGTTTCTAGTAGACGTAATTTTTCCCACTAGCACCATGTTTTCAAAGACACGGATCCGCACCGTGTTTCCAAACACAAACATTATGTGTTATGTTTTGCCCATCAATAGTGTCACATATGTCATATACCTTTGTTTGCAACACATTTCTTTTGCTAAGTGATTTTTTTTTTTTTTTTTAAGTATTGCTCATATTATTTTGATAGTACAAGTGCGATGTCCAATACAAAGGCCCAACAGTCGTGGATCTTACGTGTAGAAAATAATCCCAAATTAGTAATTTTCTAATTTACATGATTTTGATAAATTATTTTAAATTTTGTCTTATTTTCGTCTAAAACCCAATTTTTTTTTCGTGAACAAATTAAGGTAACATTTCATTAACTTTTTGTATTTTGATTTTGCTTTTTCTTTTGGATAATAATGAATTATGTTAAAATACACCAATAGTATAATTTGTTAACGTACTCCAAATAAAAAAAAAGTGTGCATTATCAAACCCATATATATATATCCTCTAGCGATAGGGCTAGCATGTACCACATTGTGTGCACCATATTACTTGTTTGCATGTGCTGTAGACCCATGGTCTCATTTGCGCGTTGTGGAATGTGGACGACAACAGCAATACACTTGAGTTTATTATTCTCTCACGACGACAAATTTTGTCTTCTATGCTTGTCTGTTCTGTTAGTGTTATTTGTTCGTGATGCCCTTATCTTGCGGGGTTTTGAATTTGCTTCCATGTGACATGATATTTCATATTTGTGGTCTCGTGATCTTGCCTTTTTTCTTTTCCTTTTCCTCAGGTAGAGAAAGGGGTAAATGTATACGCATATTAGCTTTTATATATAATAAATTAATAATGAAGTAATAATGTTTTAGTTAATGTGTCAAATTAATGTACTATATAGGTCATGAGCTGATCTGTACATTAAATATATTCTTTGCCTTTCTCTCAGGAAAGAAATGGGTAAATCTTTTTGGGTCAATCAGGTATCTTCTCACCAAAAACTAAAGTAGGGCTGGCCTAATATTGAGTGAGACTTAAAATAAACTTTGAAAGTAATTTTTTTACTTTAAATGAAAAAGTTATATGTTGGTTTTTTTTATCAGCATATATAACTTTTTTGCTAACATATGTAGCCTTTTTGTTCTACAAAAATTAATAGCAAATATTTTTTTATTGGTAGGCTTAAAGCTTGAGTTTTAGCAACTTTGTCCTTGGACCAGTTCTGCCAAGGAGGTACTGAGATTTATTTAAGGGGCTGATATTTCCCAGCAGATTTTTTTCATATACACAAACTGAGAATTGAACCCCTGATCACATGCTTAAAGAACAAGTTAGGTTATTTGTCAACCATGTCACACCGTATTGGTAAAATGGGTAAATCTATACGGAAATGTTAGCTTTTATAAATAGGAAAATGCTTGGTAGTGCAAATTCGTATGGGACGTAACATTTATACAAAACAAATCTTCCTGAGTTTCGTCAAATCTCCAGCTTTTTTTTTTTTTTTTAAATTTAGTATCTGTCCAATAATTTTTAAACAAGTGGATTCATACCACCTTTGTCCAAAATATTTTCGTACTATATAGCATAACTATTATAAATAATAGTGGAGTAATGTTATAGTTAATGTGTCAAATTAATATACTATATATAGTAATTTAAGGTGATGAACTGCTTTGTAATTTGGACATATTTTTGTGTCAGTTTTTTGTTGTAATTATGTTATAGATGTAAAGTATTCATCATTTTTGTCGATGACTAATCTCTACTGGAGAATCTGGCTTTAGCCACCTTTAGTAGGATCTCTTCTCCTAATCACATTTATTCGCCTACAAGGCTCGAATCCGAAACCTTACTTAAGAAATTTGAGCCTAGTTTCATTCAGACCAATGACATGTTAGTTTTTTGTGACAGTTTTGATGATGTAAATAATATTATTAAGACAATCCCTTTCGTAAAGGTTTATTTGTTTAAACTTTAAAAAATTATGAGTTTTTTTAAGTTTTTCTCTAATTACTATTTTTAACTTATAAAAAAATCTAAATGTTTTTTTTTATGTTTTCATTTAAAAAAAACTTAAACAATTACTATATTCTTTAATTAAAAAACATATTAAAATCCCAAATAATAGAATTCATCAAGCTAAATGAGAATGGCAGCAACACGAGGGTGGGGCCATGGGGTGGGTATATTATAATTAAAAAACAAATAAAATAAATTTTAGCATCACATATATAGTACTAATTTATTTAATAATTTAAGATTGTTACTACACATGATAAATTTATACGAGATTAAGTAATCTTTGATTTGTAAGTTCTAAAGATGTAGATATATTTTTTTAACTTCATTTAATAATTTAATATTCTTCCTACACATTATAAATTTGTACAAGAGATCCAAGTAATTCTTGATTTATAAGTTCTAAAGGCGTAGATAATTCTTTTTTCTTTTAAAAAAAAGGCTTAATTGTACTTTATGCCACCTAAGTTTCATCATTTTGCAAATTTTGTTATTGTGTTTTTTTTTCTCTCTCACATTTTACCATTTTATTTTTGAAATCTTGCAAATTTTGTTCAATCAACAACCATTCATTAAATAAAAATTTGCAAAATTAGACAAAATTTGCAAGATTTCAAAAATAAGATGGCAAAATACAAGAGAGAAAAAAAATAGTGGCAAAATTCACAAAATGATGAAATTTGGGTGGTACAAAATGCAATTAAGCCAAAAAAAAAATTGCTGTTAGAGAGCTCTAATCTCTAGTATTAAGCAAGGGCCTGGAAACCTACTAATGATATTCTAATATTCAAGTTAACAAGAAATCTAGCATGAAAGTTTGTAAGATATAATGTGTGTTTGCATGAAAATGTTAGTTGTTGTCTTTTGTAAGATTACTTGTTTGTGAACCTATGTGATGGGCTTTTAAATATAGAAAGGTTAAATTAATTTGTAAGTTGCTAAACTATTTGAAAATTTTTAATTAGGCCTCTAAATTAAAAAATTTGTAATTGAGTTCTTTATCTTGTAAATTTTTGTAATTGAGTCCCTAAAATCTTTGAAATAGCTACAAATTGTCATTTTTTAGCGGTTTTAAGCCACCATAAACTAACAGTACTCAATTACAAAAATTTTACAAAATCAATGACCTAATTACAAACTTTTTGAGTTTAGGAAGCTAATTACAAAATCTCAAATAATTTAGGAACCTACTAATTAATTTAACAATATAAAAACTATAAATTTAAAAGTATAAATACATTTAAATTCACTAATATTGTATAATCTACAAAATACATCTTATCTTTTGAAAGATTTTCTTGTATACTATGTTTTTAGTTAACATACAATGAGTATTATCATTATCTCACATCAAAATCTTCAATCTTCTTCGAGACTAAACTCTTGAAATTGCAACATATAATTGTTCATGCGTAAAAACTAGTATTGGCAAATATATCCCAACATGAGACAATGTCTGACATAATACAAAATGAAATTAAATTTTAAAGTAAAATATTTTAGATCATAGTAAAATTATATATGTTAAAGAAAATGATGATATAATATAAAATTACATTGATTTCAAATTTAGATAATAATATTTTAAATTTACATCAATAAGGCTTTAATGAGTAAATTTTTTGTTTATGATTATTTTTAATTTTCTAATTTAATTCAAAATATTTAAAATGACTTTTAAAAATTAAAAGTAATAAAATCTATAAAAAATGGTAATACATTAAAAATTCAAAAAAAAATCAAAGTTAAATAAAATAAAGTAAAAATATTAATGGTCAACATCTAAAATGTGGTAATTTTGTAACATATTGCCTATTTATGTGAAAACATACACACACACACACACGCATACACAATTTTTTTTCTATTATTAAATAATTTTTCTCTTTTTGATTTCATATGTTTTTTTCTTTTGCAATAGAATCTTTTTTACATGTACATTTTTTTTTATTCATATATTACTTTCTTAGAAAAGGATATAATATTTTTTTATTTGATTAATATTATTTTTACGTTTAAATATCTTCTGTGTAATTTGATTTACATTCAAGCTAAAATATAATTGGACAAAATTTTGTATTCAAAATTTTATCTTCTTCCAAAGATTCATCTTAGGTAAAAATAAATAAACACACTGCTTTAGGGAAACAAAAAAATAAACACACTACCTTGTAATTATTATGGATTATATATTTATTTTAATGTTACTAAATCTCATTTTTATCTACTTTTGTTATTCTCTTTTAAAATCTCATTCCTTTTAACATCTCATTAACATGAGCTAACAAATTATTTTGCTACATAAAGTTTAAAAATTTGTATGACATAATATTTTTTTTTGGGTTATACCTAAGAGTTAGTTAAATTTGTTGTGTGAAAATTAATAATAATAATTCAAAATTGAGTTTAATTTACATACATTATCATTATATAACATTTCTAAGTAGACATTTAATAATATTTGACCATTTTATACCACATCATCTTATTCACTAAAATGATATGATGATAAAATATATTTCTATTTAATATTTGTGTAAAAATAATTTACACTAATAAAGTATGTAATTAACAATCATATTTTAATTGGTCTTTCTTAAGCTTTAGAATATATCATTTTTAATGGTCAATAATAAGTTAGCAGACAAAGGGTGCAAGCTATTTAGCAATAACCCTTCAAAATATTTCAATTTTTTAAGCAATGACTAAAAATCCATTGAAACTAAAAATGTTATAGTTATATAGACTAAAATCATCATAAAAAATTTCTAATTAGCTAATTATTGGTTACTAATGTAATATAAAATTAAAATTAATATACACTTAATATATATATTTTTTCTCTTAGGCAAGGAATCACAATGAGACAAATAAGGAATGAGGAAAAATCTGAAATTTTATTCTTGCCTTTGTTCAAAATGTTAATTTGTTACTTATATTTGAAAGTCAGACCATATTAGTCCCACTTCGTGCAAAATAGAAAAATATTAACAAAAAAGAAAACTATGTCTCCTTTAACTTTAGCTCAAGAAGAAGTAGAATAAAATGTAAAATGAAAAAATTGCTACACCAAAATTCATTACCAATACTTGCTACAACTATCCAATACAACTAATCACTTGTACCGTTTCGTAATCAGAAGAAGCCTAAAAGTAAAAATAAGCTTTTCCCGTCAAATGGGCTAGGTCAATTATAATAAGGTATAAACGGCCAAAATCCGTGAAGAGCATTCATCAAATAATAAGCGTATCATATAAAAATGGGTCCCACGGCATATAAAACAATGTAGAAGGCCAACAAAACATAAAAACCAGAAAATATTAAAATAAAGAAACGCGAATGAACAGTGGAGAATAGTACTCGAAAACTTGGTTGGTTGTATATATATAAATATAGATTTCTTGTTATCTTTATCCTTTAAGGATGAAAGAATGATATATGTTTTATTATTTTTTAATTATAACAATTATATTATAAACTTGTTTTGCTTAAATTGGGGCAGGACGGATACACGGTGGGTTTTGTGGGTGCAACAACCTCAACAATTTTTTTTAGCTTTTATAAATATATATATATATATATATATATATATAGTAATTTGAAATATAGTAAAAAAATCATTTCATAATATAAGTATTGTCTCCCACAAATATATATGTATAAATGAATAATACCCTCACGATTTAAAATTTTTGAATATATGTATATGTATATGTATATGTGTGTGTGTGTACGCATGCACATGTGCGTGCATGCGTGTGTGTGTGTGTGTGAATATTGTCTTCATTACCTAAAGTTTTTAGATTTACTATTGAACCAAGGTGTTATAGAGATTGTCTGGGAATTGTAGATGTCAACAATTAGTCCTTCTTCATCCTTACTTTGTATCTGATAATGGGTGTATAACAGTGGTGACTACCTACAAACATTCTGATGAACAAGTAAATGATGGTTCAATTAGGGATAGCAAAATGGGTTGGTCCCAGCGAGTCGACGAGGTGAGCCAATGGTTCAACTTGCCAGCTCGCCTTAGCCTGTCCCGCCAACCTGGCGGGCTAGGGTGGGTTGCCCTGCCAGGCCACATATTTTAAGCTTCATAATAGTTAAACTCCAAAGAAATGTAAACATAAATAAAGTAAAGCAACTTGTGACCCTTAGGTTCAATGAGGTAATAGTGTCATATGGAAAATCGTGTACCTCAAAGAGGCAAGATCCCTTGGTATTTATAAGTGTTGAGTGGAATGGAGTAGGAGAGTTTACTTAGCATGGTTGACTCACCTATCATCAGGAAAGCCCATGTCTATTGTCAATCAAGGGACTGGGTGCCCAAGAGTGTGGCTAGAATTATATTAGTGACCGATCTACATCAAGGAGATGACCTGTGTGTTAGTGTTAATCATGTCCACAGTACTTGTTTGCCTAACTCTTGGACTATCATGCATGTCGAGCTTCTATTCAACTTATTTTGACTAACATTGCATGGGTTTCAGTTTTATTGAATCCCTAATGGCCTTTGATACAATATAGAACAAATTCACTAAAAAGGATATTACAAATTAATAAAACAATATAAATTGTATCTCATCACCCCTGAAGAAGAAAAAGTCATAACCAATGCAATATATCAAACAAAAAAAATATGTGGGTTTGGACAAATAACAATCATAGGAAACCTATTAAGATTTGAGTTGAATTTATATACATTTTTAATGTAAAATTTTCTACATTATCAATTAATCAGAAATCATAATAAGTATAATTTTTAAAATATTTATTACAAAAGTCAACAAACTTATTATATATAAAAGTCAACAAACTAGATAATAGTGTAAAATCTTTTTACACTTTCAATATATGAATTATTTACTCTTAAAACTTTTACTAAAATAAATATACACCCTCCGCCTAATTACAGATAATCCTATCAAATGTAAATACTTTTTTCATCCTTGTACTTAAGGGAGACTTAAAAATAAAATTATTTGGTTGACATATATTTTTGTTTATCTCTTTACATAATACTCGATTTTAATTTAATTTCTTTTTTTTAAAAAAAGCTTTTAATTTAATTTTTATATTATTATTATTTTTAATGTCTTTCAATCGTTTATTGTCATTAACTCATTAATTAATTATAACAATATGAGGTTGACATGAAACCACGTATAGGAATAAAAAATATAATATTTTTTATTCTTGTAAAACATATTTATTTTTAATTTAGTTCTTATACTTCACCATATTATTACTTTAATGAGATATTATAATGGTAACATGTGACATACCTATTATGGTCAATTTAGTGGTAGAGCGGTTAGATAATTTATATGAGATTCTAAAATTAAACATTATTATCATTATTGTAAAAAAAAAAAAAGAAGGCAACGCTCAACCGGAATTAAATCAAAAGCAATTATATATATATATATATATACTAAATCAAAAGCTTTTTTCCGAATATGATTAAAAGTAAGGTATAAAAAGCAAAAGCATTAATAAATCGTTACATTTCATTTTCCTTCCATTCAGTCTGCTAAAGGACACCAAATTCTAATACATAATAATGATCAGTTAGGCCTTTTCTTTTTCTTTTTACTGTTTTTATGTACTTGGGGCTTTTCTTTTTCGTAGTTTTATCTTTGTTTTTTCTTCCAAAGACAATATGCGTAGTTATTATTGGTATATTATGATGGCATACAAATTTGGAGTACATGTGCAAATGACATCATTCTGCATTTGTTTTAGTTTCATTTTAGGTGTCTTGGGCAAGGAAGCAACAAACATTTTTCCTTTGGCTGTAAAAAGAAACAAAACTGATGCTGTTTGGTGTACCACTGTTAAATATTGACTTTTTTTAATTTCGTCCAACCCTGAGCTGTAGCTTATCATTGTCACTTTAATATTTGTAGTAGCTGGCGTCACTTTTTTCTCTACCTAAGCCCGTGGCGTTTCTAATTAAAAAAAGCAAGGTAAATAACATTGGCAACTATTATTGACTGCTATTCAAAGCCTCCTTCCTTCCGATTCGCTATATTCGCAAATCAAAAGTACTATATTATCGACTACCTAAATTTGTGTCGGTTGTATCTAGAAAAATTCTTACCCCTGAAAACAATTTCCGTTTCTATGTCTCTTTCAAGTCACAAAAACAATTAAAGAAACACCCAACATTAATTTGTAATTTGTATATTATTATTTTGAAAATCTTATCGATGATATAAAACTGATCAGGAGACAGCTAGCGCGAGACATCGTAGTTTGTCTCTCTGCAATGTTCGACAATTCCTATCGTACTAAACTACAAATGCAACAGCAAGATCGTTATACTTATAGATGGGATGTTTCCTTTCCTTCGATGTCGGTGCGAGCTATTTATTGCCGAGGACGAGATGAGATAACGACACTAAGGTGGGTGAATAATTATGTTTCTTCATGCATGCATGGGTGGCGAAGTGGTGACCCCAGGATAAACAAGGAGTATAGTAATCATTAGCCTTACGACTCAGATTAATTTATTTTGTACCAACAAACGTTTTTCTGAAAGGATCAGGATTAACTTGGTGATGGCCAAATAAAAAAAATAAAAATAAAGACAACAGGCTTAATTAGTAGCATATTGACTTCGTTGCTCAGCTTATAGTTTTCTTTTCTACACATCAACACCAAAAGAAAAACAACTAAAATTAATTAGCGCTTTACATTTACATTTTTGTTTTTTTAATAGACCATTTAATTTATATACATTCATTATTAATTATAAACATTACACATACACACACATGAATATGATGTGTAGCAATAAAATGAATTCTTATTCGATGTATATCTCAAAATATTTTACAGTGACAGTATATATAAATTAAACTCTTTTTAATATTATACTTACATTTTTTATTTGTCAAATTACACACACATTTCACACTTTATATATACAGTTCTTACTTCATTACTATATAATTTATATATTGTTTTTCATTTACGATCATTTTGTTTAAAAAGTTTATATATATATATATATATATATATATATATATATATATATATATAGAGAGAGAGAGAGAGAGAGAGAGAGAGAGAGAGAGAGAGAGGAGAGAGAGAGAACATGATTTCCCTTTATAAATAATGATATTAATTTCTTTTAAACAGATCCACAATACAATAAAAACTAACTAGTCTTATTTAGCGTGCCGATGCTCATTTTCTTAAAAATAAATTAAAAATTGCAGTTCCAGATCTTGCACTTGTTAAATCCATTCAACTATTGGTTTTCGTCAACTGTATATTGGTGAATCCCTAGAATGGTTAAAGAATAAAAGAGCAATTGAAATTGAAGTCAGAGAGAAGCCTACACTCGTTAAAGCCATTCAAATTCTTCAGTGAATACAGCCATCGGTTTTCTTAAACTGTTCGAATCATTGTCCAAATCCAAAGACCCTACCAAAAATATGCTTCTTTCAAATTCATCTTCTCATGTTAATAGTTACATAAAGCAAATATTAGAGAGGTAGGTACATTAAGAAACGCACATACAAGCCACTACTAAACTAGAATCACACAGCCCAAATTTTAGGTCTTAAAGTTTAGCAAATTACCATTTTTTTTTTCTCTTGTCGACAAAGTAAGTGCTTGTTTGTATACAAGCAAAAACTCCGATTTGCTTTAAAATAAATTGGATTATAAAATATGATATATTTAATTAGAGTCGGGACAAGAAATTGAGTTCTATTATTCTTATAGCATTTTTATAATATATTTTTTTATACTTTTTATCAAATTAATTATCTTATCTCATATTTTTATTTTTATTATTATTAAGAAATTGTACATATAATAATAGACAAATACAATTTCTGATAAATTTAGCCTGTGGGTCAATCTACATAATCTGCAATCGGTTGGACAAGATATTAAATCATTAAAGTGTAAATTTGCCCAAATTAATCCATTAAACTTGCAAATTAAAGAGGTTTGAATTACGAATTTACAAATAAAGGTGCCGCCCATAAAAATAATTATTAAAACTAACTCTAACTAAATTCATTTCATTTCCTAGAATCACTCAAAGCTACCTGTCTTTTGTCTTCACTTCCTCTTTTTTTCATGCCGCCCCTTTTCTCACTCCTCAAATTCAATCGTGATCGTTGGCTGGCTTTAATGGCTAACAGTCCTCAAATTGTGAGTGGGTCCCACTCATAGGCTGTTGCAGCTTCGATCGCAGCTCACACGATGTTGTCCGGTGAGCTTCTTCCAATCGACAACGTTGCCCCAAAGAATACAACCCGCGGAGCTCATCCCCCTTCGATCTGGTACACCACCACCATCCAATAATCGCGAGTTAATACGAACTACGAAGAAATTAAAATTTAATATTGAAATTGCGTTTTTAATTTGCTCTGAGTACAATCATAACTAGATATAATTGATTATTAAAGTATCTTTTAATTAATCTAAATACGTATTAAATTAATATTTCGTTCTAATCTGAGGTGACGCACAAGAAATTGGCCCGCATTGAGATTGGACGTCACTTTGGGTGGTTGTTAGTTCGATGGTAAATGGGGTGGGCCGAAAAACAGCGAATGTACGGATTCTGGATGTTGAAATTAGGAAGTGGTTTTGATACAGTAATGGTAAAAGGGTATAAAAAATAGTTTATAAGAGTAGAGCTTACCTAAAAGCTGTATTGTGAAAAGTTCATTTTAGATAAGTTAATTTAGTCTTTGGATAATACATACTTAGCTTATCTGTAAATTTTAAAAGTGATAAAAGTCTTTGAAATTTAACTTTTAAGAACTTCTAAAAAGTCAAAAGATAATAAAGGTTATTCATACAAACACCATTTTTAGTAATAAAGAAGTTATATCAATTGATAAGCTCTCAAAAGCTCTTCTAGTTTATATCTAAACAGGCCCTAAATGAAGCATTAGATCATACTAGTACGATGGATGGAGTCTTATATTTATAGGTGAGGGTGGTTGATTTTGGAATAAATGGTGGTTACTAATTCTGATGAATTGGTGATTATCTATAGTAGTATTTCGATATGAAGTATGGAGAATTGTTGGATGTCTACTTTCTTAGTTAGGTTGATGATTAGAGATTGTCCAATGATCTTCTATGTTCATGGCTTAGTTTGTCTCAATTAAAAGTTAATTTTGATAGGTTCGGATTTAGAAAATAGACTTAATATATTTTGAGGATGAGTTTCAAGTTGTCTTAATCTGGTTTAAAGTTCAACTTCTCTTAAAAAATATAATTTTAAAAATAATTATATATTAATAATTCATTTTTTTTGGATATCAAAAGTTTAGGTGATATGGGTCTTAGAGCTATATTAATACTATAATTTCTTGACTTAATAGATAAAATTTTATATAACATGATATTATATTTAAATTGATATTGATATTATTTATCTTGAAATATATATTATAAAATATACCTTAATTGTAGTTATATACTTTTCTAATTTTACAATTTAACTATACATAATGTTAATATTGACATATTATGTCCACAAATTGGGTTAAAGCTGGTATTACCTCAAATATTTTGGGTCGGGTTCAGGTTCAAAAAAAAAAAAATGACCCTATCAATATTTAGGTCAAGTAGGGACAAGGATAAACTCATCCTATCTTGTCCCACAAATATCCTTAGTGATAAGGCATGATTAACGCAATGGACCTTCATGTAGAGACATTATCTCATAAATATGGTTACTACTTACTATCTTTTCTTGTAAAGTAGTTAGAGTGAATAGTATAGGATGTCAACATAGGTTGATAATCAGATGAGTTTATGGACTTTTATGGTCCCAAGGAGTCTTGTCATGATGTCGTACCTTGGTCATTAAGGATATCTTAGTGGAGTTCATTAGGTTGGACCTGTATGAGGCTCAATTTATACATTAGATTGGGTAGGTTCGAGTCAGTTGGCTTGACCCATTTTGTCACTTTTAATGAAGGTTGAACGAGAGACGTAAAAGATTGGATAGGAGGTGGAGAAGAGAAAAAGAAAGTATCAAAAGGGTAAAGACAACTTCTAAAAACTTAATATTAGAACTAGAAAGGTTTTTTTTTTTTTTTTCCAAAATTTAGTTAAAAATGGCTTTAAAATTTATTTAAAACCCATTTCAACTCCCTTTTATCCAAAAATGTTTTATTTTAAAATTTAAGTTTGAAAATAAAAATTTTGAAACTTACAACCAACCTAAACGAGATCTTAGCTTTTTATATTTATAATTTGACAAAAAATTGCATATTTTTATTCTTTTATATTTTTGGCTGTTAATTTCTACTTTTAACATTTTTTTATTAAAATTATAAGAAGATTTACATTGTCTGAAGTGCCAATATTCAAAGACTTTGAGGATTGTACTTCGATAGCTACAAGGAATAGCTCTTTGGAGAGTTTTGGAAGCTAGGACTTTTGGAAATTCAAAGGTGGAACACAAGCAACTAGATGACTTGGTTCTATACTCCTTTTTTGTTCTTTATGTAATCTCTATGTATAACAAAAATCCTCAGGGTTAGGGTTGATGAACTCGATTTTGATCTCTATGTAGTTCATTGTTTTTTATTCATATAATTTTATTCTTGTGATTTGTACATCTATCTCTTTGTTTTATGCAATTCTTTAGTTTCTATCACTTTTAGAATTGATTTTTGACTTGCGCAACAATATGGACATTGGGTGTGAGTTAGAATTGGGATAGTTTGTCATAAGTTTAAGTGTATCTAGAAATAGAACATTGAGCTTGTGAGTTCTTATGAACCTTTATTTAAACACTTAGCTTAGTTAGGTATTGTCTAAGGAATTTGGAGTACTAACTTTGGGTAAGATAGTTTAGACTTAAGGAATTAAGCTTTTTTTTTTTGGTAGATCTGAACTACTATCACCAGTATTAGATTACATTGTATTGGATTGTTGCATAATGTGAAGAGGAAGGATTTGTACCCTAGTTGTTTTTAGAATATTGTTGTTGTAGTTATTTCTTCTTATTTTTATAAATCTATATCCATTCTTAAATAGTCAAATAATCCAAATTGGTAGTAGTTGGTACTCTTCAAAGTTCCTCATAGTTATCTTTAGAATATGAAGTTGTTGCATAAGGCGAGGAAGAAAGAAATTTGTACCCTTATCATTTTTAGAATATCGTTGCTATGTTTAATTAATTCTTTTATTTTAATAAATCTATACTCGTTCTTGAATACTCAAAATAATTTAAATAGGTAGTAGTTGGCACTTGTCACAATTTTTCATGAGTATGATACTTTATTTATTAATTTATTACTTGACATAATCAGTACACTTGTCTTTAGTCGAAGGGTTAGTATTTTTATACCTATGTCAACCCTCAATCAACAATATTAACAAAACCCTAAAAATATACTAGCTTCATTTCTTTTTATTTTGACATTTTAAAATTGACATGATATTAATTACTATTTTCCTATTACTTTGTTTTTGATATATTATTAGTATAAAAAGATTTTTTAGTATCGATCAATAAGATAATATCTCTGGTATAACATTCAAAACAATTATCATAAAAGTCAATGATTTTTAATGACATGATAATACATAATTGGTAGACAATATAAAAATTCCTATATCTATAAGTGTATTCTAATTAAAATTCTTTGTTAATTATATCCCTATCAAATAAAGAGAAACAATAATATATAAAATGTCAAACAAATAAATAAGAGAGATAAAAGATATATTAAATTTTATTTTTCTTAATTTATGCTTTATAATCTTAAACGACTTTAGAAAAAGTAGTATATATCTATCATTTTCCGAGATGAAAAGGGACGTTAGTTGTCTATATAAACCGTAATAAGAATAACAATTTTATACGAGAAGAAGACTAGCTATAAACCTAAATTAAAGAAAATGATGTTATTGATAGAAGGATTATAATTAGATCCCCCAAAAATCTAACTTTATGTTCTTAATATGCAAAAAAATATATATATATATATACACACACACACACTAAATCCATTTAAACTAATTAAGAATTTAGTAAAATAAAAAAATGATTGTGTGCGCAAAATTCATACAAGTAGCAATATGGTATACATTATAACGATTTAAGTTATAAAATAAAATTATATGAAAATTTTAAACCACCATGTTATATATATTTTTTTAAAAAGGTAAAACTTTTATTGTTTTGGTTAAAAAAAAAAAACCTAGACGTAATCATAAGTTTGAAAAGGCAAAACCTCTATTGGATAGGGGTTATGTGGTTTAATGGAAAACCAAAACTAGTCTCTAGACAGTATGTTTGGCGAGAATATTTGGCATCCACCACTTGACTTAAACCCTTTTATTACAAGGTTAAGAGCCTTTTAGGCTCGACATTTGGAGAGTCGTGGGTTGTCTCGATTGATCCACATCTTGATTGCAACATGATTGATCACTTTCACCTTTCAAGTTTGGCGCTTAGGAAGTTGTGCACCTTCTTGATAGAACCACACCTCAGTGGAGGCACCATAGATCACCTTCACCTTTTAGACCTAACATTCAAAGGGGCTGTGAATTGTTTCGATCGATCCACACCAAGTTACACTTGAGTAACAACCAATCTATGTTGAAACTAAAATTAATTTCTATGGTGAAAACCATTACCTATAATCTAGGATCAATCACCAATCATTAGAAAATTAAGCAGAAGATGATCAGTTGTTCTTTAGATCAATGTGGTATGGTCTTTCAAGTCTATACACACTCTCTTGAGAGAACCTTGTAACCTTCACTTTACCTTTTTTGATGATGGGATGTCAGAAAAGAAGATAACGATATGTGTGACTTGGGGACCATGACCTATTTATAGACAACCCTAGGATTATCCTTTTGGTGTTTTTATTTTAGTCCATCAAAAAATATAATTACCCTTTAGTCTCTACACATTAAAGGCCTATATTCTATTAGACACATTAAAGCCCAAAATACCCAAACCTTATCAAATCATTTTTAGTTGGGCTTAACCTTAAGTGGCAGTCCACAATATATAATTATTCACATATAAGGCCAACATTGGATTAATGATCCAACAATCTACACTTAAGTAGCCACTTTGCCCCTCTTTAGCTTATGGTGCTATCTTAGTTTACATTAGATGTCGACCTAAATAGTTAAAGTATGGGGTTGCATTTATTATGAAAATAGTCAAATTAATCTATTCCTTTAATTCCATAATCATTTCCTATGAGGTCATGATTCTAGTTCAAGATTCTAGGAAGATCCTTTGATCCTCTCCACCAATTACCAAAAACTCTTTTAAATAGGTTAAGGTAACCAAACCTTGAATAAGTTGCACATTTTGGAAGCATACATTCTACTATTGACGTTTTGAGACATAAGAACCAAGCAGGGTCATTTCTCTCATCGAGAACAATAACTATTGTTTATAATGTAATTAGTAACTAGCGTAATTTTGATATTATTACAAGGATTAATGAAGGATTTATTTATTTAAATTAAGAAAAAATGATTCTACAATATAATATTTATAGATTTTTTTTAAAAGTTACCATTTTAATTTATAAACTTAGATGGAGAGTTTTGTCACCCATAGTAGGTTCTACTCGACTCGAGCAAAATTGTTTCTAGTGGAGGATACCTTGTGGTCTTTACAAAAAAAAAATCAACCTAAACCGATAAAAGATTTTATTGGGGGTGCCAAAACAAGTTCAACTCGACAAGTTGACTCGCCTAACTCGCCATTTTTGATAGGCAAGGAAGGTAGTAGAATCTGCCAACCCACCCAACTCACCAACCTGACAGGTCAACTTGCAAGTTGGGGATAGTCAACCCGCAGCCCGTTTGTTATTATTATTATTTTTGTTCCTTATTCAATTTGACTTCATAATTCCTAAACATCACTAAAAATAAAATCAAATAGTAAGTTACAACTTCCTTCTAATTTTAAATGTGTCACCATTCACCAATAATTATTTTCATTTGCATCCAATTATTTTTATAACTTTCAAATGAAAAAATATAATCCCTCTCTCATATAATTATTTTACACAAATAAAGTTGCAAATAATAATAAAATTATATATCAA
Source organism: Spatholobus suberectus (assembly GCA_004329165.1). Taxonomy (NCBI): domain Eukaryota; kingdom Viridiplantae; phylum Streptophyta; class Magnoliopsida; order Fabales; family Fabaceae; genus Spatholobus; species Spatholobus suberectus. The sequence goes on from CM014733.1 coordinate 2,255,525, forward strand.
AGTGATATAATGTGTATTAAAAATTATTTGATCCAATTCAATTAGATAATGACAAAAAATAAATCAAACTCAATTGTTTTTTATTTATAAAGTGGGTGGGTTGAAAGTTGGACGTGTCAACCCGTCCTTTTTTTAACCCCCTAACCCATTTTAGCAAGTCAACTTGTCAACCCGCTTTCTTTTATAACTTGCCGACCCTCTCCTTACCCCTTGGCGGGCAAAACCATCAACCCGTTGCAAAGCGAAGAGAGTGTAATTCTCTAACCCACTCCTCGCCGCACAAGTCAACCCGCCCTGTCCCGCTTTTGGTGGGTTGATGGTGGGACAGGACGAGATAGCCCGATTTGCCACTCCTAGACTTTGTAAGACTGGTGAATTTAGGTAGCACTTGACTCTGTATGTTTGGATTGATTATTGATTTATGAGAAGGTTTGACAAGGCATTGCATGGGCTGTTGGATTTCATTTATAAAAATGGTGAATCGGTATTGATATAGAACCAAATTTGGAATAGTCTACGACCAAGAACATAGTCTACTTGGTGGCCATCGCCTAATGACACTTGCTCAATGTAATTGTCAAGGGATATTCGGATTACTAGGTTCCTGCAATCTCAACCTTAAAATATGTGATTTTCTTATTTTGAGACCTTCAGAATTCGGATAGCTTAACTAATCTTCACTTGAAATGGAAACATAAATTAAGTAATTATGAAATTAGCATGTATATAATACAGCTAGAGCTAACCCAACAAACACATATCAACTCTGTTGTTATTGAGTGTTAATAATGGCACTCTAGTGCCAAGTTCACACACACAAGATAAATCAAATAGCAGATTAAGTGAAGATAGAAAGTCCGTCGGTTTTGCTTTGCAAATAAGCATAGCATGAATCGTCTTAGTCCCAATCCGTGCTAGATAATGTTTGTGGATCTCCTTTTCCTTCTTTAATTTGAGGGTAAGACTTGGTTCATCAATGCTTGGTACTTCTCCTGTAAAATTAAAACGCATACGTGCTGTTTGTCAGAGTGCCTCAACGGTTTCCACTAACATGAATGTGATTCTAGTCCTTAAATATTTGTTAAAACCATTAATAACATATACAATGGAGTTGGTCGATTAAAATTACAACGGCAGATTATATAAGGATGATATGTATGATGATTAACTGGGTCTTGTTTTCTCTATTGTTGAATACTTGAACTCAAATTAAACTAAGAAAACAGAACCAGATATGTTAGATCTTACTTCTCTTGAAATGACGATTGAAGAGTAGGCTAGTAGGAGAGGGAACAAGTCAATTTATTGTAGGAAATCTTCAGGCAATTCGGATCCTCTCCTGCAGCTCTTTCAATCCTCTCCCATCAAAAATATTAACCATACATTTACATCCAATGATCCAAATAAATCAAGCTAACAAAATAATAAATAGTTAATCTAGTTCTTGCATTGGTTAATATAGTTCTAAGATCAGTCCATTATAAATATGAGACCGGTCAATGACAATGTGGACTTGATCAATTTTTCAATGAGATTGGTTAATAACACTGGAATTGATCAAATTACTTCTTAAATTAGTCAAAAAAAAAAATCGGCTGAAAAGAGGATGGAGAAAGAGTTGTTAGAGATTATCCAAATTAAGTATTCAATCAGATATGCCTCATCAGTAAGTTATAATTAAAAACTACATATGTAAGACGATCACTGATGCCAACATTTAGCTCAATGGGAAAAAATGTTTAGTCCATTAATCATACCATAAACGTTGGTAACAGAAAAAGATTGACAATTGAGGGCATAAGATATATAGCGACGATGTAGTCTAAAAACATATTAGATAATGTTGAGAATTCATCAACAGTAAATTGAAGAATGAACGAAAACAAAAAGAATACAAAAAATTAACGAGGTTCGGCAAGGGTGTTTACGTTCTCAGGAGCAGAGTGGCTGTATTTCTTATTATTCAGAAATAGGACTACAACTAATATAAATACCGCACAGTAAAATTTTACAAAATTACTCCAGCTTCTGTCCACTTATCATAGGATAAAAGCCATGCACAATAGATAATATGAGGAATTGCATCACAATATCTGAAGCTTGATAGTCGTGGAGAAATTTGTGTTCGATGCACTAATCGACATTAGGGACGAGCTTGCATTCTTGGAATTGAATAATTGGCCAGGATTTCTTGCTTTATATATTAGCTCTTGTAGCATGCATACTAATTGTACAAAGGGGGAACTAAATCAGTCAACATGTTTTTTGTAACAATATGGATTGGATCGTTTATCTAGCTCATGGTATTACGTTAGACTAGTTAACATGGCAGGTTGCTGCAGGAACATATATTTTGTGCTATAATCACTAATTAACCCCAAAAAATTAACTAATTAAACACACTGTTTCAGTCCAACTTATTTTTTGTTAAAAAAGGAAGAGAATTTTGATAGACACAACACTTCATCAGCACCTATAGTAACTGAACCAAGTAACTTTGGAAAAAGAGAGTTAATGTGTGCTTGGTTTCGCGTTGCACAACTTCAGAATTGCATTGTTGGCCATTAGACGGGAATTTCACATGTTTGGATTTGTTTTGGTGAATTGCTTCTAAGAGTAAAATAGATTTTCACCAAAGCAACTAGGAGTAGCTTACGCGTTGAAGGTAAATCGATTCTCACTTATGGGTATTTGTGATTTCACGTCGTTGCCCTTCATTCATGCTTTTGACAGCAATATTCCAGCAGCCACCTACGCTTTTCATAAGACACTTCCATCATTTGCAAATTGGTTTGGTGTGAAGAAGAAGATCAGTGCCTTAATAGAAGGAATTAGGTCACGGTTACCGAATTGCAGCTGGATCCTCCTACCTCATGAATCCAACAGTCAGGATCTTCTAAAGTTTCTAGGCCATTGGATGTCACCTACTCGTGTTGCTGCAACGGAGCTCAAATGGCTAATTGTAATGCAATTGGAGGCTTGTTTGTGTACATGTGAGCTTCGGTTGAAGTGGCTTGTTTGTCGATTAATTATATTTTATTAATGAATTATCAATAAACATATAATTAATTACAACATAAAATAAATAAAAAATTACGGACATTAAAACTCATTTTGGTAATTACATACTCAAACTCAATTTTGATTCAAAGTATCCAACAATATTTTCTTAAAAAAATACTTTTCTAATATCTGTTATTAAAACAAAAATCATCTTATTCAAAATTAATTTTAACCACAATTAATTTTATAAAATTACGTTAATCTAAAATTAATTCTATTCCCGCCAATCCAAACACACACTTAGACGACAAGCTCCAAGCTTGGCACTTTCCTAGATTCTACACGTGTAACGCGTCAACCACAATTTCTGTAACCATGAAAACAGAATAAAGGAATTCATGTTAGTCAGAGTGCCCTTTGAGAAATCGATTCCACGCATACAAATTAGCTGTTCCAATGGCATAGACAAATGTGCTTGTTGTTTGTGCTATGCCAAAAGGAAGTCCGAAGTCGCAAAAGGAAGTCCGAAGTCGAGTGTGCAGTATGATTCAGAAATATTAAAAACTTCAATTTGTGGAGCCTGTACGCCATTTGACACTGCAAGAAGCCAAAAAATACGAGGAGAGCAAGATAGCTTAGCCAAGAGTGTATTATAAAAAGCTTTTATCTCATATTTAAGAATTTTAATATGCTATAATTCTTGGATTTTATTCACATAGCGAGAGAGGAGGGATAGGGCGGAGCAAGATTGGAATAGCTAGCAGTCAAATAGTACATTAATACTAATGTGAGTAGGGCCAAATTAAAAAAATATTTAAAAAGAAGTAATTTTTATACGCCTTTTTTTTTTCATTTTTTTAATTTTTCTGTAATTTTTTTAATTGATTGTGTCTGAAATTCAGCTGTTAAAGTTTGTATTCATATAAGAACTAATCTGGGAATATTTGCATTAAAATTACAGAAATTATTTATGAAAATTTGAGGGGTGGGGGATCCAATATCCTCGTGGCAATGATATATGCCCCTACGAAGAGGGCCACCCCTATATATCTGGGTTACCAAAAAAAAAAGAAAAAGGAAAAAGCCCTTTCACATTATAGACGTTCATTTCCGTTTGCTTGCCTTGGTCCAATTGTATGTGATCTTGTATGATTGATTGATTGATTGTTAACTGTATGAATGGGAGTTGAAATCTTACAGCTGACAGAATGTCCAATTCGGAAGCCATGGAGATCATTTCAATTTGGAAGATGCATAACAAACAAGAAACGGTCGATAGATGAGGCTATTCACACCTGATCCTCTCTTGGCAAGTTTATTGATGTGTTGTGTCAGATAGATAGCGATGGCTACATTAAATAATAGGATAGATTCCTGGTTCAATTCATATCTTGCATTTCATCTTGTCTTGATAACAAGATATGGAAAACTGATCGATGGCAATTGCTGTTGAAATGTTCACGTAGTACGGAGTTTTATTGCGCTAAATTATGAATTCAATATTATTATTGTTGATTTTTTTTTTTTGGGGGGGGGGGGGGGTGGTATGCATTTTGGGTATCTATGATTTTGATCATATGATTACGAAATGACACGATTAAGTACTGAAATATTAACAATAATGTATTGTAATATTATTATTAAAATAGTTTAAATATGATAACAATTATTCAAATTATAAGTTTAGGACTTTATGGTTTGAGGGAGAAAAAAAAAAAGAGGAAAGGACGAACTTACGATGATAGTTTACTAAAATGGTCATGTTTGTTCGAATTATTTTTATGTCCAGCTGTTAATTTTTTATGGTAGGTATGAATTGTAAAGGGAGAGAAAGAAGGAGAAGTTAAGGATTAAATAGCTTTTTTGTCTCCACAAATATACCAGTTTTTGCTTTTAGTTTTTATAATTTTGTTTTGTTTATGATCCTTATAATGTTCAAATCTTTCATTTTTTGTCTTTCTCGTTAGTCTCGTTATAAAAACCCTTACGTGACTCCATCTAACCTTACCAAGTAAGCATTTTTATAGCATCACCAAGTAGGCATTTCTGTAACGTGACAGTGCCATGTGTCAATATCTGATAGAGTCATGTAAACGTTTTTGTGATGGAAAGACAAAAAACGAAATGTTTGAATATTATAAGGATCATAAACAAAAAAAAATTACAGAGATTACAAGCAAAAACTGATATATTTGCGGGACAAAAAATGCATTTAAACCAAAAATTAATAATACCTATAAATATATTATAGTGTCAATATTTTTTAAAAATATTTAGCCTCTCTTTTATATGTGGTAAACTTAATTTATAAAATACAGAAATTTATGGTTAATATATCATTTTTTCATTTTGCATTGGTTAAATTAAAAATTGAAACAATTAAATTAGACAATGGATAAATAAATATATATATTGCGAATAGAAATTACAAATTTTAAATAAAAATAATGAAAACATGAAGAACATTTTAATGGCTATGAGAAATATTTTTATAATGATTTTAGGGAAACAAGAAAGCTTGCATGGAAAATTAGTAATATTATATCATCTTATAAATTTTCCTAAAATTTTTCTTAATATTTTATAAAAAAATATTAAATAAAAAATAAATATATTTAATGTTCTAGAAATTTAAAAAGACATTTAATACTTTTTATCTCATTATAATGTTAAAAATTGTAAGATTGCTAGTAGATAGAAATGATTAGAAGAGATGAAAATGATTAAAAATTTCAGACTTCAAGACACATTGAGAAAGACTTGGAGGCACATTGACAAAGGTCTTGTCATTAAGGAGAAGAATGAAGAAATCAATGTCCTTTGATAGTTGGAGATTTGGAATAAAGAAGAATAGGATAGCATTCTATCCTATTTGTTCTTACAATCCTCTAGAGTTATAGACCTAGTTCTTCTCTAAGCCAGTCTCTTGGTTGGTGTGTAAAAGATGCTTTACCCTAATATAGAATCCCTACATATATTCAAGAGGGGTGAGAATCATAGTCCCTTGAGGTCGCTAGTCGTCCAACCTTTCTTCTTTTTTAGTGCTAGAGAGGGGACTAGGTCTAGGACTTTAGAAGGAGTATAAAAACACTATTTAAATTCATAATAAACTTATCCAATTAATTTATTTTATTTCTTTTATTAGTTAAAAATTTTCCTAAAAGGAAAGCTAGGTTAGAGAGTTAAGATACGATAAATAATTTTTTCCTTTTCATTCTTATCCCTATATTGTGTACTACTTATTTCTATTTTAGTTTTTTTTTATTTGATGCCACGCTTGAACTCACGCTTTGTTAATTTGATAAGATATGTTCAAACCACAAAGCCATGAGAAGAATTGACCCATTTAACTTATACCCCGTGCAGGCTTTAACTAGATGATACTTAGCCCATTTAAATGTGGGCTTGTATGTATTAACTTGTTTAGCTTGCGTGATTAAACAAGTTTAGCTTGTGGGTTATAGACTAATCCGTTTAATCCATATAAATACTTTTTGATTATTTTTAATATTTTTCAAACTTTTTTAGAGATTTTAATTTCTTTTTGATTTTTTAAAAATATTTTTACTTACATCCACATGCAACTACGAGTTGGACGTGGACCATATATTTCATGAACCCATTTACTTCATGGGCCCATTTGTCTATTTACTTCATAAACCCATGTATAGCTTACTCTAGTTACTACCATCATCTTTGCCCCACTTTTATTATCACTTGTTTGTCACCATTACCTCTTCCCATCGTCATCATTACTTACACCCTTCCACCACCATAACAATCACTGTCATTGTCGCCACCATGAATCATTGCCCATATCACCACTCATTGTTGTCATCGCCATTACTACCTTCATTTCGCCACTGCCGCTATTACCATCACTACTGCTATAACTATTGGTTGAACTATCACGGTCACTTGTATCGTCACCATTATTTCTGTCTCTATTACTAATGTTACTGGCACCCCCACCAATGTCACCCCACCCCACCATTATTATTATCACCACCATTATCACCATTGTCAATGTTATTTTTGTCATCTACTGTCACTACAATCACCCACATTTGCCATTAGTGTAAAGATTTTTATACTGTTAACTAAATAAAAATTATTTTAGATATGACTTCTAAAGTAATTTCTATAAAAGTTAACAATTTTCAATTATATGACAATCTATAATTAGATGATAGTATATATATTTTACATTTTCGGTGTATTCTAATTAAATTTTAAAATATTTCAATATTTTTTGATAAGGGAATTGATAAATCTACAACTGATGTAGATTTATAGAGCTATTTTACATGATATTTGCACTTGCTGAAAGGAAATTTATGAGAAATTAACCCAATAACAGGACATTTCATGGAATAAATTGTTTTGTAGTTTTTATTTAAAAATTACATGATTTCTTCGTGTCTATTTGGGTTTTGATAAAGACAAGAAAAAAATGAGCAAGAGAAAAGGATGACTCTTAGGTGGAAAACAATGGAATTTTCTAGTTGCAAAAGATAGAAGAAGTGGCGCTTAGCGCCACATCTGGCACCTAAGCGAAACAGGGCTTTTGGAGAAAGTGGCACTTGGCGCCAGACACCCGACATTAAAGAAACTAGCGCTCGGCGCCAGAACATTGACGTATTTATGAAGAAAGGGGCGTCCAGCGCCAAATAACACTACGCCCGGTGTCAGACACCCAGCACTAAAGAAACTGGCGCCCGGTGCCAGAATGTTGATGGATTTCTAAAGAGGTGGCGCCTAGTGCCAGTTTGACCTACGCCAAGCGCCAATGCATTCTAGACTTTCTATTTTGCAAGCCTAGTTTGTTTTACGACCCATATAGCCTAAACTTACTATAAAAAGGAGAAAATATACATTTTAGGTAATTCTTGAACTCATCTAAGGACTAGGAGTGAGGAATAGCTTGAAGATTCATCTCTGCCTTTGAATCTTGAAGAATCAGGGTTTGATTCTCAAGATTCATTACTTCTTTTCTATCTTTTTTATTTTATTTTTTTGTATGTTTAGTTTCTTTATGAGTTTCTAAACCCTTTTGGGGTTAGGTTAGGATGAACTGTGATTGGAATCCTTTGTAATTTGTTTTTTCTTCTAAACCTTTTGATTATTAATGCAATTCAGTTGTTAATTTTATGCTTAATACTTTTTCTATGCGTAACACCCATTAGAAATTGATTTATAATTCAAACCTTGCAATTGGGAAATTGGGGTTTGAATCGTTCCATTTTAGCAACCATATAATTTTTGAACCTAGGAATAGGAAGAAAGGTTGTATGCCTTCGCATTAATTTCTTGCTTTTAATGCTTGTGACTAAGTTTGTTTGCCAAAGGGATTAGGGTGTGAAATTAGAAACAAAGGGTTTATCGCCTAAGGAATTAGGCTTGAACTAATTTAGAGAAATTGAAGATAAATTGCCTAATAGGAACAGGTTTAGAAGGGAAAGAAATAACATTGGGAGAATATCACCAAAGATTTTGAAACCTAATCGTCTTATTCATTAATTTTCTAAACATCACTTAATTGCATTCTCATTTTTATTTTGCTCTTTAATTTCTAAAATCACAAAAAATTCAAATCTTCCTTTAATTCATAAACATAAAACCAATTTTTGGTTGAATTGAAATTAAAACCACTATCTCTATGGAGACAATATTTTACTTTCACTTTATTACTTGTACGACTGGTACATTTGTTGTGATCATAATAGGAATAAATAAAGAGTACAAAAAAAAATTCTAATGATAAATCTATAATATATATAAAGTAATCCTTATAAAGAGGAAAGTTGGACAGGTGTCATCACCACAGGAAAAGCTTTCTTAAGAAGACTATGCAAAACCTTCCATTTATAGAAACTTTTAAGATTGGTAAGATAGTGGGCTGAGTTAAGTAATTACATTATGGTTGTTCCAATGTAGTGCTCTTAATAGAGTTAAGGTGGTTTACTGGTTTGAATCATTAGATGTGCGAGTTAATGTGACAATAATGCAATTACGCATTTCGAGTGAGTTAGTGGTTGAAAATTGTGGGAATTTAAAAAAATTTCAATAAGTAATTGATACTCCTTTAAGCATGTGTTCTTTCTTCTTGCCCATTCATTTTCATTCTTCTTTCACACACCTCCTCTTTTCTTACTTATTTACTCTGCTGATGCTTTTCAATCTTTTCTTTGAACTATGACTTTATGCATTCATGTGTTCACATATTCTTTATTTGGGTTTCAGATTCGTGATTTGAAATTGGGAGTTTCTGAATGGTTCAACATTTCAATGGAGGTGCGATAAGGAGTGGAACAGATGGCTTGTGATAGCCTAAAGCAACAACAACATGCAGAACTTCTTCAAACTCTAAATTCCTTTCTGTAAGTGTCACATGCTTCTTTGATTGTATTCTGCAAATGTTGTTGCTTAATCTTGTTTTAAGTTTGCCTTCTCCTATTTTTCTTCACCCAGAAAGAATGGTGCGCTGTTTTTAGTTTTCCATCTCTACGCATTTCTAAAATTTGGAGTTTATTGTTTGTTAAAGAACGAAAAAACGAGAGGATTGGATAACTTTCTTTTAAATTTTCATGTAGGTTTTTTGACATTATCCTTGCCTTGCATTTTTAATTCCCCCCCTTTTTCATCTTCTCCGGTTGTTATTTGGTTAAGCTTCACTTTCTAGTCACTACCTCTACAATTTCCATTCAAGTCATCTCTATCTCTTTGAGTTTTCACTGTCCCACACTTTTCTATTCTGTTTTGATGTAGTTTTCATTTGCTCAGATTATTCTAAGTTTGATTTTGTTAAAATATATAGAAAATATAAAAGTTATTGATTAATGGATTTGGAATAACTTTTCCTCCTCTGTGATTTTGTTTGTTTGTTTTTTCTTTTGTATTAAAATATCTTATCTTATTGTGTAATAAATCTTATTGGTGTATAGTTTTACTATTCAAATAGAGCCTTTAGATGTATTTATTAGGAAGGGTTTGTTATGTTTAAATCTTTTGATTTAAACTTTTTTTCATTTGGTTTTGATTATATAATTTATGCAAACCATTTCCAATTAATGAAGGATTGCTATGTGAGTTTCATGTTTATTGTTTTGACTACTTTACATGCATGACAAGCATGTATAACATATGAATCTGAGGCCAAAGAGCAAAGGCAAGATAATGTTTATTTCATAACATATAAATCATTTTCTTAAAACCACATTTTGTGTAAATTGAAAAACATGTCATTATTTAATAAAAACATGTTCTTCCCTCTCTTTTTTTGGTGCCATTGTGTTCTTCAAACATTGGTGCTTATGTGTCAATCTTAACAATTTGATAATACAAAAATATATATTTTAGGTGTATCTATGATGATTATTGTATATATTGAATATTGTAGGAGAACTGGAGGAGATAGAAAGATCCTATAACTTAAATGTGCAGCAGTCAAAGAATTCTTAATTGGTCACATAGATCTTTTGGAATCAACGAGGATACAACCATTGTGGTTGACACAATCAAAGGATGAAATGTTTGTGGTATTTTTTAATTTTAAAGAGGTTTTTTGTATTAGTGTGTTTTCAATATATAGTGTGTTTTCCTTCTGCAAGGTACCTCCTGAACCAAAGGATGTATTGAAATAGTCTAGCTGGTTAGCCTACATCACTAGTATGTATTGAAACAAAGGATCTGCATAGAGTAAGCCAAAATTTGCTGCTAAAAAGGTTTACGTTTGATAATTTCATGGAAAAATAATTGATTGCCTAATTTTTGTGTGATGCTTTTTTTCATTTTTAGGCTCTTCTATCTTGATGTTTTACTGGAGGTTTAGCATTTATACTACGCTGCTAAATTTTTAGGAATTGTTTCTTAAAATGACCAGAGTAAAATGCTTAAGTGATGCCAGGTTATGTAGATAACAAATTTGCAACAAGTGTAACTGAATCACTATTAATGGACTCTAAATCAAACTTCCTTCTACATAGCATTTTTGCAAGGTAACACAAAAAATCTATAATACAAGCTAAGAAAAATTGACCCAACCCCCCTAAGCATACTAGGTTCATCTATAAATTTTATAATTATTATTCTACAAGCATCTTCAATTTAAATTCCAATTTACACTTATACATTTTTTGCGTCAATCAAGTATATTTGAACTAACCTCACAAACCCCTTGATCAGCTGTCAAGGTTTGCAACAACAATTACCTTATTTATTTATTATACTTTGGTTATTTGTCTCATTAACATTATTAATGAAGGCTGCAAGACTAAAAGCCATTACATGAACTTGGAACATTTGGGCCCCGTATCTGCATAGAGGAGTACTCAAAGTTCTGTACTAACAAATTTAACTAGTGAAATATACTGTAAGGATGGTACTTTTCATAATTCTTGTAACCTAAATATTTATTTGATTGTAATGATGTTGTCAATTGATCTTTTGAAAATAACATCGTATGTAACCTTTTCAAAGGAACTGCATCAAATCGAGAAATGTGGTCTGACAATAGACAAAAGAGAATAATAGCAGTTCAAATTGAGTCAGACATTTATTGTGAGCAAAAACAAAAGGTAATAACATAGTTATACACATATACATTCTAAATTATTGTTCTTTCTATTCTTTAAATTTTGGTCTCATTCCATTCTTTTATTTAATCCACTGTTATGAAAAGACTGTTATTTCATATTATATAAGACAAGTGTCAATAAAGGCCAAAGTCATTTTAAAGATTCATCCATTTTATCCTTTTTTGTAACATGAACTTTCCTTTCAAAACAATGCAAATAAAACTTAAACAACTAAATAGTATTCCCTTCAGAATGATGCAGATCTTATCTTTGATCATGGTTTCATGCAATTCTTTATTTCCCAATAAATGCCAACTACGTCTGTAGTTTGTGGTGGACATAAATGATATTTTTTTTTGCAGGCATCTTTCAAAAAATGTGATCTTCAATTGCTATGAAATTGCTTCTCCAAATAAAAACCATCTTACCCTCATTTAGAAACTATTTGCACACTGATTTCGTTATTATTCGTTTAAGGAAATGTTTTATCTTTACACCTCTATAGATTGATTTCAAATGTTATTGCAGAATGATTAAATTCTACTTTTTTATTTTGAAATTAGCTTATTTTATGTAAAAACTTGGAAATCACTTTTTCAGTAACTCAGCTCGTGTTTTTTAACTCATTACTTGGAAAAAGGGGGAATTTCATGGGTGACTTATTTTGTTTTGTGATATCACCAATATATAATTTGCTATTGAGGTAATCTATTTGAGATATATTTTGAAAAATTCTGCAAGTCATGTGGTATTTAATTATTTTGTAATAGTTCATATTTGTTTATTTGTGAAACATACTCCTTAACATTGAGATTTAACACTGCCTTACTTAATATATAAATTATTAATATATTATTATTGACACTTTCTAAAAATGTGTTTGACTGGTAGATAGCATTTTGTTTTCTTTTTAGGGAAGAGATTGACTTTTAAAACCATAATAATCTTTGTTTTTTGTTCAAATATATGCGTAATTTGGTTTTCGTGCTAATCTTTGTGTTACTTGCCTATTTCTACATTGTCTTATACTCTTAATATGTAGGCTACTTGCCTGCTAGTAAAAGGTTTTTTGAACAAAAAAAAGTGAAATATTTTTTAGTTACATGCTAGAAGTTTCTATTGGTTATTGAAAAATTGACATATCTTACAGGTTGATCTTTCTAGTTACATGGTTTTTTCTTCCACTACTAACTTCACCAACTGGTTTAAGACATTCTCTACAATATTGAACCCAGAAAAGGTAACATATTACATTTGCAAAATAATTATTTTATTCTAAAAATAAGATGAAAGTAATTTCCATTTACTCTGATCTACTTAAATTGTATATTTTTTTATGCAGGATTCCATGAAAATAGGTAAGACTTTTTATAAGTATTGGGGGAAACTCTATTGCCTGAACTAGTTACTAGGATGGACCCATATAGGAATGTTTTAAGTTGAGGTTTATGCGAGGCATGACAAACCATGTTTCAATCATGGTGTCTTAAAGATAGTAGAATTTTATGTGTTGACTGAAGTTCATGTTGTGAATTCCATTATATAGGAGACAATTTTTTTAACATTAGGATTTTTAAACTTAAATTTGTTCAAGTTGATTACCCTATTCCAACTATCAAAAACATACCTACTCATTATATGTTTGAAGAGGACTTCTTTAGAACTACAAAAGCCTCTTTAAACCCTAATGAGGTATATGTTAATTGTTTGTAATCATTCTTTAGAACTACAAAAGCCTCTTTAAGCCTATTAGTTGTGGTCAACTGTTTATTTATTCTTATGTGCAGGACTTTATGAAGCTTAGCAGTACATTCAATTTTTTTGGAAGGAACATTTGCTTGTGAGGAATGTAGAAATGATTGGTCTAGAGAGAAATGTTTCTTTGCTATAATTATTTAAAGACTTAAATGGTTTGGTTTATATACTTGCAAGTGTCCTGAAAATGGCTGAGTTTTACTAGCTTAAAACAAATCATAAAGCTTGGTTACATTGTGTGGGAGACAACAAGTTTCAAATGAAAATAGTTTTTCTTAAAAGAATTGAAATTGCTTACTTAGTAGTCATACTAGACTTTTATGTAGCAGACCTTAATGACCTCAAGGACTCTTATTTAGCTAAGCAAAATTTGGCTTAACAAAATGATGAACATGAAAATGAGGTTGATCAAGAAATGAATGTTATTCCAAATCAAAACCCTGTTCATGTTAATAATGGTGATGGGGAAGAGTGAAATGAGGACAAGGTCCTTTTTGAAGTTGATGTTTATTGAGGATAAACATTGGTGAGTTAAGAAATACAATTTTATTAATGTGTTTCATTAGTGTTTATCTAGTGACATTTCTCATGGGCTAGACCTAAGAATATAAAAGAATCTCATAGGAGAAGTTTCTAATTTGGAGGTACAAGGCATTGAGCTTACTAAAATTGAGACATTGGTACTTGATAATGTTATCTTTTAATCTTCTATTGTAAACTATAATTTGCAGGTTTTGCAAGATAATAAGCGAAAAACATGAACTAGCTGCTATTAAGAAAGAATTATGAGGAAAATTTGCAAAACTTATTGCTATTAAAGTATGAATTTTTTTTTTTACGTTGAATTACTTATTTTTAAGCATTTGTATTGAGTTAGTTAGTGGAACTTTCTCTCTTCTTCTTAGCAATATTGCATGAAAGAGATTGAAACTCGAAAACTTGAGGAGTTATTGGATAACAAGTTGATCCTGAAAGAAAGGTAAACTCTCATGTGTTAAGAAGACTTGGAAACTACCAAAAGGCTTGAGGAAAATTTGAAATCAAAGCTACAAAAAGGAAGAATCTAAGGCGGATTTGAATTTCCAGATGAAGAGAGAAGATAAGGAAAACCGAGTGAGTACTGTTGTTAGTGAGTATTGTTGTTCAGCATTCAAATGAAGTTGTATCCTTCGTCGACCCCGAGTTTGATATTAATGAAAATGAAGCAAGTGAAATTGAATGTGAACAAAATTACAAATGATATTGTTGATGTTCGCGCTTCTATTGAATCACTCAATAAGAAATTAGAGATGGAAATACTATAACTCGAGAAAACTTGTGGGAGGTTAACTCAGAATTCTACTACACTTGAATTAGACAATTTTGTAAGGAAATTTATAAATTTGCATGATTCTATCAAAGCTACCACCTCTCCATCATTCCACTGTCTTTTATTCGTAAGGATATCCTTCATGAATTGAGTATAGGTGGGCATTTGCTCAAGAGCTTCTGCAAAAGGAATGTTGATTTGGAGCCTATTAAAAATATCAAGGAATTTGACAAAGGCTTCACCTTTGTCCTTCTTTTTCTTGGGAGGATATGGCATTTTAACATAAGAAGGAATCTCTTGTGGCTTGTCTTCGTCTTCCAAAAGCTGTTTTTTACTTTTTCTGAGGATAGAGTTCTCATCCATTAATTTTAGCCTTTTCTTTTCAGAGTCCCCTACTTCTTTCTTTGTCTTTTCCTCCTTTTTTGAGACTTTTTCATTAGAGACATCACCATCTCTAACTTTAGAGCTTGCACTTGCATAATCAATAGTTTTACCATTCCTTAGAGTGATAACATTACAATGCTCTTTGGGATTCTCAGTGGTGTTGTCGGAAAAACCACCGCTTGACTTTCCGCCATCTGCTTAGCTAGTTGCCCCACTTGAGTCTCCAAATTTTTAATGGAGGCATTAGTGCTCTGCACATCTCCTCTAGAGAAGGGCTTCTCTCGCTCTATTGCTATTGCTAACGGGGCCCCTTATTTGGTTGAACCCCATCCCATCTCCATGAAAAATTGGGGTTATCTCTCCACCCTAGTTTGTATGTGTTGGAGTAGAGATTGTACTTTTGCATCCCAAAGTTTTTGACATAATTTACATTTTCTTGAGAACTTCTTTTAGGAGCACATTCCCCATCGGCATGTGGGCCTTCACAGAAAACACAGTGCAACTCCTAGACTGATTGAACAAGGGCAGCCTAAGATCTCTGGTATCCAATTTGCATGAGCTTTAGTTGCTTAGCGAGAGATTCTAGTTGGTTTGATGTAAGCTTCTGTTGTGCTAGCAGGGCACTTTCTGTATCCAGCTCCAATATTCCTCTCCTTAAACTTGGGCCTTTATCATATTGGATGTTGTACTCATTAGAAGCGATAGACTCAATAATTTTTATGGCCTTTGCAGCAGTCTTGGTGTTCATGGTGCCTCTAGCTGAAGCATCAAGGATTATCCGAGTTTGGCCCCTTAGACCAACAAGAAAGTAATGCACCTGCATAAGATCATTAAAACTATGATTAGGACTTTTTTAAGGAGAGGCTTATACCTCTCCCAAGCATCAAACAAGTCCTCGCCTTCCTTTTGCTAAAAATTGATTATATGATTTCTCCTCTAGAGATCATCCCATCCCAGGAAGCAAGGACTTTTTGTGGCTAAGTCTGGAGCCATTCCTTGGCATCATCCTTCAAGGTCAAAGGGAACAATATGAGTTTGATGGCCTCTTCTAGAACGTCCTGGAATTTCACTATCTCACAAATCTCTAAGAAATTAGAGACGTGAGTGTTGGGATGCTCTATCTTTCCTCTAGCAAATTGGTTCTGTCACAGCAAACTCAAGAGTGCTGGATTAACTTGGAAGTTAGTATTGATAGGAGGATTAACTCAAGAGTCGTAGCGAGTCCATGAAGACCCCCGTTGTTGTAAAAATCACCAAGAGTGCACCTAGGCTGTGGCAGTGGCTGTGGCTGTTCTTGTTGTTGCTCCTCTTCCATTGCTTCGTTGGCTTCTGCCTCAAGAATCTCCTCAAAGGTATGAGAGGAACTAGTTTCGCACTTCTGAGCTAAAAGCCTTTTCTGTTGTTTTCTTTCTTTAGTTGCTTTTGTGAGACCCTTTGTAGTTTTCTTAATCTCTGGGTCATAGATTAGCCCTTGTGGACCTTGATTGCGTCTGTGCATATACTAAACAACAGAAACCATGAGAAGCAAAGGTGTAGAATAAAAAAAAAAAAATAAAGCAAAAATAATTTGAATAAAATAAACATAAATTAAAATAACTAAAAAAATTCAATAAGCAATTATATGGTTGGATTGGTATTAGATGCACAATCCCCAGCAACGGCGCTAAAAACTTGTTAAGATCACTGCAAGTATACCGATCGTACAAGTAATAAAAGGAAAAGTAAGAGTTATCGTCTCCACAGGGATTATGGTTTAATAACAATGCAACCAAATAATTACTCGTGAATTTAAGAATTAAAAGATGAATCCGAGGATTTTGTATTTTTTTAATAAAAAAAAAGAACAAAGAACCCAATTTAAAGTTGTTTGGAAAATTAATGAATAAAAACGGTTAGGTTTTAGAATCCCTTTGATTCTCCCCTGAATTCCAAACCCCTTCTTGTTAAGTAATTTACCTTCCATTTTTCTAACTTAGTTTAACCCTAATTCCTTAGGCGATAAACCATTTAATCCTAAGGATGAACCCTAATCTCTTAGGCAAACAAAATCAATTATAAGCATTAAGAGAAGAAAATTTATGCGAAGACATACAACCTATTCCTATCCCTAGGCTCAAGAGTTGTATAGTTATTAAATTGGAACGGTCTAAACCCCAATTTCCTAATTGCAAGATTTAGATTACTAATCAATTTTTTTAATAAGTGTCAATCATAGAAAAGCATTAAATGTGAATTCAACAACTAAATTAACAAAACCAAGAGAAGGATTTAAAAAAGAAATTGATTACATTAAGTTCAAATCAAGTTAATCTTAACCTAACCCCAAGGGGGTTTAGAAACTCATAGAGTAGCTAAACACAAAACAAAAGGAAAAAAAAAAAAGATGAAAAGAAAGCCATGAATCTTGAGAATCAAACCCCTATTCTTTAAGATCTAAAGTCGGAGATTAATGTTCAAGCTCTTCCTCGCTTTTGGTCCTTAGTTGAGTCCAAATAATACACCCAAATGTATATTTTCTTCATTTTATAGTGAGTTTAGGTTAAATGGGCCGTAAAAAAAACTAGACTCACAAAACAGAAGGTCTGGAATGCGTTGGTGCCAGGTGTAGGCCAAGTTGGCACCAAACACCACTTCTTTGAAAATCCATTAGCGTTCTAGCGCTAGGCGCCAATTTCTTCAACACTAGGCTCCTGCCCAGCACTGGGCGTAGTGTTATTTCGTGTTGGACGCCACTTTTTCAAAAATCTATCAATGTTTTGGCACTGGCGTAGTGTTATTTGGTGCTGGGTACCACTTTTTCGAAGCCCTGTTTCGCTTCGATGTTGGCGTGGCTCTGAATGGTGCTTGGCACTGCTTTTTGTATCTTTTGCAGCTAGAAAATTCTATTGTTCTCCACCTAAAAGTCATCCTCTTCTCTTACCCATTTTTTTCCTATCTTTATCAAAACCCACATAAACAAGTAGAAATCATGTAATTTTTAAATAAAAACTACAAAACAATTTATTCCATGAAATGTTCTGTTATTGGGTTAATTTCTTATATATTTTCATTGAGCAAGTGCGAATATCATGTAAAATAACTCTATAAATCTACATCAGTTGTAGATTTATCAAAAGCCAAATTGTATTAAGGCGCTATGAACAACATCATTATTGTTGTATGTAACTAATTTCACAACTATCCCTTAAGAAATTTAAAGCTCTAAGAGTTTTCTCCAAAAACGTAAGTACTCTTATGCATCTTTTATAGAATAACTCACAACTTCTTTATTGACAAGTAGTGTTACTGATTATCAGTTATCACCAATTATTTAGCTAGTGTTAGTACTATCTTAACACAGTAACTTTATTATATACTATTAGTAATTAACTTTGATTATTCTCATCATTGTGACTCTTAAGGACATTTATTTCTACTAACAACTTAAATATTTTCTTTCATTGACTACATTAATATAATGCACCCACGTGTCATTGCTTTTTTTTTTTTTTTTTTTGCTTTTCTTAATGAGCTCAGGAAGCTTTATAATAGAAATTATTAATAATTAAATTATATTACTATAATTAATATTACTATAATAAATATACACCAAAATATATTTGAATTAATTAAAATATAATTTATTTATTTGTAATAAATTGGAAAATACAATTTTAGTATAGAGCAAACATTGAATCATATTTGTGTTATGACCAAGACTACGGTGGTCAAGGATGTCAAGTGGTTTAGGGTGGGCAAAGTTGCAGTGACTGGAGGATGTAATAATAGAATATTGTAGGGATGAGATGACTTCATGGTAAACTGTACTATCAGTTAATTATATTTTAACATTTTTTAAAAATATAAATTTATTTTACAAATTTGTCCTTGTTGTAAAATGTATTCTCCACGTATCCATCTAACTTTCGTTTTTGGAAGGAGGTAACTGCACATTTGATTGCCGTCTTTGGAAGGAGGGTTTGTAAAATGCGGTGGAGAGGGACATGAGGTTTCTTTGCAAAGGCAAACTGTGAATGAAGAAACACTCCCGGAATCAATAAGAAACACACATACAAATAAGATCATGACAGACAGATACAATATACTATAACCCACGAACAAACCTCCCAACTTAAAGGTGTGATTGAGACAGAGATGCTATCAAACGTATAATACAGATAAGAAACACTCTCTCTCTCCTCCATTGCATCATGTGATGGCGTTCAAACATTAGTTTTTTTCTTTAGATCGTGCTTCTTTAAACTTATGTCCATTATTCTCTTCTGCTACTACACCTTTCCTTCACTTCTTATTGTCTTATAATCCTATTGACCAAAAAAATAACCACCAAGGAACAATACAACAAAAACAAACCTTTGAATATTCATAAAAGCAAGCACGATCCGACCTCAGTAGTGGAATGTCAAAGACCTCAACTTCCAAATCTTTCCACTTGAACGGACCCACTTAGTAATTAAGTTTTCACTCACCAAGACTTAACGACTTCTACAATGGGTAAAAATATAAATGAATGACTCAAAAAACAATAATAGTCTGACGTGTCACAAAAAAAAGGAGGCCAAACTTACGATTGCTAGTTACATTAAGTGGACCACGCTAAACCATTTCCTTGGCTTGCCCACCGTAGACGTCACCTTGTGTTATTAATAACATGGGACATGTTTTAGAAAAAATTATAAAAATATAATTTATTAAATGATAATATAATTTAAATTATTTATATATGAAAATGAATGAAGATAATAATCTTATTTTAATTATTTTTTAAATCAATCATTTATACTAGATAAAATAATTTGAAATAATATTACTTTTTACAAATTAAACAAATTAAAAAATTGTTATATTTGAATATGCTAATCATAAAAATTTACCTACATGAGAATGTATTAAAATTTAAATTTAAATTATATATATAGATATATGAATTTAATGGGATAGAAAACTATATATAAAAACACTAAATAATTATTAACATTTATTTATTTCTGTACAAAAGAGATAAAAATATATAATGAAATTCATATAAAAAGTAATGGTGTTAGTTATATTTCTTTGTTGAATTTGTTTTAAATTTTATAAAAGAAAATATAAATTATGAAGAATATATTTTAAAGTCTAAATTCCTAAGGCATTGATATAGAAATTATTAAAGATTTTCTTTCACCTATGTAATTTTTTTTTTTATATTGATAGGTATATGTAAATTTATGGATATAGAAATTAAATATAAAATAAAAGTCATAGGAATGATTTTTTTTTTAAGAAATCAAATAGAGAAATTTACACTTACTTCATGAGTATGAATAATTTACTTGAAGCCACATTAGCATCTAAATTACTATGATGAAATTAAATTTCTTTAATTCATAATAAAAATAATAATATTTTGGGGTTAAAATAATATTCCAGTATTTTAGAGACAAAGAGCACAAATTTTTTTATGGGTTTAAATTTAAATTTTGTCATTTACTTTTTTGTCTAATATGTTTTTCCTTATGTTGCTTATTCTAATTATATTGTTCTAAACATATTCTAATTATATTAATTATAATTGTGCAAAAATGATAAAGTTTTCACGCAACTTTAATTTAATTATTTAAATAACTTTAGATACATAAAAAAGTTGTCCTCAATAAAATATGCACCAATTGGATAACAATCAAAGAACTTAATGAAATCCTATCTATCTCACTACTTTCACTACTAAATAGATAAAATTTAAAAAATGAATTTCAAACAATATTTTCAAAATATATTAATCCTCACTATTTGTAATTTACTTATAGTTATAATTTATAACTATAATTATATTTTTTTACATACATCAAAGCACATATGTCACTGTGTGACGCACGGGTACACACACTAGTATTTATTATAAATAACTCTTCGCTAAACAACAAGACCTTAAACAATGTTAACCTCTGTTTAGATTTGAACTTCAAATTTACGGGAATTTTTTCTAAAAGAAAAGGTTCAATTTTGAAAAGGTGTGGCCGTGTGGCACTCGGCGAAACTAGTGGATGGGGAACCTACCTTCATTAAAGTCAAGAGTGCATACGAATGCCAGAATAGAAAAGAAAGCATTTATGGGGTGGGCAAAGCTAATATTAATATGGGCGTGGAGGATAAGGTAACAAAGAAAAGAACATTTTTCAAAAAATTGAATATGGTATATTTGTAGATTGTGTAGTAGGATTTAACAATACGTGCAATCACAACAATAATAGTCTTATTTTGCCATAATTCATCGTGAGTTATTTATGTTTACAATTTCAACAAATTTAAGTTAATTACGAAGGGCTTAATAGAGTCAGAAAAAAGGGCTCAACACATATATCAAAAAAACCCACTAGGGTCGGCCTAGTGGTGGGAAGTTAGGATAATATACATGAAATAATAAGTTCTAATTTTTAGTGCGACTATTGTACACAATATATATATATATATATATATATAAAGGGGCTCAACACAAATTTCATCAAATTGGGGAATTGGGATCATAGACAATTAATAATAATACATTTAAATAATTTTTAAATAAAAAATACAAAATAAGAATATATTTACTATTGATTCATTTTAAAATTTCTAAATTAAAAATATAGACACTTTACGGCTACATTTATTTGGAATAAAGTATGAATTTAATTTAAATAATAAAATTGTTTTTTTTTTATGATAATTACTTAAAAGTTCATATCCAAGATAATTTCTAATTGAACGATGTATAAACACTTTTAAGCTTAGTTGTATTTTAAGTTTTTTAAATATCATGATTGTATAATTTTAGTCCCTCATGTTCTAATTGAGCCAATTAGGTCCTTCAAGTTTCTCTCATTTACGTACAATCAGATCCCTTTATCTTGATTTCATCTAATATTTAACTCAATGAGGAATGCTAGCAATATTTTTTTCTAACACTTTCTTTATTATTTGTTGGAATTTATTGAAAATTACAAATTTTGATGAGTCTCCCTTCTCATTTAATGAGTCTCTTGATTTAGAGGTGAAACTTACCAAAGTTTGTAATTTTCAATAAATTTTAACTAATATTAGAGAGTGTTAGTCAGTTATAAAGAGAGTGTTGTTCAAGTATCATTTTAATAAATTCTAAACTTTTTTTTTCTTGGTTGTAAAATTTGTTGTCCAAGTATCATTTCTCATGTTAGAAAGAGAGTGTTGCTAGCATTCCTCTTAACTCAATAATTTGCTCAGAACAAAAAGATATTTCTTTTATTATTCATTGTTGTCATAAGAATAATTTACCCACAAGTATTATCAACATGACAATTAAGTCAATACAATTAGAGCATATTTTTAGGTCATTTTAATTCAAATGTTCAGTATTTTTTAGTTGGCACATTGTATTTACAATTGTCATGTCATATCTAGTTTATCATATCAGCTAATTCCATTAAATCTTGAATAAAATCAGAAAAGGAAACGTAATTGTAAATAAGAGAAAATTTAAAGGACAAAAATGACACAATTAAAATATGAGAATTAAAATCGAACAATCATAATACTTTAAGATATTATAAAAGTAAAAATACAATTAAATCAAACTTATACACAAATAAAAATTAAAGTCATCGCATATTTCATAACAAGTGAAGGGTAGAGTCTATTATACACTAAAAGAATGAGTCTTGAACAATGAGGCAATAACTCTCCATCCATCCAGCTAATAACTAACAACGCATATAATAACTTTTTTTTATCACAAAAGTCGTTTATAATAACATCACTTGACCTAATAATAATTAATTAATAGTTAAACATTAATAAGGGATGGCGTGTAGAGGATCAGTGGGTTGTAGTTAGATTTAGAAGGCATGAAGCATACACGTCGAAGCGTGGTTTTGTCACTTTCACCTACTTGAAATAGCGAATCCAGCCAACCTTGATATCCCGTCATTTTTTTTTATGAGACAGAGACAGTTTCTGTTCAGAAATGCTGTTCTCTGTTGATGTTCGTCCTAACAGTAACAGAAGATTATGATTTATGCGTTAAGTGTAGGTTTAAGAAGGAAAGGGTTACAACTTACATTACAGGTCCACCAACTGGTGGTTAGCGTTTGAACACTTCCAAGCAATCAACCAGTCAACCACCCACTCCCCTCCTTCTATTTTATGTTTTCATTCCATTGATCTATACTACACCGTATTACGCCGCACGCCTTCCAATACCTTTATATTAGTTTTCTACACTACAATTTTTTTCATCGTCTTGCTAACTAGTATCATAAGAGCATTGGTTAAGAAATCAATAAGTAAAAACTTTTTATTGAAAGTGTTATATTGAAAATCATAGGAGAATACAATGTTAGACTTTTTAATAAAAACTTTCTGTTTTTGATTCCTTAACTAGTATTCTAAGAGCACTAATTAGCATTTTTTTTTGTTATGCCCTTTGTCACACGTGATAATCCCTACTATGACTGGCACTGAAGTTTACTAATTGTTTAACCCTTTTTCTCCAATACCAACTTATTAAAATGCCATTACGTTACTATTTTAAAAGTTTTATTGTGAAATTAATTTCTTAAAAATATAAAATGACCGTACGAAAACATATTTGTTTGTGTTTTTTCAAAGAAAAAAAGAGTTTACTGATAAAAAAAGGGTTTTTTCATTAAAAACATATTTTAAAAAAATTATAAAAACGACTTGGTCTATGAAAACCATAAAAATATTCTTTCAGTCTTGTTTTTTTTTTAAAATTAAAAATAGTAATCATAAAAACTTAAAAAAATGCTGTAATTTTTTTAACAAAAGGTTAAAGAAACAAGCTTTACAATAATGCTTAACTTTTAGTGAAATTAATTTGATATCAAAATTTTCTAAAGTAACAAATTAAAATTTTGAAAGATTAAGGTAATAAAAAGTACTGCTTTTGTCTTATTTATTTATTACTTTTAAAATATTTTTTATCTCATATTATTTGTCACTTTAGAAAATAAAAAGTATTAATTATTTTTTTAATAATATTTGTAAAAAAAAAATGCACTAGTAAATATATAGTTATAATTATACACTATAATTATTAAAAATATTTTAGTCAAATAAAATTATTTTATTACAAGAATTGATATAATTTATTATTTTCTTAAAAGATATACATTACATTAAACGACAATGAAATTGAGGGAATTTTTAAACAATTTAATATATATATATATATTTATTTATATTTTCAGTGTAATTTTTTTATCCAGATATTTAATAAAAAAATTTCATATCATCACATCACCTTATTCGTTAATATAATATAAAAGCAAAATAAATTCCTATTAAATAGCTATGTAAATAAATGTTTTACTTTTTTTTAAGAGACTATATGTATAGAGACAATTCTTTTCAAGTTGAGTAAGAGTAATATAAGTGACAAAGTTCTCTTTCCTTTACACACTCAAACTCAAACACGAGACTATTAATTAAGTTAAAATAATCTGGTATCAATTGACACGGTAATAAATAAATTTTCCACTAAGATTATGTATAAATTAAGGAAAAGACTTAAGTGAAGATTCTTGGATACTTTTGATATTGTTCTTTAATCAAAATTAGAGTTTTACATTGGTAATATGCATTGAATTTTAATGCATGCAGATTACTGAGGTGAAACTCTAATTTTAATTAAAGAAAAATGCCAAAAACACCCAATAATATGTACCTAGGTTTTGTCTATAAATTAAACCCGTATTTAAAATACCATTGTTGACACGAAATATTAGTTTCCAAATAGAGCATGCATAAGTTATAATTAATACAAAATAAATAAATAATAAGAAGTTGACGTGTGGAAATAACCAATTTCTTTGATTATTTAATATAATCGTTTTTTGTTCATTGGTTGGTGCCGCTGTTTGTTCCAAAGATAATTTGAAATATATATGTCTTGGGATTGCCATCTGTCTGGGCTTCCCCAAACTGTGGATTCTTGTCTGTAATTTTTGCTCTTAACCTTCCCTTCTTTGCTTCCCTTCTCACTACACCTCCATCCCCTGCTCCTCCCTTTCCCTTTCTCTTTCAGGTATTTCTCTTTTCTCCCCTCTCTTTTTTTTCTTCTTTCTGTGTTTGGCTTTTGTCAACAACAGGGCAGAATGAGAAAAATAATTAAATAAAAAAAGAGGCTTAAGATGATGATGATGAAGATGTACTGTTGTTTATGATGGTAGATGGTACTTCTCATGGTCACAAACTCTGGTTCTAACAGGAGGGGTGGTGGGGTTTTTTTACTATTTTTTGATGATTAAAAGCATAAGTTGGAATGTAAAAGCTACTGTGGAGTGGAAAAGTTAAATTGTGTTTCAAAGGGTTCAGATTTTCACTCATGACTGTCTTCTGTTTTTGATTGACCGGTGCTTCTCTCAAAGCTATCTTTTCAGTTTTCAGTTTCACTTTTTTTGTGGCTTGTGTGGTTTTCACTTTCAACTATTTCCACCATAGGGTTTGAACTTTGAAGCTAATTATGGGGTTTTGGTTTTACACCTCGTTTGGAGTTTTGTTTGGTTTTCAGGTAGGTTGGTTTGTTTGTTTGTTTGCATCGTTTCTGCTACCTCGTACCTCCGTTTTTGACTAGCAACGCGCAAAAACAAAAATTGAAAGAAGCTTCCTTTGGTCAATTTACTTAACAGGGCAAGCAAGGCCTTTCTTTTCTTAATCTATGGTCACCTTAAGGTGATGAAAGTAGGCGCTTTGCCAAACCCCTTTAATTCCTCGTGTCGTTTAAAGTTTAAGCCAATGTTTTGTGGTTAATGATTGAAGTTGCACTGTTATAGATAGTGATATAATGTGTCTCTGATTGCTTATGATGTGGTGCTTTTGCTTTATAACAACGTAACCTTTTCCTTTGATCTTACGTGCCCTTTATTTTGTTAATCTTTCTCTTCATTAACTTTTTCCTCCATTGGGATTATTCTAATTCAATTTAGGTACTCTATTGTGATGAGCTTTTTGTTTGAGCATCATCAACATCCTTGCCTCAATCACTGAATAAAAGCTTGTAGCAGAGGTAACATTATATTTGGCTCAGCATATTACTGGTTTCTCGAACCTGAGCAGTGAAGGAGATGTGTCAGCTGTGAAGGGACCAGAAACAAGCTTCTGAATTTCAATTGCTAATTTTACTATGTATCCGAACCAAGCCTTTTCTTCGGGGTCCTATGCGGGGATGTTGTCTGGGAATCCTCTGTTACCTCATAACTACAGTGAATCTGTAGGAGGACAAAATGAGTTGAAGTTCATCACGTCCATGGGGGACACAGTGACTATGCAGCCTATGGATGGGCATTCCAATGCCTCTGCCATGGGTGATCCGGCATGCAATGCTTTTGCTAATGCTGGAGATTCCCATTCCCATGTTATTCCAAGGACAACACAATTGGGACTTGTGGACAGTGAGCAAAATGTACAGAACCAAGGCTTGTCTCTTAGCCTTGGGACAGTGATGCCTTCTATTGCATCTGTCCCTGCCTTTCCATATCAGTATCCCGGCACCGGTTTCTTTTCACTAATGACTGCTTCTGTCCCTAATTTAAAAGGCTCTTCATCTCTTAAAGATGATGAGGCCAGCCTACAAAGGGAATTGAGAAATGCTGAGTGCATGGCATCTTTAGCTTCTGGTGGATTTCACAAAAGGGAGGGTTTGTATAATCCACAACCCTCAATGTGCCTTAGTGAAGGCCAAAGTGATGGATCACAAGGTTTTTCCAACAGTACCTTGAACTCACAATACCTCAAGGCAGTACAGGAGTTGCTGGATGAAATAGTTAATGTCCGAAAGGCTTTGAAGCAAACTGGTTTGGAAAAGCAACAGAGTTTCCGAGACGTTGGTATGGACGGCTCCAAAGATTCTGATGGAAAATCTACAAGCCAATCGGTGCAAATATCTTCAGGCCTCAATGGTTCTGCCACAAACGCTTCATGTGAGCTATCACCTGCAGAACGGCAGCATTTGTTGGACAAGAAGACAAAACTTTTGTCTATGTTAGATGAGGTAAACCTCTAGATTATATATCATTGAATTACACAGTTATTTTCTATTCGTTGATATAATTTCCTTGGTCTGTCCCCAGTTCTTTTGGATGTCATATAGTTGCTTTTCCAGTTTGTGTTAGATATAAAAATATTTAGTGGATGTTTAGTTTAGTTTATTTTGAAGTAAGAAAACTTTTTTTATTTTTTGTATTTTTTATAAGAGAACATTGGGAGAAAAAAATATTGTTTTCCTAGAAATAATCATTTCAAAACATATTCTAAATAAGCTTTTTACCTAACATTTTAAGCTTTTGTGTAAAGTTGTTCCTTAACAAGTTGTACGACCTTTTAATCTTGTGTGTATTTTAATTTTTCCCAGAAAATTCCATGCGTTGAAAGTGCTCTATATTACTAAGATTAGTATTACACTGAGTCTGATCAGTAATAGCAGTGAATTGGTCACAGAAAGGTTAACATGGGACAAAAAATTGAGAAAGTTCACCAGTGAAGCCACTTTGTGTGTGGTTGATCTTCAGTTATGCAATCTAGTTAGTTTTATGCATATGCTGCATTAGTGTTTGATTGAAGTGTATACTAGTAAAAACACAACAAGTTTAGTGATGATGGGTGATGACAGTGTTAGCTAGTGACTTAATTCTTAATCCTTTCTTTGCTCTGGCACAGGTAGATAAAAGATACCGACAGTACTGCCATCAGATGCAGATTGTGGTGTCATCTTTTGATATGGTTGCTGGGTGTGGAGCAGCTGAACCATACACTGCACTTGCCTTGCGCACAATATCGCGCCACTTTCGGTGTTTGCGTGATGCCATTAGCGGCCAAATTCAAGTGACTCAAAGGACCCTTGGAGAACAAGAGGGAATACCTCGTCTCCGCTATGTTGATCAGCAGCTTCGGCAACAAAAGGCCCTTCAGCAACTTGGTGTAATGCGACAAGCTTGGAGGCCGCAGAGAGGACTTCCTGAAAACTCTGTTTCAATACTCCGTGCATGGCTTTTTGAGCATTTCCTTCATCCGTAGGTCCCCTTCCCCTGTTCTTATCTTATTTCATTTTTCATTTATGGTATTATGTCTAATAATTGTTTTCCAAATTTCATTTGGTACCAGTTATCCAAAGGATTCCGAGAAAATTATGCTGGCACGGCAAACCGGCTTAACAAGAAACCAGGTACAATAATTTATGTTTTCTAAATTGCAGAACATTGTATAAGTGCATGTTTGGGAATGATTGATTGTGGGGAAATAATAACTTTTTTTCTAAAACTCTCTTACAAAGCTGATAAAAAAGAGAGGACATAGTGTATACACTGTTATTGTAAAGAGTTTTTACACCGTCATCTAATTACAAATTGTCATGTAGGATAAGCTTGTTGATTTTTAAAATAACTATCTTAAAAGTTATACCAACAATGATTTTTAATTGGTTGAGTATAAAATTTTTTATACAGACAGTGTAATATTGCATAGAAATTAAACTCAAAATAATTATTTCTTCAAAATATGCTAAATCAAACATTAAATGTCTAAATGTATTCCCTGAAAATTTGTTTCTCATGGGGATCCAACGGTAAAAATAAGTGACCACCTAAAGTGGTAGTTTTGTGCCATGTTTGCTAATCTTTATTTGATTCATGTCAGGTGGCAAATTGGTTCATTAATGCAAGGGTGCGACTTTGGAAGCCAATGGTTGAAGAAATGTACAAAGAAGAATTTGGTGATTCTGAGATGAGCAGCAATCTATTATCATCAGAGAGCACACTGAAAGCTCCTAGAGATGATGTTCAAGCTTCTGACAATAAAAGAGAAGAGTCCCAGGAAAACTTAGTAACACTTGATAGTGTTCAGCATCATGGGATGAAGTTGGATCATGCCGCAGAGTTGGACAGAGGGATCCAAAGTAGTGATCATGGAGAAAATGCCATGGATCCTAGAATTAGGAAATTGCAAGGTGACCAAAGTTTTAACATGAACAACAACAATAGTCTTTATTATGGTGATGGCTGCATAATGGCTTCTACTCCTGCCACGTATGATTTATCAGAGTTGGGTAACATTGCCGTGGGCGGCCACGTGTCCCTTGCGTTGGAGTTGAGGAACTGTGAAAGTGAAGGATTTGGTGTGTCCAATGATGACATGCACAAAAGACGTAAGAAGACATTGGCTTCTGCCCCAGAGGCTGATTTGCTAGATTACCATTTCACAGACCCAGGAAAGCAACAAAACAAGTTTGGCAATCCTCATCTATTACACGAGTTTGTTGTCTGAAGCGTTGGCGAAAATTCTAATGTTTTCAAATTAAGGAACTATGGTGGAAATGTGTACCCCCCAAAGTAGATAGATAAAGGCTATGTTGTTGCTTACTTGGTTGGTCATTCTTCTTGTCCACAGTTCATAAAAGCGATGTAAATCACGAACCGTACAAAAATATACACGTAGGTATGTGTAGATATTCTCTCTTGTAATATCGTGGATGTATGATTGGTTGTATCATGTGCAGGCAATTTTGTAAGGACAAGGAACGTATCTTCTGCACCATGACGAATAAGGAATCTTGTCAAGAACGTAAAATGAGTACGATCTGAATGCATTGACTCTTGTGCACACCCATTATTGTAGTTCGTGTCTTTCATGAATGACGATGCTTCATAATTTACATCCTGGACGGCGAGTACAACACAATAATTACTATTATTATTAGCCTTTTGGTTCAATAGTTAAGTGTGCATTTGTGTTAAATTTTGACATAATTGATTTTCGTAGAATTAATTTTAAATGGTAAATGTGATTGATAGGTGTCTCAATTAATTTTAACTTTATTTTTTGCGTTGAACGTGTGTGGCAGTGTGTGAAATTGATTTTGGTGCCAACCAAGTAAGCATTAAAGCTGTGTTTGGTTATCCAGTTAGAAACCATTGCATGTGTTATGATATAAAATAAAATAAAATAAAGAAGTAAAATTTCTTTTGCATTGAGCCAAATGCCTATTGGACTCTATCCCACGAGAAAATCAAATAGAGATTGAGGTCTTGTCTGGATGAGTTTTTCTATGGATAACACTTATGTGCAGTTTTTTAGGTATTGTTTTTCAATTAAAATTAGAGTTTTATTTCAGTAATTTACATGTATTAAAGATCAATGCAAATTATTGAGTTGAAATTCTAATTTTAATTGAGGAACAAAACTAAAAGTACTCAAGGAATTGTAACTAAGTTTTCTCCTTTTTCTATAAGCACTTACAAAAGAAGAAGAAAAAAAGAAACTAATTTATATGAGAGATTTATTTTATTTTTTCTATGGAGCTCATCCAAACACGGCATAAATCAACTAATCTAATATTGAAGTTGGACTGAAATATTGAACCAATTATAGGAAGAATGGTGGAACCAACCCCTTGCTGAAGAATCAATGTTTTCATAAGTGCTACAATGATGTGGCGCAATGATATTTGAAAACAATGGGCATTTTAAGCAAGGTTTAATTAGTGTGTGATTGTGCACAGAATTAAATTAAGTGCCATAATTTAAGAAATAAACTAAAAGGTTGTTATATTAAAGCAAAGAAAGCATTTCCTATTCTGTTAACCACATTATTTATGAAGGCTCACAGATTAAGAATCCTGGAAGCGGGAGTGTGCAGAAGGTAGCCAAACTTTTGCTCTGCTTTTTGCATGGCACAGAGATCAAATGGACATGGCACAGATTTACTCTGCTCCGATCTACTTTTCAGTCTCAAAAAGCTGGAAGGTTGATGCTTTCGCTTGTTGTTTTATGGTCAGGGAAGTTGGGGACCATGCTGTTTTTCTGTCATTTTCTCCGTTGTCAATTTACTTGGCTTCCAAGATAGGGCAGAACAGAACACTGCCTCATACATAGGTCTGAAACGTAGCTGAGAAAGAGAGGACCCGCTATTGCTATCTTAGAATTATTTAAGGCATGTCAGCATCTTATTGAAGTAGCGCCAAAAAAGGTAAGGCCACAAAACTTCCCTATTAACGTAACTTACTGTATAAAAATAATTCACCAATGAACAAATACAATGGGTAAGTTTTTGAGAGAATAAAAGACATGATTCCACTAATACTGAATTGCCTTAGCCATGTTATGTATATAACTCTTCAGTCTTCACAAATATAATAAAAGTCACACTACTAATCTATCAAATTATATCAATACACTTTTATTTTATGTGAGTCTAACCCAATGATTCTCCTATGTGATTGTATTTTTCTCATATATATATATATATGTCTGACATATTTACTGGTGTCAGGGGACCTGCAGTTTGCAGCTAGCTTGGCATTCATTTGTTTTCTCGTTGAAGAAAAATCGGTTTTATTTTTGTCTTGAAAACAGCCCTGTTTTCAAGTTTTCGCTTGTACTTAAACTTTCATTTTTCTTACGTCGTTCAAAAGGAAATTTATATTTATACATCAATTTGTACAATTTTTTTTTCTTTTACAAATAAGAAAGAGATAAGAAGAGAAGAAAAGAAAAGAAAAAAATGAATTGTAAGAATATGTTGTAAAGATAATATGTCTTCATTTAAAATATTTAATTTATACTTGGAACATCTTTAACGCCCGTTTGTTACCCATTCCTTGTCACAATTTTATATATAAAAATATAACATCTATATGTAATCATTGTTGTTTCTATAAGCATAGCATCTAAATTAAAAAAGTGAGTCTTGGTATTTTTTTTTTTTATTTCTTTTTGTAGCTGAGAGAAAAGACGTGAGTTTTCCGGTTAAAAATGATCTTAGATCGTGATTTTTTTTTTCATTTTTTTAAAGATAAAACTTCTAACATTCATTAAAATTAACTAGATTTTTTACCTCTATCAGTAATAGGAAAAAGAAAAAAAAATCATTCATATTTTTTTTCTTTAATACATAACTACTATCTAGCTATTTAGTCAACAAAAGTACCCTTAATCAAATCAAATTGCTTTATCATCGAACATGTAGATCAACTAGTATAGAATTATTACAGCTTAATTAGGGATCTTGAATTTGAATCTTGGGTATGCATCTAGATTAAATACTCAAAGAAAAAGCTTTACTGTCCATAGTAATTTTACCCAGCCTGAGCAAGATTACGAAATACCTCTTGTAGAGAATACCTGTAGCAAGATTACGTTTTAAAATGAGTCTAACTATGTGATCGACAAAAATGTGAGTTAAAGTCATTTTAGTCCAACTATGACTTAGCACAATTCATTCTATGTTTGCAAAATTGATTTCAAATTAAATTGGTTTTGTAAAATTAATTTTGGTTAGAATTGATTTTAAAGTGATGTGATTTATGTTTAGATGTTTTTATTCCAAAAGCAAGTTAGTAGTAAAAAATTTTATTTAATGCAAAAGTTACCTAAAATTACTTCAATTCAAAATTAATTCTAGACCTAAAATTAATTTTTGAACGCTAAATAAAACATGTGAACATTTACTTAAAATTATGTTGATTGATATTTTAAGGTAATTCTAGATGATCTTATGCGATTTCAAATACACGCACTCAATTTGATCCAACTTTACCGAGACTAACTTGCCCAATTTGATTTCATTTAACCTTGACACATGCTATTGAATCATTTTAACATGCAAATTATATGAGTTGTATTAATATTTACTGAGAATAGCAATTTAAATTTTTAAATAAAATAAAATTAAACGAGGAAAAATGTAACTATTAATTTCTCAAAATTGGTAGTTTCTATGTATATGTAAGTATCATACTTTTAGCATTAATATGTTACTTTTGAAAGAATGAGATGTCAAATTTCAAAGATCTTATAAATGTAAATTATGAGCATTAATTCTACTTTTTGAAGAAGTCATATCACCATTATATAAAGAGGGTTTGTGTTGAGTGTGTTACTTATCTTTAGGATTCTATTTTTAGTTTGATTAGAATATTATGTGTTATCTTAGTTATCCTTAGTTATCTCTAAGTTTGGTTATCTCTAAGTTATCTTTTTCTTTATGTTTTGCAATTGTTAAAAGCCTATTTAAAGGCTTAATGTCTATTCAATAAAGTATTTATTCATCAATTTGTTTAGAGCTTTTCTAATCTCTACAAATTAATATCAGAGCTCCATCCTGGGGCCTCATATAAAGAAAGCAGCAGACTTTGAGTAATTCACAAAATGAATGAGGATAAGAATTTTGTGCAACCCGCCATACCACGTTTTGATGGTCACTATGATCATTAAAGCTTGCTTATGGAAAATCTCTTGAGATCAAAGGGGTGTTGGAATTTGGTGGAGACTGATTATGTAGAACCAGCAAAAGGAGTGGAGCCGACTGAGGCACAACAGAAGGAATTGGAGGATCTGATGCTTAAATACCTCAAGGTTAAGAATTATCTGTTTCAAGCCATTGACAGAGCAGCTCTTGAACAGATTTTGGAGAAACGCACATCCAAGTAGATATGGGATTCAATGAAGAAAAAGTTTGAGGGGAATGCCAGAGTGAAGCATTCAGCCCTACAAGCACTGGGGAGAGATTTTGAAGTTCTGGAGATGAAAGTTGGTGAAACCATAACTTAGTACTTTGCTCAAGTTATGGGCATAGCTAACAAGATGAGGAGTAATGGAGAGGACATGAAGGAAGTCACCATCGTGGAGAAAATCCTTAGAACTTTAATTGAGAAGTTCAATTATGTTGTTGTCTCAATTGAAGAATCTAAGGACATTGATAAACTTACTATTGATGAGCTACAAAGTTTTCTAGTTGTTCATGAACAAAAGTTTATGAGGCCAAGTGGAGAAGAACAGGCACTGAAAGTGAGTTCAGATAATTCTTTTAGAACAAGGGGAAGAGGCAGAGACAGAGGTTAAGGAAGGCAAAGCATCAATTGAGTCATGATTGAATGCTTCAAATGCCACAAGCTAAGCCACTATTAATATGAATGTCCATTATAGGACAAGGAGGTGAATTATGCTGAGTTTGATGATGAAGAAGAAATACTGCTCATGTCGTATGTGGAAATACCTCAACATAATATAGAGAAAGATGAAGCTTAATTGGTTTCTAGATTCGAGATGCTCAAATCACGTGTGGAGATAAATCAAAATTTAGTGAGATGGATAAAGGTTTTAAGCATTAAGTAAAGCTTGGAAACAACACAAAGATGAACGTGCTTGGCAAAGGCAATGTAAAACTGAATATAAATGGTGTTATTCATGTGATACAATATGTTTTTTATGTACCTGAACTCAAGAACAATCACTTGAGTATAGATCAACTACAAGAGAAGGGGCTGACCATCATGATTAACATATATCATCCTCAAAAAGGGCTAATCCTACAGACTAATATGACTTCAAACAGGATGTTTGTATTGTTTGCTAAGACTCCAAAGAAGAAAGAAGTATGTTTCAGCACCATAACACAAGCTCTTCCTCACTTGTGGCATTGCAGGTATGCTCATCTCAATCACAAAGGTTTACAATTGTTTCATACTTGGAATATGGTTTGTGGATTGCCTCAGTTATCTACCCCTACAACTGTGTGAACTGATTGTGTTAAAGGCAAACAACACCATGAGCCAATCTCTAAGAAAAATAAGTGGAGAGCAAGTCAAAAGTTGCAGCTGGTTCATGCAAACATCTGTGGTCCAATTACTCCAGCATCTAATAGCCAAAAGAGGTACATTTTATGCTTCATAGACAATTATTCTAGAAAAGCATGGGTATATTTTCTATTGGAAAAATTAGAAGCTTTCTATCACTTCAAGTGTTTCAAAATACTTGTTGAGAAAGAAAGTGGCCTGCCTGTTAAATGCCTTCACACAGATAGGGGAGGAGAATTTAATTCCATGGAGTTCAGTGAATTTTGTGAGGTGGATGGGATAAAGAGGTAGTTGACCACAACCTATACTCCGCAACAAAATCGAGTGGCAAAGTGTAAGAATAGGACTGTGATGAATCTTGTTAGAAAAAAAGGTTCTAGAGACTTTCTAGGCTGAAGCTGTGAAGTGGACGATACATGTTCTGAACCAATCTTCCACATTAGCTGTTTAAGGGATGACACAAGAAGAGGCTTTGAGTGGTGATAAACCTTCAGTAGATCACTTTAGAGTATTTGGATGTATGGGGCATGCACATATTCCAGATGCTAAGAGAATAAAGCTGGAGAACAAAAGTGTTACATGTGTTCTTCTTGGTGTCAGTGATGAATCCAAGGGGTACAGGATGTATGATCCTGTCTCAAAAAATGTCTTGATAAGCTGAGATGTTATCTTTGAAGAAGAAAATTAGTGGAGTTGGGATGCAGGCAACAAAAAAGGGTTGCAAGAGGACTTAAAATGAGGGGATAACGAGTTTGAAAATGAGAGCAACGACAAACAGATTAATACAAACACAAATGAGGAGGGAGAAAGAGGTAAAAATGATCAAAATGAAGCTCAACATGACATAACTCAGAATGTTACAGGTGAAGAAGGCAGAGTGAGACATCCTTTGGTGTGGATGGAAGATTTTGTGTCAGGTGAAGGACTGTTAGAAGGAGAATATGTCATTAACATGGATTTGGTAGATTCTTCTGATCCAATATGTTTTGAAGAGGCAGTGAAAAGTGCTAAATGGAGGCAAGCCACGGACGTTGAAATCACAACTATGGAGAAGAACCAAACCTGGAAATTGGTTGAGTTACCAATAGGTGTAAAGAAGATTGGGGTCAAATGAATATACAAAACCAAGCTCAATGAACATGGTGAAGTGGATAAATTCAAAGTACGGTTAGTGGCTAAGGGGTATTCACAAGACCATAGAATTGACTACAATGAAGTTTTTGCACCGGTTGCTAGGATTGATACTGTCAGAATGGTGATAATACTTGCTGCACGAAGAGGATGGAAGATCTTTGAACTTGATGTAAAGTCTACCTTCCTACGTGGAACCTTGAGTGAGGATGTGTATGCTGAACAACCAAAGGGATATGAGAAGAAAGGAAGTGAGCATATGGTTTATAAACTCCACAAGGTTTTGTACGACCTAAAGCAAGCACCACGAGCTTGGTTTAGCCGCATTGAGTCTTATTTTGTTAGTGAAGGTTTTCAGAGAAGCCAGAATGAGCAAACATTCTTCTTCAAATGGAGTAAGCTTGGTAAAATTCTCATTATTAATGTTTATGTAGATGATCTCATATACATTGTAAATGATGAATTCATGATGAGTGACTTTAAGAAATCTATGCAAAAGGAGTTTAACATGACAGATTTAGGAAATACAAGGGGAATTGAAGTGATGTACTGCTCAGATGGGATTCACATATGCCAAAAAAAATATGCTCTAGAGATTTTAAGGCAATTTGGCATGGAAGAAAGCAATCCAGTATGTAATCCCATTGTGCCCGGTTACATATTATGCAGGGATGAAGGAGGAATCAAGGTGAATGAAACTCAGTTCAAGTAAATGGTAGCCAGCCTGATGTACATTACAACCACACGACCCAATTTGATGTATGTGGTTAGCTTGATTAGCAGATATATGCCTTAGCCAACTGAAATGCATGCTAAAGCGGCTAAGAGGATTCTCAAGTATTTGAAAGGTACCGTGAACTATGAAATTCTGTATAAAAAAGGAGGAATTGAGGAGCTACTGGCCTTCACTGATAATGACTATGCTGGAGATGTAGAAGATCGAAAAAGTACATCAAGATATGTGTTTCTAATGAGTAGAGACTCTGTTTCTTGGTCCTTTCAAAAGCAACCAATTGTTACACTATCCACAATAGAAGTTGAGTCCATTGCAGCAGTCGAGTGTGACTGTCAAGCAGTCTGAATGAGAAGGATCCTGAAGAAGTTGGGCTATGATCAAGAAGGAAGAACAATAATAATGTGTGATAATTATTCTGCCATAAAGTTATCCAAAAATCCAATTATGCATGGGAGGAGAAAAGCACATAGATGTGAGGTTTCATTTTCTCAGGGACCTCACTAGAGATGGAGTAATTGAGCTAGTTCACTGTGGAAAACAAGATCAAGTTGCTGATGTGAAGTATTCATTCATGAATTTGTTTAGAGCTTTTTTGATCTCTACAAAAGTGCGCACACATTTAAATGAATAGTGAAAATTTCATATATAGATAGGTTACTTAGATAGGGAAAAGTCTGTTATGAATAAATATTTACCATTCTTTTAATTCTTGAGTGAGATATCTGGCTTTGTAAGATGGTACATATTTCGAGAGAATTTTCAAAATTTTACAAAACTTATAATCCTAATTTAAAATAATCAATATTAGTTTGAGTATTTTCACGGACATAAACTAATAAACTCAAACTATGTAAAATTTTGTAAATGCTATTATTTTCTTCGTGATGCATTAATTTTCATGTGTGTTACATTATTAATCCTGCGCATGGGCAAAGTTTTTCCTAACAATGGTATTAAAGTTGTGGTTATGTAAAGAGTATACTTAAGTTTGAAATCTCATTATTTGATAAGAAAGGAAATTTTTA
Source organism: Spatholobus suberectus (assembly GCA_004329165.1). Taxonomy (NCBI): domain Eukaryota; kingdom Viridiplantae; phylum Streptophyta; class Magnoliopsida; order Fabales; family Fabaceae; genus Spatholobus; species Spatholobus suberectus. The sequence goes on from CM014733.1 coordinate 2,293,026, forward strand.
CAATTTGACAAAGTACTATTCAAGGTTTTCCAATGCAGCAAGGTCTTGATCAATCTTTAAAGGAGGAAAATTGCTACTATGAGTACAAGTGACAAAACTAAAATCAAGAGGAAGTTTGTAAGTACAATTTGATTATCTCTTACTTCTAAGATGGTGGATGTGTTGAAGGAGTCATTATCAAAGGCTTTATAGGAGAAGCTTAATAGCAACTACATTTGAAGATAGAGAGAAAGTCTCCATGATATCACATAAATGCTTTTAGTTAGCTAGTGCCAATTATTGTACATGGTTAGCTATTAAACATAAACAATAAGATCCCTAAATAGGAGCAAGTGTTGTTATTGTTGGTCTCACTTCTAAAGTCTCCCAAGACTTTGGTGCAGACACTGTAGAGAAGACGATGTTGACATTGCATGGGTTGTCTACAACTTTACAAGAAAAATGGAAGAGTGATGAAAAATGAAAATATTGAAGATGAAGGTCATATTGAGCGAGTAAAGTCATATACAAATTATATATCCACACATGAGAGAAAACTTGAAAGAATTGAAAGATATAGGACAATGGCAATGACAATTTTCAAAATAATGCGATTAATGGCGACATGTTCATAGCAACAAGTGAGGAAGTTGTTGAGTCTAATTAGATGATAGATTTGGATGTTTCTATGCATATTTGTTGAGATCTAATGATATTTAACACGTTAAAAATTGGTAGAGATTAATCAATTCAAACTAGGAAATTGAGAGAAAATGAAAGAAGGCATTGAGAGTGAGAATGACACTGTACAATGATGCTAAAAACTAGGACGTTTGATGTCCATATGCCCTAATTTATTTTATGATAACAAAAATTTAAAGATTAAATGAAATTATTGACAAAGTTCTAAGTGTATATAGTATCAAAAATAACTACAAAGATAAAAAAATATGAATTATCAAATGATGTTGTTATATAAGGATTATTTGGTGAGTGTTTGAAGCTTTATTTCTCTTGATGTTTGCACTATCTCATTTGAAAAATCTTATAGACAATGTGATGCTCCAATTCTGTAAAATAATGAGACAAAAGGAGGAATTAAATGAATTTGCATCGTTGCAACATGAAGAGAAGAAAAGTACTAATACAAAGTGTAAATTTTTCTTTTAAAAGTTGACTATCTTGTTGATAAAGAAACTATAGAACAAGATAACCATTGTATAACAACTCCATATATCAAACAAAGATCTAGAACATTTATCTAACCTTGGAGCCTTAAGTCACAATGTTCATTATTTTCTTGACATTTTATATATAGGAATCATTTTTAAAGAAGAATAAGGTCTTATTGGACATTAAAGAAAGGCTAAATTACATTTTTGGTCCCTCTATTTTTTAAAATTCGCAATTTTGGTCTTCCTTTTTTTTTAGAGACATTTAGTCCCCCTATTTTTAAAAATCCGCAATTTTGGTCCATCCGTCAAATCTCTTACGTTAACTGTTAGTAATTTAATGTTTATTTTGATATATCAATACTTAAATGACATGTTAAAGTCAGATTTAACATTAGAATCAATATTAACACATCAGAGTCAACGTTAAACCACTAACGATCAGTACAAGAAATTTGATGAAGGGACCAAAATTGCGAATTTTTAAAAATAGAAGGACTAAATGTCTCTAAAAAAAAGTAAGGGGAACAAAATTGTGGATTAAAAAAATAAGGGGACCAAAAATATAATCTAGCCTTGAAAAAACTATCAAACATTCCTTCTTTTCTTCTTCATTCATTTCTTTGAGTTTTATTATATTAAAAAGCTATCAAACATTTATCTTTGAACATTTCTTCTATATCTTTCGATAACATTAATTTTATTTTTCTTTTTGAAAATAGCTTGATTGTAAGAATGAATTTGAAAAGACTTTCTACAAAAAGAATAACTAGGTTTAAAGTCAAGAAAAACTTGTGTAACTAATACTTGAATGTGAGATCTTAATTGTATTTTAAATTAGTTATAATAAAAAATCTTGATTTGTGTGTTAGGGGTTGGACATAACTATTGGTGTTTTGAGAGTGAATTAGGATAAATCTCTTGTGTGCCTTTCTCTTGTTAATCTATCTTGGTTTTTACTTTTTAAACCAAAAGAAAAACTCGTGAAAATCTTTTGTTCATTTTTTTTTAAATCAATATCATTATAAACTAACATTTAAGGTCATTGCTTGAAACTTTATAGATTGCTTTCAAACTCTTTAATTAGTCTCACTATCTTGCCTTTTTACTTTAACACTTGCCTTTTGAAAAATGTTTTATTTTACAAAAAAATTTTAAAACACAATTAATATCCTTCTTATATTTCCCTATATGTTTTTCAACTGTAGTTCAAACTTTCCACAATGTGATATTTGTACTTTCTATAATTATCAATATCATCTCTTTTGAGGAAGATGGAGTCATAGGGGTACAAGCTTGTTAGGTTGAAGTGAACGTACAAGGTGTACAAGAAAAACCCTTGAGGAGATGTAGTGATGGAAAAATGAGAAAAACATTTGCTATCTTAAAAGATACTTGTTCATTGTATCATACTATTGGTATAATTGCATAAGTTGGCAAAGAAGATAACCAACTACATCTTGTACAAGACACGATTCCAACCAGAGATCATGGCCTTAGTATTGTACAACTAACAATAACAATAATGAAAGTTAAAGGCATTGAAAGTGTGAAAATGACACTCTAAAATGATGTTAAAACCTATGATGTTTGATCTCTATAAGTCCCAAAAAAATTGTATGATATCATAAATTTAAAAATTAAATGAAATTATTGGCAAAGTGCTAAGTGTGCAAAATCAAATGATAACTACAAAGATTAGAAACAATATGAAGTATCAAACAATGCTGTTATATAAGAATTATTTGATGACATTTTGAAGCTTTATTTGATGACATTTTGAAGCTCTATCTCTCTTGATGTTTGGGTTATCTCATTTGGAATCAAACTTGAGACAATGATAAAGACACTATAATGTTCCAATTCTCTAAAGCAATGAGATAAAAGTAAGAATTAAATGAATTTGTACCATTTCAACACGAAAAGAAGAAAAGTATTGACACAAAATACAATAAATCTCTAACAATAGACTATCCTGTAGATAAAGCAACTATACAACAAGATTACGATTACATATCAATTCCATGGACTAATTGAAGATTCAAAACCTTTATCTAGCCTAAGAGCCTTAAGTCATGATGTTCTTCTTCTTGATGTTTATATATGCAAGAATCATTTATAAAAAGCAAAGTCTTATTGTGCATTACAGAAGCTATCAAACATCCCTTCCTTTTTTCTTCGTTCATTTCTTTGAGTTTTATTATATTAGTTCATGAACACTTTGTCATTGAACATTTACTGTATAGCTTTTGATAGCATTATTTTTGTTCTTCCTATTTTTTTTTTTTTGTAAAATAGATTGGGTGTGATAATGAGTCTGAAGAGATTTTTTGCAAAAAGAATACTTAGGTTTTGAGTTTAGAGATGCTTGTGTAAAAAAAATACTTGAATGTGAGATCTCAGTTGTATTTTGAATTGGTTATAATAAAAAAAAATCATGATTTGTGTGTTAGGGACTAGTTATAAATTATACATATCATCCTCCAACCTAGATATGCAATAAAGTTTTGAATGTGACCCACTACCTAGGTGTGTTTGCGATTTAGTTTAGTTTAATTTTCAGACAAAAGCTATCTGAATCGAACCAAATATAAAAATAATATATCATTCGATTATGGTTCATTTTGTATACATTTTTAAGTAAGTGTTCTATTGCAATCCACAATTTGCACTTTTCGATGGTACTTTGAATTAATTATTTCTCTTAGCAACTAATTATTAGAAGATTAGAACATAACAGACTTTCAACTGAAATGCTCAAATATTAAGTACATTGATATTTACACTCTCAATGAGGCCTAAGGTAAGTGCTTATTTGATGGCCATGTGCTCTCCACAACTTATCTTTATTTGTATGTTTGATCTTCTTAACCTCTCATCTCTTTTAATTTATATGTTTTTATTTCTATTTTTAAATTAAATTATAATAATTTTTTAAAGAAATTGTCAATTATTAAAAATAACCTTATATCACAATTTAAATTATTCATTGTAAATTGAAAATATAATTTATATATTCAAATATATTTATTTCTTATGAATTTTAATTATAATATAATTTATATATTAAAAATATTTATTCATTATAAATTTTAATTATATACAAATAAACATTTATTATGTGTAATGCACAAATTAAAATACTAATTATCTCAAAATAAGTGTCATTTACATATGTCAATGACTAAGAAAATAAGTGAAAGAAAGATTCAATGTCATGTAACTCCTTTTTAAGCTTATATATTCCATGGTAGGGAGACAACCAAAGCATGAAATATTATGTAAATATGTAATATGATTAGAGAAAAAAAATGTGAAATAAATTAAGTTAATGTAATATAATGTCGTGATGTATTTTAATTAATAAAAATTTTCTATTATATATATATATATATATATATATTTTTTAATTTTTAAAAAATTAAGAAAATGAAAGACTTTAAATATTTTTTAAATTTCTTACTGGCTTAAATAAAGAAATAAAGGTAATATTTTATTTTTCAAATTTACGATAAAGGGTAATATTAAGGTCACACGAGAAATATTAAACAAGATTCAGGACATTTGACATTGTCACGTATTGTATAAAAGTTATTTCATAGAATAATCATATTCATATATTTATACAATATTTTTATATTTTTCTCTTTATTTTCTTCATATCACATTATATTATTTGATTTTTTTTAATCTCTCACTAAATACGTACCCTCAATGAATAAATATCAACGATTTTCCTATTTCATAACTCAAATTTATGATAGTGTAAATTGAAGCCACGTAAATTTTAAACAAGATTTAGGACATGAGGCATTGCCACGTGTCTCAACTTAAATGATAAACTATAGTTGTTGACCCCCCTAACAATAATAACTCAAAAACCGAACGCAATCCATTCTTCAAGAAAGTAGAAAAAGAGAACTGTGAGCGTGGTCGGATCGGAGCTTGAAGCAAGACATGAGTGGAACATTCCTCTACGGTTCGGTTATTCACCCATCATCAGTGATTCAACAACGCTACCATTATTTATCTCCACCAATCCCTATTCGCCCCTTATGCCTATCCCCTCTCACCACCACAATCGCTTCCTCCACCTCAATCCTCACCACCTCCGTCCTCCAACGCGATTCTGCACTTGAACTCGCGTCATCGTCCATTGACTCCAACGATGCCGTTTCGTCGCAAAACGGAACGGATCAGTTGGAGACAGAGCGACACAGCGAAGAAGCGGTTCCGCCACTCCCTGCCGAAGACAAAGGAACGAGGCTTCGGAAGAAGAAAGAAGACGACGCCGTTTCCGATAACCGCTACAAGCTCCGCAACGGAAGAGAGGTCACTACTCTATTCTCGCTCTTTTTTTTCTGTTTCGGTTTCTTCGATGCTATGATTATTTGGCGTTTTCAGGTTTTTGAAGAAAAAGCGTACCTCGTAGGCGTTGAGCGCAAGAACGATGTTCAGGATTTTGGAATTGAAGAATCTCTGAGCGAATTGGCACAGTTAGCTGACACTGCTGGATTATTCGTTGTTGGCTCTACATACCAGAAGTAAAGTATTTTTAATTTTCTTAAACGTGGTCTTGTTAGTGCGGGTTTGGTTTCACGTTGGATTTTCTGAAATCACGTTGAAATGCCAGCTAACGTGATTTTAGGTACATGTTCACACGTTTGGTTTTATGTTGAGGAATTGATTTTGGGTCCATAATTGATTTTGAGTTGAAATAACTTTAGCTAGCTTTTTGCCTTGAATCAAAAAATTTATACCAAATTTTGCTACTAACTTACTTTTAGAATAAAAACATTCAAACATAAATCACATCACGTCAAAATCAATTTTATCCAAAATCAATTTTACAAAATCAATTTTATTCAAAATCAATTTTGTCGACGCTCACCCAAACACATACTTAATACTCCAGCTTCAGTTTACAATATGGCATAGTTAAAAAGCAAAAAAAAAAAACCCGGTTATGTTATTGTTGCGTCTGATTATTGTCTCCATTACTCTTGATGTGGTGAAAACTTAGCATCATATGGATCTCTTGAAATGGAATGTCTGATTTCGAGTTTCACCAAAGTGATTCGCTTGCAGTCTGTTGTCATGCAGTTGAATACCACTTCTTGTGTTAGGCTATATGTTATTGCTGTATTTTATTACATCATTACATTGTTTTTCATTATTCTCTTGATGTTAATAGAACCAATAATGTTATTTATACACTGACTTGTCACATTACCTATCGAATCTTTTGCTTTTTCTCTCTCTTCTTTCTATCTCTTTGTTGTATAATAATCATTTTTGTAATAGAAAAATGCATTTTCATGTTTGTATACGTTGCTTTATGTGTAAGTGTAATCCCTCCCCCCCTTTTCCGCATCTTCTTTTCATTTCAATAATCCTGTGAATCAACCCACGTCTTACCCCATTGATGGGGGGTTAATAGATTAAGGTTGCTACCGATTAATGTATAACATTTTTCTTCGGACTTCCCCCTTTCACCATGCTGACAATAGTTAATTGAGGGTGCATTTTTACTCAGACTTCTTCCTTTCATTGTGCTGACAATAGTTAACTAAGGGCAAAGGGCAACCTGGTGCTATAAAGTTCCCTTCATGGCAGGGGTGCAGGGAATTGGGGACTGGTTATGGGTCTATAGCAGGCAGCCTTAACTTGCATTTGCAAGAGGCTAATTTCACGACTCAAACCTGTGACCTCCACAATGAACAATATTGTTTACGGGCTATAAATCAGCAGTTCTTTTAATATTTCTTCCTAGAAATTTTAGTTGCTAAAGTACTTATAGGTTGGTCCTTTTTTTTTTTATATATATCTTTTGACATAAAATATTGTTAGTTGACTCAATTTCTTCATTACTATAAATGGTACAGGCTTACTTCTCCAAACCCTAGGACATACATTGGCTCTGGCAAGGTTTCTGAAATTAAGAGTGCAATTCATGGATTGGGCGTTGAAACTGTTATCTTTGATGATGAGCTGTCAGCTGGGTAAGGGCCCTTTTTCCTTTGTTTAACATTTATTCCATCCAAATGTGTGCTTCCCTGTTAAGACTAATTCTTGTCCATGCCGCCGTTTAGTTTGTTGACATTTGACTATTTCATTTACTCTGAGGGTGCTTTGTCTTCAGAACTGACCATAAAAGGGTAGTAAAAATTAGACTAAATTTGATTTTCTTGCTGGCTTTGATTGGAGGTGGTTGGAATTAAAATCTTTCTGTCCCTTTAGACCAAGGTTGCTGTTGAGGTTCGGTTTGAAAGTTTGGTTTCTATTTGAAGTGACTTTGATGATTTGGAACCTTTTGATTTTTAGGAAGATAGTCAGCTAGCTTAAACTAAACTGTAGATTTCTTGTTTTTGTCATTTATTCTTTTATATATCCAAATTGTTTTGCTCTACCTTATTATCTTTTGATAAAGGACAGTGGAAGGGCTAAGATTTAATATGTTAAGACTAGAGCTTTTTATTAGTAAATTGGGTTGGAGGATTGGGTATTGAGAGTTTATTGTCTTCATGGTGGAGAATATCAATTTGGAGGCTGTTGGAGAGGTATTAAGCAGTCAATTGGTGGCCGTTTGTGGCTGTGAGTATACCTTCAAAATTAGGATTTTGGGATTAATGAGTTCTAGGAACACCTCAATCTAGGTTTTGACAGTTGAAGTTAATTTTACTTGTTAGGTAGGCGTAGAAAATCAAGAAACATAAAAGTAGCTGAAAAGAAGAAAATGAATGATTCAATCTAAGTAATCTTAATTGGATTATAAGTGGTAATTAAAGATTATATGAAGGGTACAAAACTACACACACCAGGATAAAACTGCGTGCAAATAGACAGGATTCTTGAGAGTATGTTTGGATGGAAGTGAGTGGAGAAAAAGGGAGTGAAGGGGAGGAAGATGAGGCATTGTCTTGTAACACTTCAAAAACCTTATTCATTTTTTATGAAGTTCACCAATAACCAAGCCCAATGATATTGTGTGATCCATATAGCCGACCTCACCTAGTGGGATTAGGCTTTTGTTGTTTGAAGTTAACCAATTTGGTGGATTTTAAAAATCTAAACATGGGGAAGGAAACTTACTACTTAACCTCCCAATCTCTTCCTTTAATCCTTTCTATTCCCCTCCATTCTCTTTTGATTATTTTTCCTCCATACCTCTCTCAACTCCCAAAGTTACCCTCAAGTGTTGTTGTCTTGCTAACTGCTATTAATGACTTTATACTGATTTATTTGTGTGTGTTCAACTATATTGGCCCTGAATTATGAGATTTATTTTTCCTGTACACAAATAAATCAATTGACTTTGCTAATATCTAGACTATGACTCTTAATCCACTTAATTAACAAATAATAAATATTATTCTGCATCAGAAACCTGGACAAGACTTTTTGAGTCCCCTAGGCATCAAGGCTTGATTGCATCAGACAACCAAGAACAGAACTATTTGCTACTATTATTCATAAATATGGTAATCTCCTAAAAGAGATCATTACAATGGTTTAAACAGTACTCCTATTTCCTCCAATAATTTGCATTATAGAATCTTGATATTATAAGGTTTGAGACTTCTACAACTAAAACCATGAGGGAAATTTGGACATTAAATAAAAGTAAAAAAACTCTATCACTTACATAAACCCAAGCTCAATTACGACCTATAATTTGAAAATAAATAACTTATAAAATACTACTACTACTAGATCCAAAAATACTGATTTATGAAAGTAACTACATACTAAATACTAATTAATAACCCTAATTAATTATGAACTAGTAAGATGTTTGAAATACTAAGAACAGCCCTGAAATCAAAACTAGGCTCATAAAACTGGGACATTTAGATCTTGAAGCTTTTGATTTCTTCTTACTAGTACGTCCTGCGTGCTTGTACTAATATAGATAATTGTTATAATTGTACTCTTTCTCTTCTTTTTGTTTTCCTTGCCTTGATTCTGTCAGACAACTGTACCAATATTCATTAATTTTTTATTGTCACATTGCTGCATAAGGAATTCCACGCTGGATCTCACATAAAATTACTGGCCCCTGCTAATTCTAGGCAATTGCGCAACTTGGAAAAGATTTTTGGTGGAGATGTGAGAGTTTGCGATCGAACCGCTCTCATCCTTGATATATTTAATCAACGAGCAGCAACACATGAAGCGTCTTTACAGGCAATTATAAATTAGAAAGAGGTTTCTCCAGTATCCTTTGTTTTTATTAGGGTATCAGTACCTGAGCGGCTGAGCCACTCAGTTGAAATATAAATGCAACAGGGACTTTTCCGTGACTTACATTTATCCCAATCTATAATTTTAACCATCACAAGATCATAAGATAAAAAGAATTATTTATTGATTGTTTAATGTAATAATTACGTGATAAGTATTTTTTTTTTTTAATTATCATATATGAAAAATATTTAATACCATCAATTTGTTATTAAGTAGGATGATAATATGTAAAAGTCTATGGAGAAAAATAATGTACTGTATTTATATTTCAATTAAGTGAGATGTGTTGGCAGATATTGGCAGCTAATTATGCTAGAGGTACTGGTACCCTTAGAAGGCAAAAGTAACTGTTGAAATCTTGAAATTAGAAGTGCTTATTTTCTATTCATGTCATTACCAGAACCAGCTTTGGGAAGGAGGAGAATTTTAAATCCTTTTTCTGACTATCCCAAGGTCTTTCTATTTCTAGGTTTCATTAGCACAAATGGAATACCAACTACCTCGTCTAACAAAAATGTGGGCTCATCTTGAGCGTCAAGCAGGAGGAAAGGTCAAGGGAATGGGTGAAAAACAAATAGAAGTGGACAAGCGTATTCTGCGTAACCAAGTAAGCAAACAGTCTTATACAATTGTCAAATTTATTGGCATTTCTGTGAAAATCTGCTATTTGATTGAATCAGTGTGCTGTGTACTAATGTAATACTGGCAAGTAGACACATTGTGTATCTGAGTAGTAACCTAATGGTTACATACACTATGCATTGCTCTGAAAGTTCACTGTTTTTTCTGTTTTACCTTTGTTTCTTAGTTTTTCTAAGAAATTTCTGATGCCTGGGCTTTGGCAGATTGGTATTCTTAAAAAAGAGCTAGAATCTGTTAGGAAACACCGAAAGCAGTACCGTAACAGGCGTTTCTCAGTACCTGTGCCAGTGGTATCCTTGGTTAGTTTTTCACAATTATATTGAGGCCATTTATTGTTTGGGTGACCTTTGCAGCTTATACATCATGTTAATGTATGCTGTATAAATGATAATTTGATAATGCTTTTGACAACATTGTAGGTTGGTTACACAAATGCTGGTAAGAGTACACTTTTGAATCAACTAACTGGAGCAGATGTTCTTGCTGAGGATAAATTATTTGCAACTTTAGATCCAACTACGAGGAGGGTACAGGTCAGTCAAAACATACCTGGAGAATTTCCCATTTTTTATATACAAACTATTCATTGTTTTTAGATTGCTGATTGCTTTCAACTATTGTGTGTGCGCTTGTTTGTGAGATTCAGGTACCATCTTCAACTTCTACTAAATAAAGAACCAGCCAAGAGCTTATAATTGTCCTTTACCTTGCAGCATAGCCGTTTCCTATGTTTACAGTGTATAATGGCTGTGGGATGACTAAAATTCATCATTTATGATTTTTTTTTTTATCAAAAGTTAATATGAAAGAAAGTATTTGGCTCCTCTAAAGTGAGGATACTTGTAAAGTAAGAAAGTGAAGTTCCATTCACTGATTAACAATTGATTTTAATTAAAGTATCTTGTAAATATAAATCGCTTCAAATTGACAGTTGTTAGACCCCACACTTTCTCACTTTACAACTCTTCCTACTTTAGAGGAGCTAAATCCAGCTGGAAAGTAAATCTTGTGCAGTTTAAATTATGGTTATTTTAACATGCTGTGCTTTGTTCATTTGCTTTCATCCAGATGAAGAATGGAAAGGAGTTTCTCCTAACAGACACTGTTGGTTTTATTCAGAAGTTACCTACAACACTAGTAAGAAAGATAGCTCTCTTACAATTAATTTTGCTCTTGATGTTTGACAAAAATTATGCTCTTGATATTTTGTAATATTTTAAAACACTATCAACTTAACATGTTGCTGTGAAAGTTAAGCCCAAATTATGAAGTAATCACCAAAAACTGTCTTTTTTCTGCATTCTGTAGGTTGCTGCCTTCAGAGCTACGCTGGAGGAGATATCTGAGTCATCACTCTTGGTGCATGTGATTGATATCAGGTTATATATAAGTGAAACTGCTGTGTGGAACTTTATTTTTAGAGAAAAGGAAGTTAGTAAAACTAGTGGTGTTGACCTACACTGTATTTCGTTAATTTTTTTTGTGAATTGCAGTCATCCCCTGGCTGAGCAACAGATAAATGCTGTGAACAAAGTCCTGTCAGAACTAGATGTATCATCAATTCCAAAATTGATGGTTTGGAACAAGGTATTTATGAACATTTTTGTTGGCTTTCCTGTTCTGAAAATAGTGTATTGAGTTAGCCTATCTCCCTTTATCTTTGTTAATTTGTAAAGACATTAAGGTACTGCCTTGGACCTATGCTGTTCTTTCAATTTATTGGTTGGTTAGGAATTTGGTTACATGTTTTTCAGAACCTTAGCCTATTCTATATTTACTTTATTGGTTACAAATTACTGATATGTCAGGAGCAAGACAGCTTTTAATTAGTCAACAGTTGGTCAAGGAAGGTAACATGCATATTGAGAGTGAGTCCTTTTCAAACCTGTTGTCAGGTCCTGTATGTGGAATGACAAGAGTGGAACTGAATTGCTTTAACCTTATATAAATACAACTTACCATTCCGATCCTACATGGCACTCTTGCACGTTGCAACAACAGTGAATGCAGATATAATGTATTCCATCTGTTTGACTGTTTGTATTGTAATGTTTTTGGGTTCAAGGTACACATTGTCAATAATAATAGATCCAGACACCATGCATTTTAACTAAGGCTTCTCTAGTTCCCTGTAACATAAATAGCAGTCAGGTCAACAGCTTAATCCTGTGAATAAGGTTACAGGCTGTCACCAAATTTAGTGTTTGCTATAATTTGAAGCAATGATTATGAATCACAATCACTCCGTCCCTCTAATTTGAATAGAAATTCATTTTTTCCCTCTACTTTCTATTGTTCAATTTACTCTTCAAATTTTGTAAGTTCAATTTCATCCTCTCGATTTTAATTATTGCAATTTAATCTTTCAAGTTTCATAAATGAGTTCTTTCTCTTTTTTTTTTGTATTTCTTTATTGATTTATTATTGCGTTTAATAAAAAGACATGATTATATCCTTATTAATTCTGAATTGTTTCTGTTCCCAGCAGAATATTAAAATTTAAAATTGTTCCAACAACCATGTAATTTGGGATGTAATTGACCTCGCTTATAAACAACTAATATTTTATTGAAATTGTTATGATTATAAAACCATTCGTGTGCATTTACTCAATAGTTTAAGTTTTTGGGATAGTTGATTCGTGATATGGTAGCAAAGCCTGTATGACCAAGACCAAGTGGAGAAGAGGTTGATCATTGCTACCCTGATTCTAAAAGTAAAAAGAAGTTGAATTTGAGCACAAGGTAGGTGGGTCAGTCCAATGTCTATGCTTCACGCCCAAAAGGCTCTTGGGGGCATGTTATAAGTATAAAGTTATTCATGTGTCTTCATCGAACAACTTATCCTGTCATTTAGATTAGCGTCATCAGATACTGGGATGTAAGTCATGTAACCAGAATGCTCTTAATCAATTCCAGGATTTAATGGATTGCTTTCGGTTCAAAATTGATTGTCTTTCTTTAAAATTTACTTGATTCACAGCAATGAAATTCTTCTCTTAAAATTGGCATAACTATGCTATTTACGAGGACTGAGATCAATGTCTCCCTTCATCAACAAGCTTTACTGTGCACCCAAAATTGAAATTAGTACAGCATGAACTCCAGGTTAAACATTCTGGTGTATCTGACTTCTAATTGCAGGTTGATAAAGTTAGCGATCCCCAGAAACTCAGGCTAGAAGCTGAAAAAAGAGATGATGTTGTATGCATATCTGCTTTAAGTGGTGATGGCTTACAAGAATTTTGTAATGCAGTTCAAGACAAGCTAAAGGTACAAAGTTGAAACCAATCTGAATATAATTCAAAAGATACCATTTTACTATTTGATACCATGTAATCCATTTGTTTGAAATTTGAACTATTTACATTTGCTAATCAAGATTCTATTATTCATTAACAGGACTCCATGGTTTGGGTGGAAGCTTTGGTCCCATTTGAAAATGGGGACCTTCTCAGCACCATACACCAGGTTGGAATGGTTGAAAAAACTGTAAGTATATACCCTGGCCCATTAACCAATTCTGGAACTGGTTTTCCCTTTACCTTTTAAGCTGGCAGATTTTACATTGTTTATCATAACATGGTTTTCCTACTTGTTATTGTTGGATTTCCTTATATTTTACTTTTAATTTATATAGGAATATACAGAGCAAGGGACATATATCAAGGCACATGTGCCCCTGCGTTTTGCAAGAATGCTTACACCCATGAGGCAACTGTGCATATCGCGACCTTAACTTTCTTTAACATATCTAATTTTGCAGCATAACATGTACATATGTTTGTAATTATTGAAATCATGTTCGCCAGCCCTTGAAAATGGAGATGCGGTGGGATGGCAATGCAAAATTTGTTTGCAACTACAGTTAGTAGCCCTGCATATCCAATTCGGATTTGGATTCTTTCATGTTATTGATAAACATGACAGGGTTATGTTGAAAGAGAAAGACAAATGGGTCTTATAACCAATCATAGTGAGTCCTTATTTGCTAAAAAAATGTATCTCTCTATAACGTGATCATATCATGTTGCCCAACATGAGGGAATTTAAATCCATTTGATTTTGTTTTAATTTTAAATATTATTTAATTATTAAGACAGCATACTCTGTAAAATTCGTAAGGTATTAGCATATCTCATTCAAGTAGAAGATTTTAATACTTATCGGCGGTAACACATGGGCAACATCTGATGTGGTCTCTAATTTCTACAACTATTAAATGTGTGGGACAACTGTTCTTTTGGAAAAGGGAGAAAAAAGAATGCATATGTAGTGAGAGTCTAAGAGGTATGAGGAGTAAATCTTGATTATACAATTATACATAGATGATTAAAATTATTTTAATTAGTTTTAATCTTAATTATTTGTTTTAATTATACGTTTAAAATTCATTCCCCTCAAACTCTTATATTTCACATGATATTCCTTTCAAGAACTCTATTCAAATGTACTTATATACCACCGTAAAAATAAAGAGAGAAATTAGATAATAAAAAAGATGAAACTAGAAGTTAGGGAGACGGAAAAATTCACAGAAGCTCTTAGAAAAAAGTTAGTAATAGTTGGAAATTGGTTTAAAGTTTATTATATAATAAATTTAACCGAATGACAATATAATAAATGATATTAAGGCCTGTTGTGTATTAAGTAATTTTTTTTTTCTTGAATATATACAAATTTCTTCCTAGAACCCTATATGAATATTAAACTAGCTTCAACAAAAATTGCTTTCATTTTTATTTGTTTTCCCAAATCATTGAATTTCATTCTAGCTTTTGCTTCTCAATGGTCTACGACATAGTCATGCAATAAAAATAGGACTGTAAAATGAGAACAGCATAAGCCATCTCTTTGAACCTTGCAATAACAAAATTACCCCCTCAGTTATGTAGTGATGTAATTGTCATGTGAAAGCAACCACTTCATTTTACTTGGGGTTCAAACGAAAAAACAATGTGATATTCAGTCAAGCAATGCGCGTATGAAATCAAGAGTTCAAGACCGAGAGTGGTAAAGAATCTGTCAGCCTTCATGACACCCGTTATGAAGATCTTCTACCATTTAAAATAAACTGTAGAGGATGTTAGCCTTTGGAAATTTATGTATATTGACAAAATATTAAATATTAAATATAAATAAACCACAAAAGAAGAAAAAGAGAAAAAACCGAAACACAACTATCTGACCGTAACGCAGTGTCTGTATATCTTTTCAATAATAGACGAAGACATTGTCATGTTTCAATTTTTAACCACGTACAAAGACTTTCTCATATCATTTCCTTGCGCCAGCAAGAGAAGAGACTCTGCTTCTTCTTTAGCTTGAATAATAATGCCCAAGAAAATAAATAAGTCTAATCCAATTCCATTATTTCTTGATGAGTTAATGAAGTTTTTGTCCTTGTATCATTGCCAATTTTTGGTTTTTGCCCGAGTTTTAAAACTCATACTTTTTGTTTTTACATTTTTTAAATACCCAAACTTTCGTTCTTCAGTCTCACTGTTAAATTACTGTATGATTACTTGATGATTTGTCTAGTAAGCGAGTCACCTCGTGTGTTCCATGACTAGGATACCTTTTAGAAAGATCACAATTAACTATACAATAACTCAACAGAGTTCGACTGAGGAACGAAAGTTTGAGTATTTTGAAAATGTAGGGACGAAAAGTGGGAGTTTTATAACTCAAGGGCAAAAATCAAAAATTGATAATTTTACATGGATGAAAAACACCATTAACTCTTTCTTAATTCTTATTTCTCAGGCTGAAAGTGGTAACTTTCTGATATACTTTTAAGCTCAATTATACAATAGAATTAACTCTCTTGTGGGAAGTGTTTTTCATGCACGAAATTCGAATCTGAAAATTAGATAAGAACCACTTGAATAACTAGCCGTTGGTAACTCGATTATACTACGATTCTTCATTAGTTATAATGAAATTTTTGGGACTTGAATCAAGTCTTCATCTTGTTAATATAGTCAATTTATCCGTAATAACATAATATGGTATGTAGCTTATTTACGTCATAATAATATATAAAAGTAAAATGAATTCTGCACTGTTTTGATCTGGTCCAGGAGCAGGTAATACCAGAACCACTGTCAAAACTAGACAATGCATCATCAGAAGCAGTGCAAGCACACATGTTGATTGTTGAAACAGTCAAACTGTCAAAGGTGATTTGGTAAAGAGAGCGGGTGGTTTGATCTCTTGAGCAGTATATATATCAAACAAGCCTATCCAATGGAACATACAATCACCAAAATTAACAAGCTCTCCAACTCAGTTGCCACACTTGTCACCATGCCTTTCATCAAAGTCACTCTTCTTGTAATAATAGCTTTCCTCTCAGTTAAACTCTCTCTGGCCCACCCTGGCTTCCATTTTGGCTGGGGTGGTCATGGGGGGATATCTTCTGGCCTTTCACCTCAATTCTACCAGTTTTCATGCCCTCAAGCTAATGACATTGTCATGTCAGTGTTGGAAAAGGCCATTGCACAGGACATGAGAATGGCTGCTTCTCTACTTAGACTTCACTTTCACGATTGCTTCGTGCAGGTGAATTAATTACACTTGTCGTAGGAAGGCCTACATGAAAACAATAATAATAATAAACAAAATCAAACTCTTTCCAAAAACCGTTGAGAAAATTCTTATTGTACTAAGTACAACAAATTGTCTTTGTTGTCTTGAGCTGTTTTTTTAGTTTAGATTATTCACAATTATTAGAGAGCAACGTTACTCATACAACAAAATTTTATAACAATTTTTATAGACTCACTTTTTTTCTTTCTCTCTCTCTATTACATTATTTGTCTCATCACATATTTTTCTTTTTTATTTTCCTATCTCTCTCTTTTGTGTAGAAATTGTATATTGTATGAATAGCCCTACTCATTATATTGATTCAGGTTCTTTCGTATGCATAGGTCGATGGTGTAAATTTTCTTGTTCTTCTTTTCTTTTGAATGGCAGGGCTGTGATGCATCAATTTTGTTGGATGATAGCGCAACAATAGTCAGTGAAAAAAGTTCTGGACCTAACAAAAATTCCGTCAGAGGTTTCGAAGTGATTGATGAGATCAAATCTAAGTTGGAAAAGGCATGTCCTCAGACTGTCTCCTGTGCAGACATTCTTGCCCTTGCTGCCAGGGGCTCCACTGTTCTTGTAAGTGATCACTCTTCACACAAATTGAGACAACTCAGAATTATCCACTTTGCATGTTACAGAACATAGATAGATAGTTTAACACAACATGAGAAATCTTAATAACACACTCTGTCTAAGTTGACTAATTTTTATTGTGATAATTAAATTATAATGTGACTCTTTAAGTAAGAAGTTAGACTTACCTTATTTCATAAATCTTAATAAATTTCAACCGATAACAAAAAGTGTTTTAACTAACGAATTATTAACATAACATTAATATTCTTGCACATGAGAAATATGTGAGATTTTGAAACTTACTTGATTCTTTGGAAACAGAGTGGAGGACCCAACTGGGAGCTCCCATTAGGCAGAAGAGACTCAAAAACAGCAAGCCTAAGCGGGTCAAACAAAAACATTCCCCCACCAAATGCCACCATTGAAAATCTCCTGACATTTTTCATGCGCCAAGGCCTTGATGAAGTGGACCTTGTTGCCCTGTCAGGTGGAACTTCAACTTCTCATGCCCATGTTACGCTTAATGCCTATTTATTTCCTAGTAATGAATGAGTCACATCTTCTAATATTTTATTATAATGTAGGTGCGCATACCATTGGGGTGGCAAGATGTGCCACATTCAAGCAGAGACTATACAACCAAAACGGAAACAACCAACCGGATGAGAATCTAGAAAAATCCTTTTACTTTGATTTGAAGACAATGTGCCCAAAATCAGGTGGTGACAACTTGATTTCTCCCTTGGACTTTGGCTCCCCAAGAATGTTTGATAACACCTATTTCAAGCTCATACTTAGGGGAAAAGGACTACTTAATTCAGACCAAGTGCTTCTCATGGGAAATGTTAAGGAAACTCGTGAACTGGTCGAGAACTATGCACAGGATGAGAGCCTCTTCTTTGAGCAATTTGCCATGTCCATGATCAAGATGGGGAACCTCCGTCCTCTCACTGGATTTAATGGTGAAGTTAGGAAGAATTGTCGCCGAGTTAATTAATTAAGCAGCATAGCTATTTTTATGAGACTCATTAAGTATTATAGTTTTACCTACCAAAAAAAAGAAGGAAAGAATTTGGAAGTGTTTAACCTTTGGTAGTTATTAGTTAAGAGGGTTTGAATTGTGTTGCGTCTATGTTAATTTGATAAGCTTGGTGTCGAAAGGTATTGTCCAATGAAAGGACTTAATAATTCAAATACTAATTTTAAGGAATTTGACTTCTTTGAAACAAGATAATCATGGAAAAAGTAAAGAGATAAATTTTAATAAATTCATAATTTATTATACCTTATTTTAAAAGCATAAAATTCACTATATAAAAAAATAGGCATAAAATTCAATTTTAAGAATTGAATCTGATATATTTCAACAGTTCAACTACTAATTAAGTAGTTTTAGGGTAGAATTATGCAAAATTTTTAAACCTTAATTATGTAAAATGGAAAGGGATATTAAATTTTTGTTAAAATTAGTGTCTTGAAATAAATGGTTATAATTTATCCAAAATACAAAGCATATGCCTGAGCAATTGAATTGCAGTGTCAACCAAGAGCAAAGAATAATAAGAATGACATATTAATGCATCTGAAAGCAAAAATATCTATATACACGGGAATTATGGCATTAATCATCGGAGAAGATTGATGCTAGATGTTTGATCTTTTACCATTAGAGATGGAAATGGGCTAGGCCGAGCAAGGCTTTACTCAAATTGGCTTGGATTATTTAAAAAATTCAAGGCCCAAGCCTAGCCTGTTACCTGTTATAGGTTTTGTTTTATAGACTTGGTTTGACTTTTTTGAAAGCTTGACTTGGCCTATTAGCCTATTTAAAAACCTATTTCATATTAAAGCATTTAGATAGGTATGATGTATCCCTAAATAAATTAATTGACTACTAGGCCAATGGAGAAAAAACTTTATGTAAAACAAAATATAAATTATGAAAATTAAAACCACTACTACTCAAGGCATGGGATAGAGGTGAAAATAAATAAGTTAGACTTGATAAGAGTCGAGTCCAACTTGTTTATGTGATATAAACTTATTTTTAAAGTCTAATATGACCTTCATAATAACTTTTTTAAAAGTTTATTTTGGTCTCTAAATATGCATAGATTTATCCTTCAATAAGATTATAGACAATTCTTTATAAAGGTCAAATGCTTAATATTTAAAAGGATAAATAAACATATGACTTTAATATATTATAAAAAATTTAATATAATAATAATGCTAACAAAAGATTATTTATATTTACTTAAATAAGCCGTTTTGTTAAGCCTAAAAGGCTTTACCTTTTTAAACAAATCGATTTCTCTAAAAGTCTTGACCTAGTTTATTTAGAAAAAAAGCTTAATATGGCCTGACCTAGTGTATGCTAGGCTGTAGGCTCTTGTCGGGTAGCCTAACCTATTTCCATCCCTATTCACCATGTCATATTTTCTTTTTTTGTACTTAGTACCTTGTAATTGTATTTTTCATGTAATAAAAAAGCATTTATTAATAAGCTTCTTAAGAATCCAAATAAAAAGCATTAAATGTGACAGTGATAATTTGATAATTACATAATACCTTATATCCGTTTATTAGTAATCAAAATATTATTATAAATACTTTCAATGAAAGATAATAAAAACATCGTAAAATTCATCAAAATGAAATAGTTAAAAATATTCCGAGAGTGTTGTCCAAGAACACTCTTTAAAGAATATTAGTAAAATTTTAAAATATGATTACCCATTAACATGATTGCTTTTTTTTTTTTTTTTGGAAGAACATGAACATGATTGTTAAACGTTATCTAATAAAACAATTTATTAATAAAGAACAAAAGATTGCGAAGGAAATAAACAATGAAGCTACCTTACTCCCCCGCCCCCTTTAAATAAGTAATACTAACACAATACATTCTATCATATACTTTTTTATTATTAATATAGTTTTAAAAAATAAGTTTAATCATTTCAATTTTTTTTTAAAATAAACAATAACTTTTAGAAAAATTAATTAATAAAAAATGTTAAATAAAACATATTGTTAACATTCTACTTACTTGTATAATGTTCAGACAATTTAAATGTAATTTTTTTATTTCCGGTGTTTTTAAAATTGAAATTTAATTATAGTAATTTATACTAATTTTTAATGTAAATGTTTGTTATGTACGTCATTAACAAAATTTTAATTTGAATCGAAGAAAAATACTAAAAAGAGAAATAATATTTGTATAACAAATTTTACAATCAAGAAGGAGAAAAAAAGAAGAGAATAATTTGAAATATAATAAACAAATGATGTGATAGATAAAGATAAACATAATTAATGTTATATAAATTATTGTAAGAATTATTGTACGTGTATTACTTCTTTACTAAAAATAAGTTTTATGCTTCCTTAAGATTAAGATATAAAAATTGAGAAAATAGGTTCTGTACTAACAGTGTGAAGTAATTTTATACTGTCATTCAATCATAAATCATCATATATGATAAGTTTACTTTAAAAGTTATTCTAACAATAATTTTTTATTAATAGACAATATAAAACTTTTTATAATGTAAATGTAAGTGGATGAGCATTAAACTGTGGCCTAGGGGTGTTCATGGGACAGGTTAGGACGAGTTATATATGTCCCTAACCCGTCCCTAAATTTTAACTGGGCCAATTTTATAGACCTGAATCCGATCCTCAACCTGAAAAAACCTGATAACACATGGGTTTAACGAAGACCGGGCCCAACTAAGACAATATCGGGTTGACCCGAAGTGTGAGCTAAAATTTTATATAGTGTTCATTAACCATGGTGAGAAGTTCAAGACATAAACTTAATACACATTACACATTATTAGAAAATCAAATTTCATAATCGAGGAGTGGAGGGAAGAGGAAGGCACATTATATTATTAAAAATCCATACTGCACGTGATAAAGTTTTTTCTTTGTGCAAATTATATTATTTTGTATAACAAAAAAATGTATAAACTCCAAAGAAAATGAAATTACATTCATGTTTTGTTTTATAAAAAATTCAGCTCATAAAGAGTGAGAGTATTAAACATTCTGGAGAGGAAATATCTCGTAGATTTTTTTTTGAGGGGGGGTGTTAAGGGGTTATCCCTTATAGAAAATTTTTTTAACATCGCATATCACATTTTTTTTTGTTTTTTCAAACCTACTAACTTTCTGTGCACCTTGGGCTATTAAGGGAAAGTCGCAGGGGCAATTCTAAAATCTAGGAAAGCAAATAATCCATTTTGAGTTTAACTTTAGTGAGTTGCGATAACAATATTAAACTTTAAGTAAGCAAATAATCCATTTTTGTTTCTACTATGCCAGAGTAATGGAAATGCAACCAACAGTAAGTGAATTCTATTATTCTAAAGTATCCCTTTGTAAATCTTGGAAAATTGATAACAAAACAACGAAGTATTTACCAAAATGTAATGATAATAATAATAATAATAATAATAATAATCGGGTCGGACCGGGTGACTCGAGGTTTAACCCGAACCCGTCCCAACCTGAAGCCGAGTTCTGAACTGTCTTGTCTTTCTTGTCTTTTTTTCCTTTTGGAAACCAGGTCAAACCCAGTCCGAAGCCTTCAGTCTAAGATGGGTTGTCAGGTCAGACCGGGTCTTGTACACCCCTACTGTGGCATTTGCTCTTGCAGTGGTGTCAGTTAAATTATACCTCTGAATCTGAGATTCTGAATCCAAATCCGAATCTGAAGCTACAATAGCAATACAGTGAGAGGTAAGAGTAACAGACGCCAAAGACCCTATAATGCGAAGTTGAGAGAGAGTTAGAAGAAGCAAAATGGTGAAGCATTCGCGGGCGTGGTTGGCAATGCGGGACAAGGCATGGTTGCTAACACTCGTGGCACTCTTCTCGCTCTCCACCCTCACCTTCCTCTTCATCCGAACCACTTCCGACTCCTGCAATGTCAGCACCGAACCCGAGGCTCGGATTGAGTCATCAATATCATCGGAACCGAAGCGGAACCCTCTGGAATTCATGAAGTCGAAGCTGGTTCTGATGGTCTCGCACGAACTCTCTCTCTCCGGCGGGCCTCTGTTACTCATGGAACTGGCCTTTCTGCTACGCGCCGCCGGATCCGACGTCGTTTGGATCACCAATCAGAAACCTCCCCAAACCGACGAAATCATCTACACTTTGGAGAGCAAAATGCTCGACAGAGGAGTCCTGGTAATCCTCAAACAACAAAACAAAACTCAGATTCGTACAGTTTTTAAAGTGTATTTTTAACGCCTTTTTCCAATTAGGATTCTAGTTTGATGTAATATTCAATGCATATCTTTATTACGCAAATTATCGAATTATAACTCTAATTCTAATTAGAAAACATTAAAATCACGTAAGTGACGAGTTTTGTATGTTCTCAAAAGTTTTAGATTCGTATTAGGATTAGGATTAAGATTGTAGTTTGACGTAATATTCAATGCAAATTTTTATTTCGTAATTATGGAATTAAAACTCCAATGCTAATTAAGCAACGAGTTTTGTTTGTTCTCAAAAGTTTCAGATTCGTTATTTATGTTATTAATATTTAATGTAGATATTTATTAGGCAGTTTAATTAGGTAAAGTTCTAATTCTAATTAGAAAACACTGAAAAATATACAAGGAATTAGATCTAAGTTTTGTTTGTTGTCGGAGGTGTCAGATTCGTTATTTGTATGTGAAATTGTGAATGTGATTGATCGATTGGGTGGTGATAGGTGGTGGATGCGAAAGGTGAAAAGGCTGTGGATACGGCTCGTAATGCTGACTTGGTGATTTTGAACACTGCCGTGGCCGGGAAGTGGCTTGATGCTGTTCTCAAGGAAAAAGTTTCGGAGGTTCTTCCAAAGGTTTTGTGGTGGATTCATGAAATGCGAGGGCATTATTTCAAAGTGGAGTATGTTAGGCACCTCCCTTTTGTTGCAGGTGCCATGATCGATTCGCATACCACTGCTGAATACTGGAAGAATAGGACTAGGGAGCGTTTAGGGTATGTTTCTGACTTTTTGTTTTTGTTGCAGGTTAATGGGTTCACTCTGCTGCTTTCTGTCGTGTATGTTGTTAAGTGTGTGTGTTTGGTCCAATGTTGTAGGATTAAGATGCCTGAAACTTATGTTGTGCACCTGGGAAATAGCAAGGAGCTTATGGAAGTTGCAGAAGATAGTGTGGCGAAGAGGGTTCTTCGGGAGCATGTTCGGCAATCTCTTGGAGTGAGGAATGATGATCTACTTTTTGCCATCATAAATAGTACGATCTCTTCCCTCCTTTATGTTTAGCTTGTGTTTGGTTCGACTTCAGTTATGTGCGTTTATCTATAATTTCGCGTCAAATATTTAGAAAAGATGCAGAAGCTACTTCATGAAGCTTCGAACTAATGGCATCTAAACCTTCCTGATGCATAACCAAACACCCAGTTAGTTACTAGTCCTATTCATTTAATATGCCAATTTAGTTCATTGGATGTGTTTTTGTTAGATTTTGCCCCATCTTACACTTGCTCTGCTATAGCAATTAGCAAGTGCATTACTTTTAGTAGATATTTTCTTTTGTTGGGAAGGGGAACGGGGAGGTACTGATTGACACACAAGGAAGAACTCTAAAATTAGTTATTTGCTTCATCTCTAGAATTGTGTTTCTAACATTTCTTTTATTATTTTCCTTTGGCAGTATTTGTTCCGGAATAACTTGATCCATTATATTTGTATGTCAAATTTAGTTTTGCTCATTGCAATATGGATTAAGATAGCTAACCACAGTTATAACTGTTTCCTGGGTGTACATGTATGTGAAGTGAGAGAGCATGGGATTAGTGATAGAAGAGGATAGGGCCATAGGGGTAAGAAAGGAGATTGAGGTGATTCCACTAAGTATCATTTTTTTTTTTTAATCTTTGTTTAATACATTACAAAATAAACATAAATGGTTGTAGGATTCTTAAGAGCATTTTCGGCAATCTATTGGAGGGGAAAATGATGATCTACTTTTTGCCATAAAAAATAGTATCATCTCCTCCCTCCTTCATGTTTAGTTACTACCCATATGCATTTAATATGCCAGTTTAATTCATTAGATTTGTTTTTGTTAGATTTTGTCCCATGACATCTAAGGCATGCTCTACTAGCAATTAGCAAGTGCATGACTCTTAGTAGCTATTTTCTTATGTTCAGTTGGGGAGGGGAACAGGGAGGAACTGATACACACAAATGGACAGCTCTTAAATTAGTAATTTGCTTCATCTCCATAATTATGTCTTTCACATTTTTTATCGTTTGCCTTTAGCAGTATTGGTTCTGGAAAAACTTGATCAATTATATTTGTATGTCAAATTTAGTTTTGCATGCTCATTGCATATGGATTAAGATAGCTAACCACTGTCATAATTATTGCCAGTGGGTACATGTATGTGGAGTGAGAGAGCATGGGATTAGCGATAGAAGAGGGTTAAGGTAGGGGTAAGAAAGGAGATTGTGATGATTCCACACACACCCACACCCACACTCACACATATATATATACATATATAATACATTACAAAATAAACAAATGGTTGTATATATATACATATATACCCCCTTCCATTCCTTTTGACAATTCTTTTGCCATTCTATAATTTGAGCACCAGGGATGATATAATTGCAGGTGTTTCACGTGGTAAAGGTCAGGATCTATTTCTTCGGTCCTTTTATGAAAGTTTGCTGCTCATCCAGGAGAAGAAAATGCAAGTGCCATCTTTGCATGCTGTAGTTGTAGGGAGTGATATGAATGCTCAGACAAAGTTTGAAACAGAATTGCGTAAATTTGTCATGGAGAAAAAAATCCAGGACCATGTTCATTTTGTTAACAAAACCCTGGCAGTGGCTCCTTACCTGGCTTCTATTGATGTTCTTGTTCAGAATTCTCAGGTATCTTCTGATAATATACCCTGCTAAGTTGAGCGTGAAACAAAATATGCTTTTCATTCTATTGTTTTGCAAAATGGGAGGTACTATCTGAATCGATAACCTTTCTGCTCTTAGCAAGACTCTTTTTTATAAATGGATTTGTTTCCAGCTTCCATAAGTATTAATGCAAAGTTCAGTGAGGGACCTGAAGAGAGATTCCATAAGTTCAAGTCTTGTTTAAGTTTAATGCTTCATATTTCTAGAAACTAACAATAAGTTTTGCATTGCTACAATGGCTTTTGAATTTTGTTCACGAATGTCATGAAATATTTTGTTATTTCTAAATCAGCTTCTCTTCATATTAGGCACGGGGAGAATGTTTTGGGAGGATAACCATTGAAGCAATGGCATTTCGCTTGCCTGTACTTGTAAGTATAAGTTGCCTTGTCAATACATCTTTCCTTTTATATATTTTGGGTTTTAATTTCCTGTAGTTGTGTCCAATTTGCTATATATGCTACTGTGCTTTCTTTATTCATTTCTCTCTTAAATATCTGTGATGTTGCTGTTTTATTGATTTCCTTATTCAATGCTGCAACTCTGCAAACCCCCACCCAAAAAAAAAAAAGAAGTTGTTGCAATTTCCATTGGTCTTTGTACGGTCTTATTCAGAAATCAAGTTGTTACTAACAATTATTTCTTCAAATTTCACCTTTCCTCTCTTTCCAATTTTCTCCCATGATTTTTTTTTCCACAAAGATATGTTTCCAAGATTATTGAAATCAGAGCTAAGTATTTTATGGCTTTTGCAAAATTTGTTCAAGACAAAATTATCTTGTCATGGGGACCTGAAATATACAGCTAATGCATACGTCTATAGTTTTTGGTTCAAATGATGCATAGTATGTTACATATGTTTGCGAATATAATATAGCCCTTTTTGACTAGTAAATGCAATAATAAGAGTAGAAGACATTTTATTTTGGCACTCTGAATTATTTATGCATGTATATTATGTGATATTTTCCTTTGATATTTTTTATGATTAACAATAATTCCAGGGAACTGCAGCTGGGGGCACCATGGAGATTGTAGTGAATAGGACAACTGGTTTACTGCACCCCGTTGGAAAAGAAGGTGTGACACCTCTTGCGAATAACATTGTGAATTTAGCAACTCATATTGAGAGGAGGCTGACTATGGGAAAGAAAGGATACGAGAGAGTTAAGGAGAGGTTTATGGAGCCCCATATGGCACATAGAATTGCATTGGTTCTGAAGGAAGTGTTACGGAAGGGTAGCCACAATTAAATTGACCAGCTTAGGCATTTCGCTGTTCTAAAATTGTAAATTCCTCGGGAAAAGACAACGTTTTGGTGAGAGTGAATTGTACACCTCATGTCATATGTACCATATACTGTAAGAAATTGGTTGATGTATAGGGTTGTGATATGATTATTTTTGGATTTGAGTCTTCTAAAGTGAGTAATGGTAAAGCAATCTTAGTTGATAAAATTAACAGTTGATATTTGAATACATTCATGATTTATTATGTATGTGCACATAATATTAATCATCAATTTTTTCATCAACCATTGATATTACTTGTTTTGTGCTCTAAAGTAAATTACTCCTTTAGAAGGACTAGATTCATCATTTCCCTAGCTTGATGCTTCTGGTCTTGAGGGACAGCAACATTTTTGTTTTGGTAGAGTACAGATGGGTTGTAACATCCAAATACAAAATTGAATTTATTTATTTTTTAGGTGGACGGGTGAAAATTTTCATCTTGTTGCTCGTGATGGATAATAAATTGAAATCTTTCATATGCATTGACCAAGTCACATAACTAATGCTATCATACTGGACTCAATTAGAGCACGGGGTAAATAGTTGAATCATTTAGTCACCGGTTAAATCACATGAATTAATATATATTAAAGAATTATATATATTTAGAATACTTTACAAATATTATCCAAAAAACAATTGTGTCTTGACAATAGTTTAACTTCATATGTTGTTCGAATCTAAGCTTGGAGCCTCTTTTTTTTTGCATTTTAGTTACATTTAACAAAAAGAAGAAAAATGCTGTGCAAAACGAGTATGTACTATGAACTGAGCAACAGGAATATGCAGGACAAGTGCACTAAGTACAGCTCAGTAGAAAAAGAATACCAACACAATAATAAGTCAATTTAAGTAATATTTGGTCATAAATATCAATTATTCAACCTTGTTTTGACATATTATATAGTGGGCTGACTATATTAACAACAGTTGTGTTTTTCCACTTTTAATCAAATGTACTTTCAGAACTGAAAACAATTTTTAACTTTAGTCAAACATTACTTCTTATACGAAACAACCAGTCCAAGCATGGGCGTATGTGCTAATAAAAACGCCAAGATATAGCCTACACTCTAATCACTTCCTTAACGAGGTAGTGCTACCTACAATAAAGGTAGACATGAAATATTTGGTATGGCTAAGTACATCAGCAGCCAAATTAAGGAGGGTATCTCTGTAACCAAGCTCTTTTAGAAGCCCCCTCAAATGAAAGAATGGGCTTGATATCTCTGTTATCCATGTTGTTGCTACTATTTTTGAGCCACCCTGCACACAGATATGGCAACAAGTCACTAGCTAATCACGAAATCCCCACCACAAAACCCAAAAAATAAGCGTAATAGCTCCAACAACAAAAATTTCTGAAAAGGAGGCAAATGGTCAATATTGACAAATTGAGAAAGAACTAGTACAAAATTTTACTGGTAATCTAGATGACCAAATATTTTAATCTAATTATGTATGGGTTTTAGAGAGGAATTCATATCGTGGGTTAAACAATCTGAAAAATACAGAGAGGCAGTTTGGGTTTGTTTCAGTACATCAAAAAATTTCCATATTGCTAGTTGAGGTAGTTTATAAACATTCTTCTTCCTTAATTCATGGAGGCACTTTTAGAAACATTTAACACATTTTCACAAATGAGGAACTAAAAAGAAAAGATTTATTTTTAAGGAACCAAAAACAAATTTTGTCCTATTTGCAAAGACTGAAAACATGTTTAACCCTAGAAACAATATATACCATACCCTGAGCAATAATTTTTGGGTGTTTAATTACCTTTTGATAGGAAAGACCTGCTCCGGTTCTAACGATGCTTACCAAATGGTGGATGATGTTGTCTGTTGACTTTCGGCCAAGTGACAACAAGCTGGATCATAAATGAGATAAGAAAGGCTCACTGCAATGACTTGCACCTGCTTAGATCACAGTTCAAGCATTCCACTTTAGTGCTTAATCTAAACAATTAAAACATTCTAATTCATACCAATATCGAGGTTTCCTTCAAAAGGGAATGGCATGCAGTTAATCCAGTACCTGTTGGGGTGAAGATTTTGAGCCCACAGGACAGATTGGAAACCTCCAATCTTCAACAGAGCAAATAGGAAAGTCAATTTAGCAGCAAAATTAAACCATTCTTTCGGAATTGTGCTGCTTCAGGTTCCTCCTACAATTATTAAGCACACAATGTTTAAAGTCAACATCAAAAAAATAATAAACACATTTCTAACTTCTCTTTTATTAAAACCTATCAGGATTTTTTTTTCCCCACCAATCAGCTGAAGCTTCAAAGTTAATTTTCTCTTGATTCCAACCAAGTCCAGTTTCCTTTCCAATGATTTTATACCAATATTGCCATTTTTTTAATAGAATTCCACTTATTCTTAATTTAAAGCTCATCATAACTCAACCCAGTAGTTGTCCTGAATTTTGCCTTAACTTTCTTCCATCCCTGTTTAGTCAAACCTCTGCCATTGTGTTTCCCTAAATTTGCTTGCTTCAAAGCACAATCAATTAAAAATTCAATAGTACTATCCTCCCAGCTTGCTGATTTTTTTTCTTCTTTATTAGAAGGACTAACCATCGTAGGCTTGTTTTTTACCTTGAATATTTCTCATCTTATCTCTCTGCACAAATCAATATTATGGCTTATGATCAAACTAAAGAAACAAACAGCACACATCCACACAGAATAAAAGATGTAATGCAGTGAATTGTAATGAGAGAGAGAAAATAGTGTCAAACTGTCAATAACTCTGCTATGAGTGAGTAGGAGGGTGGGACTAGCAATTTTATTAGAAAGAACAGTGAAGAACACCCCAATTTACAAAATAGAACAATCAATCACACACTTTTATTTCATTCCAAACATCTTTCTTTGCAGACATAGCATTAACAATTTAATAATTTAATTCTGACAATGACATGGATTAACATAAAAATTCAAAGCACAAAAAAATAGATTCGAAACAAAATTCAACATAAAAAACATGTCCAAGCATAAAAGATCAGAAGTTGACGAACCAAAACATGAATCAGAGTCGACGGCGAAGAAATGAAACAACAACAGGCGGAGCAAGCAGTCAGCCACAACAGAGCACACAGTCACGATAGAGCGTGAACAAGCATAATAAACAACTTATATCGAGAATCTTATAAGATAATCAGACTCTATTCTTTTATCTTTTAGTATATACAATCATTATATTTACCTAAATAATTAGATATTAGACTTTTAAATACAAATTTGAGATACAAAATAATTTAAAAGATTCACAAGTTAAAAAGTTGATTAAATTTAAAAGATTTTATATGTGTGAGATTGAGGTTTAAAAGATAAAAATTAAAATTAGACTCTCTTTTTTTTTTTTTAATTTTGGGTGAAATACAATATTTTGATCTAAAGAGAAATCTATTATAGTCATGTTTTATAGTAATTAAGGCAATTATAATGAATATATACTCTAATTTAAATTAACTAAAGTAAGTATGACCTATATATATTCTGTTTCAAATTTATAGTAAATTCGAATTAAAATTTTTTTATCACAGTAATTAAGTATATAAAATCCTTATACCTTTGTTGTTTACCAAAATAATTAGAGATTTAATACAAATTTGAGATATTAATATTTTTGTATATTTGAGATATACAAATTTGAGATTATATATATATATATATATATATATATATATATCATCGAATTTTTACTAAAATAAATTAATATGACATTTGTACACCAATTTATTTTCGAAAACAATTGAATGTGAAATTATAGATTGATTTAAATTAAAATTAGTCAATAATAATAGGGGAATTTGAATATAAAATACAAAACTCTAATGCTGTCAATTAATGTCCCAAAAACCCTAATATTACTAATTAATGTCCCAAAAATCCTAATGTCACCAATTAATGTTTCAGAAACCCTACAAAACTTAATATATATATATATATATATATATATATATATATATATATATATATATATTCATTTTTTATATGATTGTAAAATTATCATATAACTTAAACTTTTTATGAAAAATATATTTAGTTAAGGACAATTCTTAGTAACTATTTATGTAAGAGTTTAATGATTATACACTGTCAGTAGTGTAAAAAATTTTACATTATCAACTAATCAAAAATCATTGTTAATATGACTTTTAAGATAATTATTGTAAAAGTTAATAAACTTACCACATATGGTGGTTTATGATTGGATGACAATTTAAAAGTGCTTTACACTGTCAGTATATAACTTATTTTCTCTTTAGAGTTTAATGATTATCAAGTTGTATAAATTTATTTTTAATAATATATATTTAAAGAGGTATACAACTATTAGTTATATAATAACTTATACGTGAGATATTTTAATTTATAATTTTTTTTGAATCAAAAAAATTATTTTTTAATGTTTATTATATATCAGTACTTTAGCTTGTGCAATACACAAGATAAATATTTATTTTATATAACTAAAATTTATATTAAATAAATACTTTTGAATATATAAATTATATTATAATTAAAATTTACAATAATAAATATTTTTAAACATATAAATTATATTTTTGATTTATGATAAATAATTTATATTGTGATACAAATTTTTTTTAACTATTGATAATTTTTTTAAAAAATATTAATATTTAATTTAAAAATAAAGATGAAAAGAATAAATTCAAATAGATAAAAGATTAAGAAAAAATTTCTAAAAACGCTTTTGTCAAAAAAAAAGCCCTAAAAATAGCCTAAAAGAAGACTTATTATTTATTTAATACTTTTTATAAAAAAAATAAAAATGAGACTACAACCGAAAATCAATCTAATCTAAACCACTTTAAATTAGATTAAATTAGATTTAAATTTTCAACAAAATCCATTGAGTGATATATTAAAAATATTGAAACGATTAGATTAGATTTTTTTTTTTGTTTTTTTTTCAAAGGATCCAATCCTATTTAAAAGGCTTGGGGGCAATAGGTTTCGCAGTTAGGCTGCTCCACCGTGTTGATACGCACACACGTCAAGTATCTTTACGCTACTGTGTGCAGTGCAGATACGAAGTGCAATCTTATTTTCCGATTTGAGACTATAGCTAATAACAATGACGGATACCGAAGACGCTACACGACGCCGTAATGCGGTGGCGGAGTACCGTAAGAAACTTCTTCAACAGAAGGAATTGGAATCCAGAGTACGATCGGGTTCGTTCGTTTCTCAATCTCACTTTCATTCCCTTGTCATACTAATAATTCGCTCTTCTTTTCATTTTCACTACTACTACTACTACTACTACTACTACTACTACTACTATTATTATTATTATTATTCCGATCGATTAGGGTTTTGTTATGAATTTTGACGGGTTTGGCTTTGAACCGCGAATTGCAGTCAGAGAGAATTTGCGTGCTTCGAAGAAAGAGTTCAACAAAACAGAAGATGATTTGAAGTCTCTTCAAAGCGTTGGCCAGATCATTGGCGAAGTTCTTAGGCCTCTCGACAATGAACGCTGTAACGATTCTATCCTTTTTCATTTCGTATTTTGAATGATATTTCGCTATTTAATTTCATAGTATATTCTATGTTGTAATATGTTGAGATTATGTGCACAAGACTTCTGTTTTTTTATATTTTGAAAATTCTGTGCCTATTGATTCTGGATTATAATATATAATCTAATTAGTTCATCTAGCTGCTCAATAAAATATCTTCTCTGTTTTCTTGCTTGGTTGACGTGAACTTAAGCTTATGGCAATGGGTATTGTATGTTTTTTTGGTTTCTGTTATCTCTCAGTGATTGTTAAAGCAAGCAGCGGACCCAGGTATGTGGTTGGCTGCCGCAGTAAAGTAGATAAGGAAAAACTGACTGCTGGTACAAGAGTGGTTCTTGATATGACAACACTCACCATAATGCGAGCTCTTCCGCGCGAAGTATGTTTTTGCGGTTTATTCTTTTTCAGATATTTATTTGTCTTGGTGCATGTGATGTTTGTGTTCTCGTTGGGCTATCTGATTTGGTTTCTTTCTGAAAATCATCTGCTAGTTTTTTGTGCCTCATGGACAATGTGATCTATCTTGGGTTGACAGGTTGATCCAGTAGTTTACAATATGCTTCATGAGGATCCTGGTAATGTCAGTTACTCTGCTGTTGGTGGTCTATCTGATCAGATAAGGGAATTGAGGGAATCAATTGAATTACCTCTGATGAATCCCGAGCTCTTCCTTCGAGTTGGGATTAAACCTCCTAAGGTGATTACTTTTCGCCGTACCATTTGGTCTCTGACCTCTAATGTGTTTAGGCAGCATTGTCACCTAAGTAACTTTCTAAAATTTCTTTTGGTGGAAGAGTATTTTGAGGAGCCATGATTTATAACTTTGCATCTGATCAGCATCTTCTCAATTCTCGTTTCCCAGGGTGTTCTCCTTTATGGGCCTCCTGGTACTGGTAAAACATTGTTAGCTAGGGCAATTGCCAGTAACATAGACGCTAACTTCTTGAAGGTCAGAATTGTTTCTTTTCTGAATTCCATTGTGTTTTCAGGTTTCCTTTAATCTTAAACATAATGTACCTTATCCTACATGCTGGTGTAGGTTGTTTCAAGTGCAATAATTGATAAGTACATTGGAGAAAGTGCCAGGTTAATTCGAGAAATGTTTGGGTATGCACGTGATCACCAGGTAGATTCTTGTATGAAGTTTCTTCCTATTTGTATACATATTAAAATTAAAATGGAATGTAGTTCTGAATCTCCATTTTGTTTGTTAAGCCTTGCATCATTTTTATGGACGAGATCGATGCCATTGGTGGTCGTCGTTTCAGTGAGGGAACAAGTGCTGATCGTGAGATTCAGAGAACACTAATGGAGTTGCTTAATCAACTTGATGGGTTTGATCAACTTGGGAAGGTATATCTTACTTCATAACCCAATTTAGTTTGTTTTGAAAACCATAATCACCCTTTGCTTTTAGAAACACCTGCTCCCTTTCCCAACAACTTTGAAGTATAAGGAACTACGTCCTACTTTTATCTTCTTTTTTGGTGGGGAAGCTAGTGGATGGTGAACCAGTGGTACGCTTGCAGAATAAATGCATTTCGTGTATCACAGTTTTCAGGTGGTCTATTATTTTTTCAGTGTCAAGGTTTACAATTTTTCCTGATGTATTAAACTCAAGATGCAATTGCAAACGTGAATGGTAATGTTAACAAATGAATTCTGCATTGACCATTTATCAAGCAAAAGAATGAGTGGCCTTTTTTCCGGTAGTAATAATGAAATATAGTTGAGCTGAAATTTATGAGGAATTTTCTCTTTATCAACTCTGTAACATTTAAGGTACAGCATAGTTAACATTTCAACCTTCTGATTAATGTCTCTTCTGGATATTGTGATTGATTCTCTCTAAAAACAATTGTTCAAGCAGATTCTAATGGTGGGTTGATAGCATTTAACAACATTGCTGTCTGAATGGATGTTGTAGGTTAAAATGATAATGGCAACAAACCGGCCTGACGTACTGGATCCTGCTCTCCTGCGTCCTGGAAGATTAGATAGAAAAATAGAAATTCCATTGCCAAATGAACAATCAAGGATGGAAATTCTTAAGATTCATGCTGCTGGGATTGCTAAGCATGGTGAAATAGATTATGAAGCTGTTGTGAAGCTTGCTGAGGTGAGTCCAGCTTGGCCTAGTTTTATTTAGTCAATTGGTGCATGTTTGATGTGTTTTCTGTTGCAAATTGCTCAGGGCTTTAATGGAGCTGATCTTCGAAATGTGTGCACGGAAGCTGGAATGGCAGCAATTCGTGCAGAACGTGATTACGTAATACATGAAGATTTTATGAAGGTGAGTTTGGGGAAGCTATTTTTGTGTGTGTATTAATCATGTACAAAGGGATTGTCCCTCCTTGTCATTCACAGGAACAATAATTTGACTTCTTTCTTTGGTTCTCAGGCTGTTAGAAAACTGAATGAGGCAAAGAAACTTGAATCCAGTGCACACTACAGTGCTGATTTTGGCAAAGACTAAAAGATATTATAAAATTCTGAGCCATGGAAATCTAGGCAGTACATCTTTTGAGCCAGAAATACTTCATGCAAGTAGGTCAAGTCAAGACGGTCCGAACTAAGATTGAAGTGGTCTCTTTGGGCTATAGTTCCATAGAGAACTTATTAGCCAAACTATGGTAAATGGAAGGTAAAGGGAAGATGTGCAGTTGAATTATTTACCTAAACTAATTGTATTTTTTTTCTTTTGGATTATGTTCTACATAATTTATATTACTGATTTCTGAATTGGGTCTAGAGTTTGTGCGTTAGTGAATTTGCGTTGCAATCTTCATCTATAAATCTGATTTGGTGTTTAATATATAAGTAATGACAAGTTTTATTCATTGGAAGAGGGAAGGTTTACACGTGATGCTATTGCTGTTATACTAATTACAGCTAGCAACAGCCTAATCTTGAGTTTGGATTTTAGTTTCACCTTTTCTTTTAATTAACCAAAACTCAATCCAACTATCTAAGCTGTTATTATAGCTGTGGCCATAGCGATCTGAAGTGTTGTAACATGGTGAAGTCTAGCTTTCTTATAGACCAAATTTGTCCACCAGAAGTAGTCTAAAATTTATTATAAAAGAAAGTTTTATAATGTGAAAAGATATCATGTGACAATATTATATTTATTCTTTTTGGCCTAAATTTTACATATTTTTTTAATTCATATAAATACATTATTATATTTAATTATAGTAATTAAGACATTTATGATTAAGGCATTTATAGAAAGTATATATTTTACTTAAATTTATCAATTAAATAATTAAATTTTAAATTAATTTTGATTTTATATATCAAGAAAATTAATTTTTCAAATTTTATTGCATGTTATTTATAATCATAGTAATTATGATAATTTATGATAATTATGATAATATTTTTTATGATGATAATTGAAACATTTATAATCTATTATCTATTATATTATATCTATTATATAAGAAGATTTGGCCATGTAGACAAATGTCACATGAAAACAGTATATAGATTCTTTTCCTACCAAAATGTCGTCAAAAATTTTTATTTTATTTTTTAATTCATAAGTACCTAATTATAGTAATTAAGAAAATTATGATCAATATGATTTGATTATTCGAACTAATTCTGATTCAAATTAATTGATAGTATTAATATATGTTTTAATACATAATTAAGGAAATTATGATCATAATTGATTTTTATTTTTTTATTCATAAAAATATATTATTTTATTTAATTATAGTAACAAAGGCATTTATAACAAGTATATATATTGATTAAATTAATCAATTAAATCATTGAAATTGAAATGCATCTTGATTTTATAATTATGAAAAAAAAATTATCACATTTTTTTATTATCATGATTTAATTGATAATATATATATATATATATATATATATATATATATATTCTATTTCAAATTTCAAAGTTATAACAAATTTAAATAAAAAAAAATTAATAAGATTTATGCTGATTTTGTAATATAAATATATCATTGGTAATTTAAACTATATATATAAGGATGATAATCTCACAATATTATCATTGATAATTTAATGAATGGAAATTAACTTATTTTAAAATGCATGATTAAAATAATTATTACATTATTATATAATATAATATAATGTATTATATATAACTAGAGCATGAACTCGTGCGATGTACGGGTGAATTGTGGAAAAAGTAATTTTTATAGGACAACACTTAGATATAATTTCATAGATACTTTTAGTATTATTCTCCAATCAAAATTGAAGTTTCATTTTGATAATCTATAGTGACCTTTAATGACAATCTTTATTACACGAATTACTGAGGTGAAATTCAATTCCAATTGAAGAACAGTACCAAAAACACCTATGAAACTACATGTAAGTTTTGCCATTTTTCGTATGTATAAAAAAAGTACATTAACAATTTTGTTAATTTCTTATATTGCTAAAAAAGGATCTAAAATAAGTTAAAATTTTTATAATAAAGAACTTAATTTACTATATTATTATAAAATAATAAAATATCAATTAACTATGAACTTATTTATTAATAAATAAATAGTAGTTGAATGTGCTTATTTTTCGATATAGGTATTAAGTTGAATTTCACATTGTATTCTTGAAATCAAGAACATAGATGAATTAAATTACATAAAAAAATAAGAAAGTTAAATTTAATTAAAAGAACTCATATTATTCTATTAAAACCATTTTTATGGAGTCCATTAATTTAACATCCTATACAAATATTGAAAATAAAATAAAGTGATTAAACAAAACAATGTAAATTTAAGAACACATATTTAAATGATTAAATGTCAATACAATTTATATCAGATATTACATTCATTTGTATTAAATTTGATCTGATGTGAAGCATGAATAAATTATGTGCAGGAAAAAAAATTTCAATTATTTTGAAAGACAATTTATATTTAAACTTAAAAATAAAATAAAAAATTAATATTTTTATTATAATAATTGCCTACATTTTTTTTATAAGGTATATGGACATAAAAGACCAATAAGAATCACACCCGTCAATTATTACAAATTCTCATCAACCTCATAAATTAGTCACCTATTTTATTTTTTATTGATAAAAATATTAATAGTAAAATAGCAATAATAATGATATCACCGTTCTATAAAAAAATTTAATGTGTAAAATTTCAAATAACTAATATAACCTATTAAATGCAAAAAATTTAAAATGACTTATATGCCTTTAGTTTAGGCGAGAAAAATATTCCATCAACCTTTCTTATGTATGTATGTCTATATATATAGAGAGAGAGAAGGGGGGGGGGGGGTTTAATGGCTATGAACTGTCAGTATAAAAAGTTTTACATTGTCAATCAATCAAAAATCACCATTCGAATGACTTTTAATGTAGTTATTGTAAAAATCAACAAACTAAATTTTTTTTATACTGTTAGTACATAGTTTATTTTCTCATATATATATATATATATATATATATATATATATATATATATATATATCTTTTAGAGAATAATTTTCATTACTTTTATCATAAAGTATGTTGAATTTGGAAATATTCATCATATAATAGAATAATAAATTTCACCCCTTTATTATACCATATATCAATTCTTATCATATTTAAAATTAATTCTCACCACAATAGGCTAAGCTTTCTTAAATTAAAATATTTATTTGATTGAAATTTATTAATCAAATAAAGGAGTTTTATACTTTCTATTCAATTGTGTAAGTTACCATAATGGATATTTAATATAATTAAATATTTTAAAATAACATGATTTATAATTTATAATTAAGGGCAATTACCTTAATTACATGTATTTATGAATTACATTAATGTCTTTAATTTTACATTTTGAAATAATATACTTACCTTTAATTATTATAATATATAATATAATATATACAATTTTTTTGTAAATTCGCATTACCTTGTTTTAAAATAATTACCTTTATTAAAATAATAATCATTACCATAATAATTATTATTATACTATATATTATACTATATACCAATAGATTATATATTGAACTATTATAATATATACTTTAAAAATAGTATAAAAGTACTATTTAATATATATAATAATAAGTTTTTATAATCAATTTCAGAGGTAATCAATATAATTAGTTTTTATTACCCTTAAATTCAGATTGATTTTACAATTTAATACTTATGAAACCCTAAGAAAAACAGTAAAAAATCTTATTTAAAGCTACTAAAACACTAATGTTGTCAATTAATGTCCCTTGAATCCTATATAACCTTTCTTATATATATAAAGAAAGTATATCTCTTTCTTAGTCAATTTATTGATTATTTATTTATTCAAATTTGATTCGAATTCATTCAAATTTATTTATTCAATTCTACTTAGCTAATAATGTAGACATTTATTTATTGGGTTAAATATGTTTTTAGTCCTCCCAAAATTGACCTGTTTTGGTTTTAATCCTCATAAAAAAATTTCCTTCAATAAAGCCCCTCAAATATTAAAAATACCCTAATAAGATCATTGTACTAAACTATGCTTAACTTTTCTGTTAAATGATAGTCACATCAACTTCCAAGTAAAGTATTTTATTACCTGAAGTGCCCATTGATAATTTTTAATAAAAAATCGTGTAATTACTTTTGCTTTAGGGTTAAAAAAAAATCTGTAGTTTAGGGTTAAACATGTAATAATTTTATTCAAAAAGTATGTCATTAATTTGACCTAGACATAACAGTTGACATAGATGGCCACATTAGCAAATTAATAGTGACTGTGATACTAATGTGGTCATCATTTAACAAAAAAGTGAAATAGAGTTTAGTACAGAGATCTAATTAGGATATTTTAATATTTCAGGGACTTTATTCAAAAAAAATTTCTGAGGACTAAAATCAAAATGGGTCAATTTTTGGAGGACAAAAACATATTTAACCCTTTATTTATCATATCATTTAATTTTGTACTAAAATTTTGAGTTGAAATTATCTCTCTTTCAGTCAATTTATTGATTATTAATTTATTTATTCTAATTGATTCAAATTGATTATTTTAAATTGAATAAATTCTAGTTAACTAATAATGTGGACGTTAATTTATTTATTATATCATTCAATTTTTTACTAATTTTTTTTTAGAAACAATTTAATATGAAATCAATATGAAATTATTGATTAATTAAAATGGTCAATAATAGGAGAATTTGACTATAATAGATTAAAATACTATAAATTAAAATTAATTGATTTTAAATTAATATGTATATTATACTGGAAATTATTTTTCAAAATAATTTAATATGAAATTATTGATTGATTGAAATTAGTACAAGATAATTTCCTATTCAATCTAAAATAAAATATGTCTGAATTTTTACTAAAATAAATTAATATGAAATTTGTACTAAATTAATTTTTGGAAATAATTTAATATGAAATTGTTAATTGATTAAAATTAGTCAATAATGAAATAGTAAGAGACACACAAGAAGGGAGGGTTGAATTGTGTGTTCAATTTTTTTTTTCAAAATAAAAACAAATTCGAAAACGTTTTTAAGCTGAGGGATAGAAAAGACAAGCACATAAAGAATTTTACACTGGTTTACTCAACCTTGAGCTACGTCCAGTCCCTTCACCCAGAAGATATCCACTAACCAACCTTGGTTACAAGTATTCTTCACGGCCTCTTCAGGCTTTACAATGCAATCACCCTAGATTGCTTTACCAATCAAAGTATTCTTTTTTACTAAGTCTCTCCAGGCTTTCACAACAAGAACAGTTGTTTACAAAAAGATTCAACCGACACAGTGAGAATATAGAAGATTAAGCACAATATAGTAAAGTAACAAAGATATATGAACTATAGTCCAGTGGACGCGTAAGAAAGCAATCAACGTTTTTATGTTCGTGTTTGATTTGTCGTTGTTGCTTCTTCTTCTTTCTCAATGTATATAGTCTTCAGCGGAAAAGAGTCGTTGAAGAAGATTGGGCTTTAGTCTTCAAGAAAGAGATGTGCATATCAAGCTTCTAGATAGGACAGCTTTTGAACTTGCACTAAAATGGAAAGAGCAGCTCTGTGCTAGAGGTCTGCTTTTTTGAACATTCTTCATTCGTCTTGGCAGCTTGAGGAGTTGACTTGCTTTTTTTGCCTTGCTGCACTTTTGCACTAAAATGATTCTGTCTAACATTTAATGCTTGAAATATTTGAACGTTATATATCTCAAAAAGATAAGACATTAGTCTCGAGATATGTATGCAAGACGAATATTAAAAAAAACTTAATCGTTTAAGAACTTTCATTTGGACGCGTCTAGTATAAGTGTCTAATACTTAAGACACATAGTCCACGAATGAGACTTTTACTCTTGGACGATCATCATGTATACGCTTTGGACGTTCAATGAGATTAGCACGTTGGATGCCATGAGCTTGGACGCTGTAAAACTCGTTAATTTAAAAACAAAGATTTAAACTTTAACAAGTTTGTTATCTTCAAAATTCGAGGGTCTAGACACTTCAACATCTTTGGTTCCAACAAATAATAGGAAAATTTCAATATAATATACGAAAATCAATTTGAGTTTATAAAATAATAGATTGTTGGATTTTGAAATTATTTCTCTCTCACTCAATTTATGATTTAATGAGTAATATCTTTATTGTTGGAACCAAAGACGTAGAAGCGTCTATACCCTCAAAGATTTGAGGATAACAAACTTATAAATGTTCAAGTTTCTACCAAAGGACTAACCTTGTCACAGCAAACAAGTTTCTCTTTATAGATCGTCTAGTGGACATGTCAAACAAGACTGTCCAATAAACGTGTCAAACAAGACCGTCCAGAAGACTTGCTATTAAAGGACCGTCTAGTGAACTACTTAAGATAATCGTCCGAAGAACATATTCAAAAATCTGATGCAAGCTTCCAACAACAATATTCAAATGGCTAAGTTTTATTGGAATATCCAATTTACTTATGATAGTTTTCCTCGAAACTAACACATTACCACTCACGTTCAAATTGTTTGAAGCATTAATTGTAATCAGATTCTTTCTAGTGCAAAGGCGTAGCAAAATAGATAAAGCAAGTCAACTTATCAAGCTGCCATGCTGAATAAAGAATGTTCAGAAAAGCAGATCGCTAACACAGTCCTGCGCTTTCCTCTTTAGTGCAAGTCTAAAAGCTGCCTCCCTGATCTTTCTGAAAGCACAATTTACACGTCTCTCATTACATAATGAAGTCAAAGTCTTCTACAACGGATCTTTTCCTTGAAGAATATATATATGCACCAAGGAAGAACGGAATACACATAAGTGCTTGGTGTAACAATTCTTAGTGAACAAAAAAAAATTTGAACATTTGATAGAAGCGTCCACTGAACGATAACAAAAATCTTGTAAAGATTTTCAAAGTGTTTTGAGCTTTATCTTTCAAATCCTCACTACGTAAGTTGATATCTTTGTAAAAATACTTGTCTGTGTTATGAAAGCCTGGAGAGACTTAGTGAAAAAGAATACGTGGGTTGAGCAATCTAGGGTGATTGCTTTGTAAAGCCTGAAGAGGCCACGAACAATACTTGTAACGTTTTTCATACTGGGTGAAGGGACTGGTTAGTAAACACCTTCTGGGTGAAAGGACTGGACGTAGCTCAGGTTGAGTGAACCAGTATAAAGACTTTCTGTGTTATTCTTTTCTCTATCCCTAAGCTTGAAAACATTTTTCATACTTACTTACTTGTTTTGAAAAAATTTTAAACGCACAATTCAACCCCCTTTTCTTGTGCGCTTTTTCTATTTCATTTATATTTTTAATTACTTATATATGAATAATTTATAATTATTTATATCTTTATGCTTATATCTTTATCTTTATCTTTATATATATCTCTTTATCATTAATTGACGACATTAGGATTTCGTATTTTATATTCAAAATTTCCTATTATTGACTAATTTTAATTTATTAC
Source organism: Spatholobus suberectus (assembly GCA_004329165.1). NCBI lineage: Eukaryota > Viridiplantae > Streptophyta > Magnoliopsida > Fabales > Fabaceae > Spatholobus > Spatholobus suberectus. The sequence continues at coordinate 2,335,000 of CM014733.1, forward strand.
TATTTTAATTAAATATATATTATACAAATTTAAATAATTTATTTGTTCAATCAATAATTTAATATGAAATTATTGACTAATTCAAATCAGTCCAAGATAATTTCTTATTCAATCTAAAATAAAATATCTCTGAATTTTTACTAAAATAAACTAATATGAAATTCGCACTAAAATTTATTTTTGAAAATAACTTAACATGAAATTATTGATTGATTAAAATCAGTCAATAATAAGAAAATTTTAATATAATATACGAAAATCAATTTAAGTTTATAAAATAATATATTGTTGGATTTTGAAATTATCTCTCTCTCACAGTCAATTTATGATTTAAAAAGTAATGTCTTTATATTTATAATTATTTATATATGTGTAATTTATAATTATTTATATCTTTATGTTTATATCTTTATCTTTATCTTTATATATATCTTTATCATTAATTGGCTACATTAGGATTTTGTATTTTATATTCAAATTTTCCTATTATTGGCTGATTTTAATTTGTTAGTATTTTATTCAATTATGTATTATATAAATAATTTATTTGTTTAATCTATTATATATTCTATTAAAATACTAATTTATTATTTTTTTAAGAATATTCTTATTTATTTAAGAATATTCTATATAAAATAAAATATCACCAAATTTTTACTAAGATAAATTACAATGAAATTTGGATATCAATTTATTTTCAAAAACAATCGAGTATGAAATCAATATGAAATTATTGAATGATTAAAATTAAGATCAGTCAATAATAGGAGAATTTGATTATAAAATATGAAACCTCAATTAATGCCCCATAAACCCTAATGTTGCCAATGCCTAAAAAGCCCTAATGTCGCTAATTAATACTCCAGAAATCCTATAAATAAAGATATATTATATATTTATATTAAAATACTAATTTATTATTTGTTTAAGAATTTTCTTATTTATTTAAGAATATTCGATAAAAAATAAAATATCACTGAGTTTTTACAAAAATAAATTAATATGAAATTTTCACACCAATTTATTTTTGAAAATAATTGAATATGAAATCAATATGAAATTATTGATTGATTAAAATTAAAATTAGGCAATAATAGGGAAATTTGAATATAAAATACGAAATCCTAATGTCGCCAATTAATACTCTAGAAACTTTACAAAACCTTTCTTATATATATATATATATATATATATATATATATAATTAAAGTAGTCAAAATATACATATTAAATTTAAAATGGTCATGATTCCAATTAGTGATGTTCATCATTTGAACATTCAAACTTTCCTTTTTTTTAAAAAAAGTATTGTTATAAATAATTTATTTAATGAATCCTTGCAATAGTTTCTTCCTATGTCACACCATGTCTTTCAATTTTGATACATTAAAGACATCAATGTTCAAAATGGTTGAGAGATATGAAAATTATAACTTCTATTATATATTTTTTTTCATTTTCTTTCATTTTACTTGGTTCATCTTTTTGTTGTATATCTCTTTCATTGTTATTTAATTTGTTTATTTTTTATTTTATAGTTTTATCTTTTTTTATTTTCTATCTTCTTTCTCTAAATTAATCTTCTAATTTTGTCATTCTCATTGAATTTATTTTTAAAATTTTATAATACTTTACATTTACATGCTAATATTATTTTGTTATTTTTGAATGTTTCAACTACTACGATGACATAAAATATTTAAAAGAGAGGTTTCAGTATTTCACAAAAGCAAAAATAATATTATTATTATACTACAAAAAAGGTTATTTTTTTACTATAGAATTTAGTTTATATATATTTTTTCTCTTTCTTCTTTTTTTGAAGTATCTCCTTTGATGATGCATTCGTTCTAGTTGATAATGGTACTGGCATAGGTGTGATTTTCTAAGACTACGAAGGACAAATTCTGGCTACTGCTTTGTGACATGTCTAAATTGTTTTTGAGCCAAAAGTAGTAGAGGTTTTATCTTTTAAGTGGGCCATGCAAATTTTAGAAAATTTATGTGTATATGGGGCAGAATATAAGAATGACCGTTGTGAGTTATACCATCAACAGAATCGTAAAAATCAGTTGAAAGAAGTTATTTTCAAGAAATCTTAGAAAGTTGTAAACAACTTGGTTCAAAGTTTTAAGAATCTGCTCTTAGTTTTGTAATGTAGCACACACTTTAGTATTTTTAGCTTTTGATGTTCATGAAATATATTGGATAGAAGAAGTTCCATACAAATGAATCAATTAGCAATAAATGATGTAATTGGTTTTTAGGTGGAATAATATCATTCAACTTTTTTTCATAAAAAAAAAAGAGATATCTTTTTTCATTATTGTTTTTGTTTTTTATGTTTTATCTTTTTATCTTATTTTTCTAAGGTAGGTTTTTTTTTTCTTAGAGTATATTTTCAAAATGTTTCTAATATTTAGCATTTTAAGTTTGGTTGTTGACATTATTTTGAACTTTTTATATTCTCAATTATTAAGATAGAGAAAAAGACTTAAAAGAGAGAGTTTTATAAATAAATAAAAAAACTTCTTGTGATATAAAATTAATATTGATCAATTAATATTTCTAATTTTAACCCATTTTATATCCAAGAAATATGTATTGTTGCATTTTTATACGATAATCTCTTTATTAATTTAAAATTTTTTATTTGAATTTTAAAACAAAATAAAAGAATATTTTGCCACGTAGGTAGATGTCACGTGATAACATTTCATTTATTTATTTTTCATGCAAATGTAAATGATTTATTTATTTATTTAATTCATAAAAATATATAATTATGGTAAGTATGATTAGTGTGATTTTGAAGATTTGAACATTCAAATTAACTACACAAGTATATATTTTGATTCAAATTAATTAATAAAACTAATATATATTCTAATTCAAATTTACAGCAGATTCAAATTATCAATCTTGCAAGATTTATGTTGATTTCATGAAATAATTATAGTATTAGTAATATATATATATATATATATATATATATATATATGTATGTATGTATGTATATTTATATGCTCTGATTTTATTCCAATATTCAATTTCTTCGGTTTATATGCGATCCTGTCAAAATGGTATCAGAGCCTGATGGCACTGATACTGGATTAAGCTTTCTATTTTAGTTGTCAATGTTGTTTGTTCATTCTTGTTTCTATCTTTTATCTATTAAGTATCACAATATTTGTCAATTTGATCCTTTATTGGGGGGAGTGTAGTTCTGAGAAGAGTTTAGACGTTGGTTAGCTTTTAAGTCTTGTGGTCCCGGCAGTAAAACCAGAGGGGTAGTAAGATTGTTGGTCAGCAAGATAAAGGTTAGAGGTGGTCCCGTCCCATAAACCCAAATATAGATCAGAATGGCTAGTCTAGTGAGATCGCTTAGCAATTTAAGAGAAAGAAATAAAAATAAACAAATAGTAGTAAGAACTAAATCAGAAGAATCATCCAATAATGAAAGACAAAGAGAATTAGAAATAGCAGAAGTAGAAAACTCTTTACACAATTGCTCAATACGTATTGAAGATAAATGTAAATTTATAGAAATCATAATAAGTGGTTTTCCTCGGCTCAAGAAGAAATACATATATTAGAATATAGCTACCCATGAACTCAAAACAATAAAATAATAAATATTTTAGAACAAAAAATGTTAGATGAACAAATAAAAAAGGGATTTAACTTTATCCATTTAGGATTAATACAAGTAGCAGCAAAACCTAATTTTAGATTAGGAATAAACATGCCAATACTTATGTTATTAAGAGACCTAAGATTTGAACAATTTAATGATTCAGTAATTGCAATACTTGAAAGCAATCTCCATGATGGACCTGCTTTCTTTAACTGTTACCCAAACTTTGCAATGGATATAACAAACGAACAAACAGCAAATGCAATAAAACTTTATGTAAAAATTCCAGGTAATATGATAAAAGAATCACCAGGAGCAATACAAATCATATTTAGAATGTATTGTAAATTTTCAAAAATAGCATATAACTTTAAAGCTTTAAGATCCTCTCCAAAATATGAAATTATTTTAGTAGAAGCTAATCTTCAAAAATCATCAATATAGATTCCAAAAAGATTAAATCATCAAGAGGTAATTAAAAATATACCAGAAGATTGGTTATTACAAGATATAACTCCTGAACAAAAAGTTTATAATACTCAAATAAGAGAAATAATTCAAGAAGGAACAAATGTTAGATTAAGATTAAATAGATCTCCATCTTTACAAATAGAAAGAAGTTCTATGATAATAAAGGGTCAATCTTCAAGACGTTCAATAGACGGATCCACAATAAGTTTAGATCTAAGAGGTTTAGATAATAATATCCCAGGAATATCAAGGCCTCTCTATCAAGATAATAGATCTGAATCTCCGCAACACTCACCAACAACTTCTCAAGTTTTAAATACCTTAACTAGAGAACAACCTTTTCAGATAGATAAAGAATGGATTAGGCAAGATTTTTTAGCCCCTTATAATAAAAATCGTAGAACATGGTACTTCAATATTTTCTCTAAAGAAAAAACAAAATGGAATATAGATGGATTAAGTGAACAATCAATACTAGATGTAACTTGTCAGATGACTATGGTTGCAATAGTATACAAAACTAAAGGAATTTCAAATAAGTTAGCAGTTATGTCAATAGTTCAAGGATTTACAGTACAATTAAAAGGTTGGTGGGATAATCTCTTAACCAATGATACAAGAAATTTAATAATTAATAGTGTAAAACAAGAAACTCAAGAAGAAGATACAGTATCAACCCTTATCTATTCAATAATTCAAAACTTTGTAGGAGATCCAAACATATTCAAAGAAAGAGTAGCTAGTCAGCTAGCTAATCTTTATTGTCCAACAATGTCCAATTATAGATGGTATAAAGATATATTTTTATCAAAAGTAACTCTTAGAGAAGATGGAGCCTTTGGCTTCTGGAAAGAAAGATTTGTAGCTGGATTACCAAAATTATTCACAGAAAAAGTCAAAACAAATTTGCAAAATGTTTATGGTCAACCAATACCTTTTGATACACTAACATATGGTCAAATACATAATATTATAGTTAACATAGGTATACAAGTATGTACAGGTTTTAAATTACAAGATAAGATGAGAAAAGAAAAATTTATTAATAAAAGAGAAGTAGGAACTTTTTGTCAATAATATGGTGTAGAACCAATAAAAACCCTTAGTGCAAAAACTAAAAAGAAAAATAAAATACAAAATACAGGATATCGAAAACCTTATAAAAATAAAAATATAAAACCTTACTCTCAACCCTATTCTCAACAAAAACCTTTTCAAGAATCTCAACAAACTCAAAAGTCTAAAAGAAAACCCAAATATAGGAAACTTCCTAGGAAAGATAATGCTTGCTGGAAATGTGGGCAAATAGGACATTATGCTAGTACCTGTAGAGTACAACAAAAAATAAGTGAATTAGAATTAGATGATAAACTTAAAGAAAGTTTAATAAGCATACTAATTAATTTTGAACTTGAAGACTCTTCTTCTGATGAAGATGAGTATAAAGGAGAAATAATATACCAATTAGAAGAAACAACGACAGAAAATGAACAAGAATCTGAAGAAGAATATTGTTTAGGACCAGGACTATGTAATTGTACAAATTGTAAAAGCATCAACATGTTAACAGGAGAGCAAACTGCCACTTTAATATCAATAATAGAAAAATTAGAAGACTCTCCATTAAGAACTGAATTTATTCAACAACTAAGTAATCTAGTTAAAAAAGATGAAGAAATTAGACAAGAAGTAACTGGAATAGATATGAAACAAATATATAATAGGTTTAAACAACAAGAACAAGTCACAATAAAAGATTTGCAAAATGAAATGAAAGAACTAAAACAAGAAATACAAACCTTAAAGCAAAACAATATATCTTTAGAATATAGACTTTTAGAATTAGAAGGAAAAGAAATATTAAAATCACAAGAAAACAATAATTATGTAAAAATAGAAGAGGGAGAAACCTCAGAAAACTACGTTAATTTATTAAGTCTAATTATTACCCATAAATGGCACTGTGAAGTAACTTTAGTAGTAAAAGAAGAAACCTTCAATATGATAGCATTAATAGATTCAAGAGTAGATATAAACTGTATACAAGAAGGATTAATACCAACAAAATATTATGAAAAAACTAGAGAAGGAGTAACTAGTGGAAATAGTTCTAAAATGGAAATACAGTATAAATTATCAAATGCAAAGATATGTAAAAATAAAATATGTTACAATACTTCACTTGTATTAATAAAAAACATGAATAGTCCATTAATAGTAGGAACACCTTTTCTTACATTATTATATCCTTTCCAAGTAACTGAAAGAGGATTAGTAACCACAACACTAGGAAAAGAAGTCTATTTCAACTTTGTAAAACCTCCTAGATCAAGAGAATTAAATTTATTAAAAGATTCTTCAGTATATCAAGTTAATCTAATACAAAGAAAACAAAAACATATAAATCTTTTAAATAAAGAAATACAATATAAAAGGGTAGAAGAACAATTAAAAACTCCTAATATAGAAAAAATTATAAAAGAATTTCAAGAAAAAATATAAAAAGAAATTTGTGAAACAAATCCAATAGCTTTTTGAATATAAAGAAATATGAAATATCATTACCATATATAGAAGAGTTTAATGAAAAAGACATACCAACTAAAGCAAGACCAGCACAAATGAATGAACAATATCTAGAATATTGTAAAAAAGAAATTCAAGAATATTTAGAAAAAGGATTAATTAGACCGTCAAAATCTCCTTGGAGTTGTATAGGGTTCTATGTAATGAAAGCTTCTGAGTTAGAAAGAGGAGCTCCAAGACTTGTAATTAATTATAAACCACTCAATAAAGTATTAAAATGGATTAGGTATCCCTTACCCAATAAATCTAATCTAATTAAAAGACTACATAATGCTACAATATTTTCTAAATTTGATATGAAATCAAGATATTATCAAATTTCAGTAATAGAACAAGATAGATATAAAACAACCTTTGTGAAAAAGAAAAGGCGCACAAGAAGAGGGGGTTGAATTGTGCGTATAAAACCTTTTTTTTTTAATACAATATAAATAAGTTTGAAAGCGTTTTCAAGCTAAGGGATAGAGAGAAAGATAACACAGCGAGTTTTTATACTAGTTCACTCAACCTGAGCTACATCCAGTCCCTTCACCCAGAAGGTATCCACTAACCAACCTTGGGTTACAAGTATTGTTCACGGCCTCTTCAGGCTTTACAAGGCAATCACCCTAGATTGCTCAACTCAAGTATTCTTTTTTTCACTAAGCCTCTTCAAGCTTTCACAACACAAACAAGTGTTTATACAAAGGTATCAACTCACGTAGTGAGGATTTGAAAAATTATGTTCAAAACACTCAGAATATTTTTACAATACTTTTTCACTATCGTCCAATAGACGCTTCTAGTTAATGTACAGAGAGTTTTTGATGTCCTGCTAAGATTATCACAGATTAGTACGTATCACCGTTCTATCTTTTTGCTTCTTCCTTGGTGCATATATATAGTCTTTAGGGAAAAAGTTCTGTTGTGGAAGACTTGATTTCATTATACAAGGAGAGGCGTGCAAACCATGCTTTCAAAAAGATCAAGCGTGGCAGCTTTTAGACTTGCACTAAAACGGAAAGCGCAGGACTGTGCTGGCGGTTTGCTTTTCTGAACATTCTGCATTCGACATAACAGCTTGATAAGTTGATTTGCTTTATCTATTTTGCTACGCCTTTGCACTAGAGTGAATCTGATTACATTTAATGCTTCAAAACAATTTAAACGTTAGATCACTAGAATGGTAATATGTTAGTTTCAAGGAAAAACGAACATAAGTAAATTGGATGTTTAAATAAGACTTAGCCGTTTGAAGATTTGTCGTTGGAAGCTTTTGTCTGAATGCATCTGATATTTGATTTTGTTCTATGAGACAAGATTTAGCTTCGGACGGTCATCTTCAACTTGTTCACTTGGACGATCTTCTTTAGTACGTCTATTGGACAGTCTTCTTTAGCACGTCTATTGGACGGTCCATATAAGAGTAACTTGTTTGTTGTGACAAGGTTAGTCCTTAGGCAAAAACTTGAACATTAATAAGTTTGTTATTTTCAAAACTTTGAGGGTTTAGATGCTTCTATGTCTTTGGTTCCAACATTTTGTAGTTCCTTTTGGACATTATGAATGGAATGTAATGCCACAAGGTTTAAAAAATGCACCAAGTGAATTCCAAAATATTATGAATGATATATTTTATCAATATATAAACTTTTCAATAGTTTACCTTGATGGTGTATTAATATTCTCAAAAGGAATAAATCAACACATGCAACATTTAAATAAATTTATTGAAATTATAAAATAAAATGGTTTGGTAGTATCTACTAAAACGATAAAAATATTTCAAACAAAAATATGATTTTTAGGATATGAAATTCACCAAGGAACAGTAACTCCAATACAAAGATCTTTAGAATTTGTAGATAAATTTCCAGGTGAATTAAAAGACAAAAAATAATTACAAAGATTTTTAGGATGTGTAAATTATGTTGCAAACTTTATTCCCAATATTAGGATAACTTGTGCACCTTTATATAAAAGATTAAGGAAAAATTCTCCTACTTGGGATAGTGAAATGTGTCGAGTAGTTCAAGAAGTTAAGAGAATAGTAAAAAAACTACCCTGTCTAGGAATTCCTGATCCAGAGGCTTCTCTAATAGTAGAGACTGATGCTTCAAATCTAGGATATGGTGGAATACTTAAACAAGTGCTGCCCAACACCAATAAAGAACAAATAGTTAGATACTATTTTGGTATTTGGCACCCAGCTCAACAAAAATACTCCACTGTTAAAAAAGAAATTCTTTCAATAGTCTTATATCTTCAAAAATTTCAAGATGATCTTTTTAATAAAAAGTTTTTAGTTCGAACTGATTGTAAAGCAGCTCCAAGCGTTTTACAAAAGGATGTTCAAAACCTTGTTTCAAAACATATTTTTGCAAGATGGCAAGCTTTATTATCATGTTTTGATTTTAATATTGAGCATATTAAAGGAAACAAAAATGCATTACCTGATTTTCTTACAAGAGAATTTTTATAGGGTTTTCAATGAGTTTAAAACCAACCAGCAAAGACCAATACGATCCCCCATTGGGATCCAATAATGTATCAATAACTCCAAGACTATCCGAAGGTCCACGACCAAGGGTAGACTATAATACAAAATTAAGGAGCCCTAGTGGCAATAAAGTTTTATCTACAATATCTCCAATAGGCCCAAGTGCCAATAAAAATTCATCTATAATACCATTAAATTAGACTGTGAAAAATAGTCCTTCTCCTCCATCTCCTCAAGCTAAAACACCACAAAATCCTCTAGTATCAACCTCCAATAGATTTACCTCTCTTTCTTATCACAATACTTTGGTAAAACCTAGTGACTTTAAAGCTTCATCTTCAATACTTCAACAATCAACTGAAAATCTATATCAAGAAAAACCAAATTGTATCCCAATAATGGTAGTTGAGAAAGAATGACAGAAAGTACCCCTTAATGAATTAGCTTCTAGACTTTTCCCTTCTCCTTTTCAATTCATTCCAATAGCTGAAAACAAGACTCGTACTTTTTATGAATTTATCTTAGTTGATACAAAATCAGTTGAAGTTTACTATCAAAAAGATCCTTAAGGTAACATTATGTATTCAAAAATCAAAATCATTAATATCCTTTCTCCACAAGATTGGGCACAGCCCCTATACCAATCCAAAACCTTTACTAGAAAATTTAACCCTCAAACCTATAATTATTTTGATTATATTGAAGCATGGAACAACACTTTGTACTTTAAACCAGAAACCCATTCCTGGTTTTTGTGGTTCAAAAGAGGAATCTCATTAAAATTTCCTAAATGGTTTATGCGTTGGTTCTTTTTGTTTGGACCAACTCCAGCTATTTTTCCTCAAGAAGTTAAAGATGTTTATCAATATTTTAAAGAAAACACAACATTTGTACAAGGTTATCGGTTCATCTCTTTTGTTGCAAGTCAAGGGATTGCATGGATTGTAACATGGGAGTACGCCTTAGCAAAAATGTACAAAGAAGTTTATTTCCATTTTTTTTCAAGATCAATACGAATTAAATGGTGGGCAAAATTCGATATTAGTCTCCTTCAAAAAGAAAGAATTAGAGACTGGATCAAAAAGACTAATCAGTCTCCCCCACTTCTCACTCAAACAGAAGTAAGTGGAGAACAAGAAGCAATATTTTTAGCGCAAAAATCTAAAATCATGGCCGAGTTAGCCTCTACCACCTCACAAGAAGAATTTGAAGAAAGATTACAACTAGTAATATCCCAACAACCAACAGATCAAGACGAAGGGTGTGCCGAAAGTGAACCCAATTATCTAAAAAACAATGAAGACGACTACTACGGTTTTTTTGAATAAAGTAAAAGTGTCGGCAAAAGACGATAAACAAGAAGATAATTCAGAATTTTCAACAGTAAACGTAGGCAGAAGAAGACAAAATCGGCGTCTCAAAAGAAGAAAAAGTAAATAGTAAAATCAATAATGTATTCTACTTTTTCAAAAGTTGTAATAATTATGTCTGTATCAAGAGTTGTATAAAATCTTTCCTCCCTTCAGTCATTTGGCAGATCGAAATAGCCGAGTAAACTCTTTTGTAAACAAACTCTCTATTATCTAAAAGTTTTCTGAAGTTCAATAAAAGTTTCAATATTTCTATAAGTTCAATTTATATGCAATCTTGTCAAAATGGTACCTATATATATATATATATATATATATATATATATAGGGTGGGGATCAAGTAACTCTTGACAGAGTTACTCCACTCAATAATTTTTTATATATATTAAATTTTAACAATCTAACCATTGAATTAAAATATTTTATTGAATAGATCAAGTCTACAAATTTTTATAAAGTTTGAAAACTATTTGATAAATTTTTGTCATTTTTTTATGATGGAAACATAATTTTTAAAGAAAAAACTAATAATTATAAAATATAATATAAAATATTTTTTATTATTAATATTTATTATTAAAATTTTGTATATATATAAGTTATATACAAATCCAAATATATTTATAAAGATAATATTTTTTAAAACAAATATTTATATAAATTAAGATGATATAAGACATAATGTGAATAGAAAATTGTTTAAATATATATTTATATTCATACCTATGTTGAAATATCTTTTAAATATGATATCGAAAAAAAATATCTTTTAAATATTTATACTCATATTTACTAATACATACTTATATAAAATTTGAAAATGATTGAAAGTTACATAAAAAATCATAATAATATAAAAAATTTAAATTGTAAACTCAATCCCCGTGCAAGCCACGGGTTATTATCCTAGTTAATATGTACGAAATTGATGTAGCCCAGGTGCACAAACCAATCAAATTCAGCTGTCAAACAGCTACAGAGTTACATATATTGTTTACACTTAACTGAATCCTTTTGTCCTGCGTCTCACTCATAGGGACAGAATGTTAAATTCTTGATCAATGATTGCTAACTATATTGCAATTTTGAGTTAGTAGTCTTCCTCCTGATGTTGGCGTGGTTGACCTCATTTTTCGAAGTTCTCTTGGTTAATTTGTGTTTTATCATTCTTACAATTTTGAAGAACCAGACTGCACTTACCAGCTGCAAACCCAATCCCATAGCCTGTAACGATGGATGGATTTAAACAAAGGTGACTAGTTATCCAGAAAACAAAGATCATATTTCAGAAAAAAAATGGTTTCTCTAAAAAAAATAAAGCAACAAATTATACCTTTATGAGAAGTGGATAGTTGGCAGATAAAGTTACGTAAGTGATACATGGTCCGACCACCAACCTAGCAAATGTAAATATGGCAGCAAATAGAATCTGTGCCATTACGTGAAACTCAGTTTTTAGCACATTATATACCAATGTTAAATTAAAATATTTAAAGACATTTCACGTCAATCTATTTGATTTTAATTATTAGTCCCCAACTGAAATCCCATCTATTTACTTTACATTGCATACAAATAACATTGATTTTACCTCACATCTTGGTTAAACAAATGATTTAGTTATTAAACAGCCCTTTATTTTCTTGAATTATCCACCCCTAAATATTAAATTATAATACATTCTTATGAGAATAACTTGATATTTTAGATTTTATGTAAATTAATTACGTATAATTTTCTTATAATTTAAATATTGTCTCGAATATTTCTAAATTGAACAATCTAAAATTAGAAAAATTTATCTAAAATTTCTCTTGAATTTCGTGTTGAATTGAATACTTTCTAGTGAAAATAAAACCATAAGATCCATTTCAAAACATGGTGTGTGATTTAGTTATTCAACTATAATTTTCCCACCCAAATGTAATGTGTTCATATTTTAGCTACAGTTTACACACAATAAGTGTCATATGCAATATGATATAATTTATCGTAATAGATACATATGATCTCCTTAATATCTGAATGGGTATGAGATGTCTGAACAAAATATTTTAACATTTGACATCATCATGAATTTAATTTCGAAGCATTATAAATATGAATTTTTTAATATCATAATTATTCAACCTTGTGTTGATATATTATATAATGGGCTGACTATATTGACAACAGTTGTGTTTTTTTCACTTTTAACCAAATGTACTTTCAGAACTAACAACAATTTTTAACTTCAATCAAACATTACTTCTTGTACGAAACAGCCAGTCCAAGCATGGGCTTATGTGATAAATAAAAACGCCTAGGATAAAGGCAGACATGAAATATTTGGTAGGACCTAGACTCTAGACTTTTACTTACATCAGCAGCCAAATTAAGGAGGGTATCTCTGTAACCAAGCTCTTTTAGAAGCTCCCTCAAATGCAAGAATGGGCTTGATATCTCTGTTATCCATATTGTCGCTACCATTTCTGAGCCACACTGCGCACAGACAATGCAAAAAATTACTAGCTAATCATGAAATCCCCACATCAGAACACAGAAAATTAGAGTAATAGTTCCAGGGAAAAAAAAAAAGCTTCTAAAAAGGAGGAAAATGGGCAATATTGACAAATTGAGAAAGAACTACTCCAAAACTTGACTGGCAATCTAGATGACCAAATTTTGTAATCTAATTTCATGTGGTTGTAGAGAGGAATACACATTGTGGGTTAAACAATCTGAGAAATGCAGACTTGAGTCAGTTTGGGTTGGACTCATATTTCTCATACTAATAGAAACAACGGTTAAATATGTTTTTGTCCTTATAAATAAGGTAATATTTGCTTTTAGTCTCTAAAAAATAAATTGTTCTGTTTTGGTATCTTATTTATAGAATTGTGTTATATATGATAAATTTTCAATAAATAAAGGACTAAAGTAGACGATTTTTTATGAAGGACAATCATTGAACATATTTTTATAAATGAGACCAAAAAAAGAAGATTCATTTTTAAGGGACCAAAACCAAACTTTCTCATTTTTGTGGGACTATAAATATACCTGGAGCAATAATTTTTTGAGTGTTTAATTACCTTTTGATAGGAAAGACCTGCTCCAATTCCAACAATGCTTACCAAATGGTGGACGGTGTTGTCTAGACTGACTCTTTCACCCAAGTGACAACAAGCTAGATCATAAATGAGATAAGAAAGGCTCACTGCTAGGACTTGCATCTGCTCAGATCAGAGTTCAAACATTCCACCTTTAGTGCCAAATCTAAAATATTAGAACACCCAAATTCATAGCAATATTGAGGTTTCCCTCAAAAGGGCATGGCATGCAGTTAATCCAGTACCTGTTGGGGTGAAGATTTTGAACCCACAGGACAGATTGGACACCTCCAATCTTCAACAGAGAGCCAAGCCAATGTTACTGCTAAAGTTGCATGGAGCGTGGACACAACGCGGTTGCAGAAATCAAAAGAGCGCTTGGGAAATATTCTTCTCACTACCACAAAAGCTGATGTCCATGAAACAACTCCAACAACAACTGTCTTTATAACATAGTCTTCCATTTCTCTATACTCTTCTGCCCACTGAAAAATGTGTGTTCACAATTAAAGTTTCAGCAAACGCGTTACCATATATATAAGCATCTATTCCACTAATTAAATTGGCAGAAAAATGTACTATATATACATACACACACATATGCGTACAAATATTATATGGTTCAGAACTCAAACCTCTGTGAATGACACTTGAGAGGACCCCAAGAAATAATAACTTGCATTCCATGGAAGATGGAACGAACAACTGCCACCAGAAAATGGGGTGAAGCAATGAAGTATGACATCGATCAAGTAGAGATAGGAACATGGACTTGTCAGGAAATTATTACGCAACTACCACATTTATTATATGCATACATGGACAGATAGCTGAATTGAACAAATATTAGAAAAAGAGTAAGCAATTGTGGTATAAGAAAAATAAACAAAATATGATACTATGCTAATTAACTAACACTATTATTAGGGTGGACCAATCCTCTCCCGCACAAATTTGTCTGCAGCTCTCTCCCGCAAGAATCTCATCCATATATTGCATCCAACGGGCCACATGAATTAAGCCATTAAAATAATCAAAACTCAAAATATAACTTTCTCTTGCGCCCCGCATGCGTACGGAGTCAACCAAAGTATTGGCTATTATACCTTTTCTTTTTCGTTTTAGCGCTTGCTTCCTCTAAGCTTTCTTCAATTTACACTTTCTTTATTTAATCTCCACTTATCCAATATATTTTTATTGCATTATTATTTTTATTTTAACTGAGATTGTATTTCTTATTTTTTTTATTTGCAATTTGTTAATGCTGTATGAATTTATTCATTATTGTAGGAATGAAATTTCTTTTTTATTACTTTGTTCTTCATGTATAAAATTAAATTATTTTTACTTACCAAAAAAATTATTTTTATTTTATAATAAATAAATAAATTTATTTTATATTTTGATAAATGTAAAATTATTAATATGTGATGCAAGAAGATTGGAAGCCAAAGATGGACATGGTTTTTGATAGTTTTAAATATATTTGAAAGTTTTGAGTTGATTATGGAGGAAGAGTTGAATTTGGAGTGAGGAGACAATATACACTCTTGAAACATGTGTTTTTTTTGGCTTGAGACAATGAAGGACGCGACCTTACTCGTGAAGGTAATGAAATTATTCGTGAGGTTAGCAAATAGGGTCCTAAATTAGCTTCTTCTTGCGAAATATGAAAGGAGATCAAATTTGAATTTCTAACGAAAGATACTTTGTAATTTAGTAATTATCATTTGTTCTATTAGTTGTAATTAAACTCGACTCATTCTTTTCCTAAAAAGATTGATCTAAATACGATACAAAGGTACTATATATATATATATATATTCATGTTGGAATAGAAACATGGTAAGCAGACGAGATTTTACAAGAAAAAAGTTATTACAATTTCGAAGTAAAAAAAAAAATATTTCATTTTTCTATGTGAATTTCATATAATAAGGAGGTTACTCCATTTTTTTTATATTAAATTTATATTTTAATATTTATTTTTACATTTCTATAGTTTTTTTATAAGTTTTTAGTTTAGAATATAATAATATTTATATTTAAATATTTTTTTAAATAATTATAACATAATAATAATCAAATTCATAATATTTAAAATAAAAATGAAATATTAATATTTCATTCATATTATATTTTATCATTTTTATTTTATTCTTTTGTTTTCTTGATTATAAAAGGTCAATTAAGTTTTTCGGCAAAAAGTAGTTATCGGTAAAGTAGATGGATACTTCGCACCTATAATATGGTTATTCAAAAACTAAAAATAGAAAATGTAAAATAGAAATAACAATGCAATAGAAATAGAATGCATAGCTAAAGCGAAAATGAGAAAGAAAAGTTATAGTAGCTTCCGTACGCATGTGTGGCAGAATATATTGTTTCTATTTCTTTTTAGCTACTATAACTTTGAAATTTGTTATACATAATCAACAAAGTGCATTTATTATATCGACTAATTATACAAATATATGTATAACAAATTTCAAAGTTATAGTAGCTAAAAAGAAATAGAAACAATATATTCTGCCACACATGCGTACGGAAGCTACTATAACTTTTTTTTCTCGTTTTCATTTTAGCTATGCATTCTATTTCTATTACATTGTTATTTCTATTTTAAATTTTTTATTTTTAGTTTTTGAAATAACCATGTTATAGGTGTGAAGTATCTATCTACTTTACCAATAACTACTTTTTGCCGAAAAACTTAATTGACCTTTTATAATCAAGAAAACAAAATAATAAAAAAAATGATAAAATATATTATGAATGAAATATTAATATTTCATTTTTATTTTAAATATTATGAATTTGATTATTATTATGTTATAATTATTTATAAAAAATTATTTAAATATAAATGTTATTATATTCTAAACTAAAAACTTATAAAAAAACTATAGAAATGTAAAAATAAATATTAAAATATAAATTTAATATAAAAAAATGGAGTAACCTCCTTATTATATGAAATTCACATAGAAAAATGAAATATTTTTTTTTACTTTGAAATTGTAATAACTTTTTTCTTGTAAAATCTCGTCTGCTTACCATGTTTCTATTCCAACATGAATATATATATATATATAGTACCTTTGTATCGTATTTAGATCAATCTTTTTAGGAAAAGAATGAGTCGAGTTTAATTGCAACTAATAGAACAAATGATAATTACTAAATTACAAAGTATCTTTCGTTGGAAATTCAAATTTGATTTCCTTTCATATTTCGCAAGAAGAAGCTAATTTAGGACCCTATTTGCTAACCTCACGAATAATTTCATTACCTTCACGAGTAAGGTCGTGTCCTTCATTGTCTCAAGCCAAAAAAAACACATGTTTCAAGAGTGTATATTGTCTCCTCACTCCAAATTCAACTCTTCCTCCATAATCAACTCAAAACTTTCAAACATATTTAAAACTATCAAAAACCATGCCCATCTTTGGCTTCCAATCTTCTTGCATCACATATTAATAATTTTACATTTATCAAAATATAAAATAAATTTATTTATTTATTATAAAATAAAAATAATTTTTTTGGTAAGTAAAAATAATTTAATTTTATACATGAAGAACAAAGTAATAAAAAAGAAATTTCATTCCTACAATAATGAATAAATTCATACGGCATTAACAAACTGCAAATAAAAAAAATAAGAAATACAATCTCAGTTAAAATAAAAATAATAATGCAATAAAAATATATTGGATAAGTGGAGATTAAATAAAGAGAGTGTAAATTGAAGAAAGCTTAGAGGAGGCAAGCGGTAAAACGAAAAAGAAAAGATACAATAGCCAATACTTTGGTTGCCTCCGTACGCATGCGTGGCGCAAGAGAAAGTTATATATTGAGTTTTGATTATTTTAATGGCTTAATTCATGTGACCCGTTGGATGCAATATATGGATGAGATTCTTGCGGGAGAGAGCTGCAGACAAATTTGTGCGGGAGAGGATCCGAACACGGACCAAGACCAATCATAGCAGGGATGCCGCTGGTTTCTTGAAAGTTTCCCACTTTGAATTAAGTGAAACATGAAGAATTGCGGACATGCATGTACTGAAGCAATGTGGTTGCCGTTTACTATAGTTAGGAATTTCTAGTTTGGTTGAATTGAAGATGCAGCTAAGTCATGTCACCGTACTTCCGCGGGTTCCACTTTTTTATTGCTGGACGGTAAGCACGCAATGGAGGATTTAGATTGAAGCCAAGCTAAATTGGGTTGGTAGGCATGATTTTACAGATGAAGTAACCATAATTTCGTACTGAAAATGTGAAGCTGCAATGAAAGGTTCCCTAAAAGTACAAACATATATAGGTGATCATCTACACATTAAATTTTTATTTATTTTGCGGAGTGAAGGGGGTTTCATTTTCTTAATTAATAACTATATGTACACACAGAGAGAGAGATTATTTAACATCCCAAAATCTTGGAGGGGAAGGAGAAGAAGAGAAATAATTTTTCTCTTACTTTTCACACACAAAACACATGGATATAGGTAGGGGCGGAGGTAGGGAGCCAAATACAAAAATTAAAATTAAATTATAATTTTAAAATTAATATATTAAATTTAATTAATAATTAAAAGATCCATAATAATTAATCATAAAATTACATTTATATAAATTAAATAAAAAATACAAGATTATAACGAAATAAGAGATTCAATTTTTAAAAATTAAGCAAGAAATTCTAATGATAGAAAACTTTATTATATTCGGAGATCATATTTCAACTTTTAAAAGCATAATTAATCCTCAATTTTTGATAAAAACAGAATTTAATTTTTAATTTGAGAATAAAAAGAATAAGAATTTAAATTTTATGCATTATCAATGAATTTTTTTTTACATTATCAACTAATTAAAAATTATCTTAGATATGACTTTTAAATTAGCTATTATAAAAGTCAACAATCTTAGCACACAGAAATTTATATGATTGAATGATATTATAATTATCTTTTTAATGTTAATTCATTTAAATTAAATTATAAGAATAATACATTCTCTACTTCAAAAAAAAAGGAAAAGAAAGATACTACAGTGAAATAATATTCTTTTAATTATTCTTATTCAAAACATTTAGGGAAAAATGGAGATATCTTAAAAAAATTAGAAAATGATGATTGTATTTTTTTTTATTTTAGAAATGTATCTGTTTTGAGTGACAAGAGAGATAAGTAAAGAAGAGAGAAATATGAGATAAAATAGGTAATGTGACAAGAAAGAAAAGAAAAAAGAAAAAGAAAAAGAAAATTATGGAAAAAGAAGTATCAGAAGTAAAAATATTTAAAATCATTATTAAAAATTTTATATAACATTTATGAATTTTTTTTCTTTTACAATGGCCTTTTATATAAATATTTATGTGTGTATAATTTTATTTTGGGATTCAAAAGATCAGGATTATATATATTTACACACACATAATAACATGCATTAGACAACCATGTAAAAAAGATGACAAATGATACATGTTGGATGAATAATTAGTTTTGAAGTTACCAATTATTGTTTGGATTCATAAATATAATAATATTAATTAGTTTTTTTTTTTTCAAAAAAGAAAGAGTCTTGAGATGTCTCTATTCTTGTTCACACCTCCCGTCGCTCGCTTGCATGTGTCCATATCCAATTTTAATGGCTGTGTTGTGGAAGGACCATGAGGCCAGATCACCTCTAGAAAAGAAACAATTAATATTTTTAGCTTTGTGGTATTTGAATTTTCAATTTTTAGGATTATAGCAAAATTTCATTATATTTTAAATATTATTTCATTACTTTAGTAATTCATTATAGTATTACTTTATTAACATCCTTCTATTTTTATACCGATATAACAGTATTTTGAACTTTTTTATGATATTAATTTATATTCATTTTTTATTTATATATGATTTATATTCTTATTTATTTTAATAATATTTTTACCTTGTTATTTTTTATAAGTATTTTTATTATAATTTTATTATTTCATTATTATTATATAAATATTGATAATGCTTATGATATTTTTTATTTCTAATATTACTGTTATACTTATCGTGTGATTTTAATATTATTTTTATTTTTGAGTATTTGATGTTTAAGTTTATTTTTATAATTATATGACTACTCCATAATTTTTATTTTATTTTATAGTTTATACTATTATTATATTTTTTTTTTACTTTTCATAGTATTATTATTTCATAATTGTTTCTATGTTATATATATATATATATATATATGAATAAGTTATTGTAGTGACTCATTCACTTTTTTCTTATATAATATTATAAAATAAATTTTCAGAAATGTGTTCATTTTTTATAAATAAAATATTGAGTTAATTTTAAGGATGAAAAATTACTGCTTGGATTAATGATAGACTTATATGATAATATAGATGTGCTTAATCCAAAAAAGAAATGTTTTTTTTATTTATAAAACTAATTAATTAATGTTTTTGAAATATTAATAAAAAATAATATATGAAAATTAAAAATATAAAATTATCCAATGCTTATTTTTAATATAATTACAAGTATTTAACCGAATATTATATAAAAATATGAATTGAATAAATTTTATAGTATTTTAACAAATAAATAAATGTTATTAAAAATATTTTCTTATTAAAATTGGAATTTATTATGACATTTATTGCTTTTATTTTGGTAATTAAAATTAACACTAACATATCAATTTTAATTATAGATAAGATTTTGTGTTAAAAATTAAATTTCAGAAAACTTTAAATCAATCTATAAAATTATACGAATCTATACTTTAGTGTTTGAAATTTTAATTTTTTTTATTAATTATTAATTTTATGAAAGATCATCTACATTTTTTCTTTTTTGTATAAACGACAAGGTATCTTTGACAAAAAAAGCAATTTTATTCGAACTAGTAGGATAATTATAAGCGGTATAATATTATTTTTTGAATCAAATGAGGATTAATATTTTCAAAAATATTTAACTTGTGCTTTGGAAAATTATTATGACTTGTGAAGTAGAATATGTGTTTATATGTTTAAGTGAAAAAACAAATGTGAAATACAATGTTTGCATGATTCAGGAAATTTTAGGAGTATTTGTGGAATGAGTTGAGTTGAGTTTATCTATGTCTTTTTCTAACTCAAAATTTTGATAGGATCATTTCTTTAATTGAAGAAGTCTATAACTACAATTAAGGTATACTTTACAATATATCCCAAGATAAATAATATCAATATAAATATACTATCATGTTATACAAAGCATTATTCATTAAGTCAATAAGTTGTATTACTAAAACATGATTGTTTAAAAGAATTAAACTCAAACCCAAATTTAAATTTGTCTCCAAAATACATTGAGTTTAATTTCTTAAACTTAAACATGTCAAAAGTAATTTTAAGTCGGCCAAACTAGTAGCTCAGACCGAATTAGTAGAATGGGACGGATCATAAACACTCCTAAACCTTAGAACAAAATCATAGCACATGTTTAAGAATCTATTGAAACTAATGCAAATCCATGGTTACGCTAACGTTTTAATCTTTTGCTTCTACGTTTAGTATATTAGAATGAGTGAAATTCCATCTAGAAGGTTGCAAACCAATTTTGCAACATGCTCTAAGTTCAAAATCAGAGAATAAACCAAGTAAGAGGTGGAGAACCACTAAGAATCAGATGATGATTATTATTATTATTATTATTATTCAAATGCATAGCTCTCTTTCAAGCTTGATTTCATGTGTGCGTAACAGATCTCTCCCATCTTATGCAAACAATAAGGCCACAGCAACATCGTCCCTTTGCATCCCCACTTCCTTTAGCAATGTGTTTGGACACACGTATCAAGTGTATAAAACCACGTCAAAATACATAAAAGCTATAACTGATAACTTCAAGAAAAATGTTGGACCAAACACGTTACTAAACAAATTCCATAATTACTCATATCGTATTCATGTAACATAAAACATAATTCAATTATATCAAGTTAAAACAACTCAATACATACGACTATAATTCACGTCATTTAAGAATATATTTACTCTGAGAATACCACCCATCCAAGTTAATGAATAACGAGAGAACAAAAAATTTGAACACGGAATCAAAACTGGTCCATTTTACCTCCGTTTTTCTATCTACAGAAAAATGATAAAGGAAAGGAAATATGAGTCCATTAGTTTAAGTTCTTTTAGAAAAAAAAATCAATTAAAAACATCTTTAAAATTTTATTGTAATTTGATTTTTCATTTAAAAAAAAAAAATTAATTTTGTTGTTTTAAACATAGAATCTAAAAATTTGTAATAAAAAAAATGATATTATAATTATTTTAAAAATTATAATAGAAGGGATGTTATAATTTTTCATAAAAGAATTTATCCAATCGCAAACTATATTTAAGATCATATATTTGACTGAGGTGTGAGCAATTTCTTTTGACTTCAGGGCCAAAAAAATGGTTAAAAATAAATCCTAATTCTTTTAATATTATATACATAATGCATATAGATCGTTGTGTAAATCTTTTTTCTTCCATCGTCTCCCCATTCCTAAATATCTCATACAGTAAAAAAAATTAAGCATGGTTCTCGATTTCCCCAAACACTGAAGCCCTTTTAGTCCTCAATTTCAACTAGACTGAATGCAGCAAATATGAGTGTACAACTTGGCCACAAGCGTAGCACTACATGTAATATCATCAAAAAGTTTCCACATAATACTAATGTTGAATAGAGAAAATCATAGACGACTTATCACAGCTTCCACTTCAGAGGGGGTATAAAGATGATATGTGGGAGCTACCTTGGCAATGTCAACGTTGTTGGGAGTGACCTAAGATGAAAAATACAACATAAAAAATTATATTTTATTTTCCATTCCATTTCAGGGGAGGGGCGTCAATCAATCAATTGGCAGAACATGCATCTGATTTTATCCTTACCTTCTCTTCCATAACTTGCTTCAAAATGGATAAAGCTATAGTCTCAGCTTCTTGAAGAGTTAGGTCCTACATAACATAATAAATTAACACCAAATTGCATTGTTTTCAAGTAATCTTACAGCATGTTATGGTTCAGCGTAATTTTTGAAAAACAATCACTTATTCTTTAAAAGCACTCTCAGGGAGCTAAAAGAAGCAATTATTTCTCCAAAATACACTTGAACCAAACATGTACTTAAAGCCTCTAGCATGAAAGATAGTCCTTCAGAGCAACATTGGCAGTGCATACACAAAAACTCCAAAACAATTGAGGAACATGTTGATAATGGTGTTGCATTAATTTGACAATCAAAATTATCCGAAAATTTGACTAGTTTAACATTTTCCAAGACAATACACACAAGGCAGATATAAAGTTGGACAAAAATCATTATGCTTTGTAGAAATGTAAACAGGGAAAAAAAAGGGAACAATGTCAACTGAACAGTTGAGTATACTTACATGGTAAGACAGGGATATGAAAATAGGATTAAAAAAAACAATTCTGCAGATTATTGGCATGGTTTGTTATATCTTCTCATTAAGTAAAATAAAAATCAATTAAACTTGAAGGTGAAGAAAATAAAAATCAATTAAACTTGAAGGTGAAGTTTCATTTTTGTGATTCCAGATAAAACGAATATATTATTTGAATAGTATTACCTCTTTGATACATTATTTATAATGGTAGGTAATTATTCTATAGCATGTTTTTCATTCTGCTCTACCTGCCCTGCCAAGAGTGATGGGTATGAGGTCTCCTCATTTCTTTATGTTTTCACTCTTTTTCCATTTTCAAATCCTAGTCAACTATAAGTTTACTGTTATAAACAGAATAGAAGGTTTAGAAACAATCAATATAAAATTGATGATACCTTGTTGTATTGTTCTTGCAGAGAACTGTCTGCACCTTCCGATCCTGAACCAATAGCTTTTGCATTGCATTGCCAAAATGTGCCAGATGGATCGGTGTAATATCTGAATATCAAAATGTTTCAATTCAGTAAACGTAAAACTCCAAAATGAAAAAGGATGCGAACAGGACCAGCAACAATAAACTACATATCATCTAGTTACTGAAGTAATATAGCCTAGGCAAACAAAAACAGAATACCCATGTTGTGCATCTATTTACTGTTTAAACAATAATCTGCATTAACATACATGAATATGAAAATTGTTTACAATTGAGCCTTAAACCTTTTTCGGTAAGTGACCTACATGATACCCCTCAATTGTTTCCTGGTTAAGGTAGAAAAAGTTGCAAGTTGCAACCATGAACTGATTTCAATTGAGAAGCTAGAACATCAGACGGCTCATAAAGTAAAAACTCACTGATAGGAACCCGACACCCAAGGCCCCTAAACCTCTACTGGTCTATGCCTGAAGGCCCAAGAATAACCAGGGCACATAATGGATTGCAGGGGGGACAGTGAGAGAATAGGGGAGTTAGTTACAGAGAGAGAATAACAGTAGATTGTTATATATAGAAAGAGGGGAGTAATGAGGGGTGTAGGGGTGTATGAATTGTATTAACTGAATTAGTAGGAGCTAGAGGATTATCTCTATGCTTGGGAGCTTTTGCTCTTTCTGTTATTTCTTTTCATTCAATACGTAATACAGAAATATACATTACCTGATAGCAGTTGCTATCAATTGGTGCTTTCATTGAGAGATGAAGTGCATGCAAACGCGAATGGCTTCGCGATTAGACGTTTTGGAAATGCGAGTTGCTGGGGTTGAATTGAGTCTCAAAAACCAGGACGCATTGCTCCGGGGACAAGATCAATTGGTGCAATCTCACGACGCAGCACTGAAGGAACATACAACTCAGCTGGGTTCCTTGATGACTAGTGTCAATGAGATCACCAAGTCCCTTCAAGCTTTGCACACTGTGGTGCGAGACGGATTCCTTCGACAACAGTATCGCAAGGACTCTTGTCATCTTCTATGAAAAATCCAGATGAGCTTCGACTTTCCGCCAAACGGGTAGAACTGCCAGTATTTCATGGGGCGGGCCCGGTTGGGTGGATTGGTAAGGCGAAGACATATTTTGCGGTCCAAGGAACACCGCCAAAGATACAAGTGCAGCTTGCGCAGATTTGTATGGAGGGAATGACTTGGCATTGGTTCAACATTCTACGTGATTCTAAACCCCAACTCGATTGGGAAACATTTAAACATTCACTCATGGACCGTTACAGAGACAACTATTTTGGTAATCCCTTCTCGCAACTTAAATTACTTCAGCAAGACGAAACCATCGATGAGTATGTGGAAGCATTTGAAGTGCTTATGGCCCAGGAACCACTAATGCCTGAGGAGCAATACATGGGCTTCTTCTTGGGGGGGTTGAAGGAAGAGATACGTATGGAGGTTCTAGCATTTGAGCCGCAAAATCGACATAAGTTTATTTTTGTTTCGCAATTGATTGAGCGAAAACTTACTCGCTCTACATCTCGAACCGTCATCAGCAAATGGCGTGGAACACCGCAAACTAAGACTATGACTTCACTAGTTAGCTCAGCAACAGGTGGATCACGAGCTCAGGCAGGACATCTTAGTCATTCAACATTGTCTACGGGGTCGAATGGGTCTTATGAGATGGGAATGAAGACAGGGTAAGTACAAGCTTCCAATTCTCGTTCCCGAAATGGTACACGGAATTTGTCGTACCAAGAACTGATGAAAAGGAGGGCTAAGGGATTGTGTTTCAGGTGTGGACAACATTATAGCCCCACCCATCAATGTCTGGATAAGCATTTGCATCTCTTAATTTGGGAAGGGGATGAGCAACCCGAGGAATCTTTATTTGCAATAAAAGATAAGGAGGATGAAGAGGAGCAAGTAATGGTATGTCAAGTTTTGGATTACAGAGTACCCGAGAGAAATATCTCATTCCAAAACAATTAAATTCGAAGACTTATTGGAGGGATACCCCATTTTGCTACTAGTTGATAGTGGAGCCAGCCATAATTTTATAGCCAAGAAGTTGGTAGCTTCCTTGGGATCGAAGGTGGTCAACACTAGAGTTTATAGGGTGAGTTTGGGAAATGGGAGTAGATGCGAATCAAGAAAGGTATGTCCAGCTATTAAGGTGAAAATTGGGAGGCATAATATTATGATAGATGCACATGTTTTGGACTTGGGAGGAATGGATATCATCCTGGGGGTCAAGTGGTTGGAGACCTTGGGCAGAACTACCACAGATTGGAAAAAAAAAAAAGACGATGAGTTTTGAGGAGAACGGTCGCATTGTTACACTGAAAGGGTATCGGGTTCAAGATAAGAATCAAACGACAACTTTATAGGGAATAATACAAGATATGGCAATAGACAAAGATGAGATTTTGCCAATGAGAGCACAACGGCAGGGTTCTTCTGGTGGAGATGTAGGGGAATTGGAGCAAGTCCTTCATAAGCATTAGTCTGTTTTCCAGAATAGGAGGGGGTTGCCACCTCATAGAAGCCACGATCATGCTATCATCTTGCAGCCCGATAGTAAACCAGTAAGTGTTAGACCCTATCGTTATGCTTATCACCACAAGGATGAGATTGAGAAGCTAGTAGGAGAACTGTTGGACAGAGGGGAAATCAAACACAGTACCAGCCCATTTTCCAGTCCGATGATATTAGTTAAGAAGAAGGACGGAATGTGGAGGATGTGCGTGGACTATAAAGCCTTGAATAAGGTAATTGTACCTAACAAATACCCCATTCCTACTATAAATGAGTTGTTGGATGAGTTGCATGGCTCACATTTCTTCTCTAAGATCAATTTAAAAGCCGGATTCCATCAAATACGAGTGAGGGATGAGGATACTCATAAGACTGCCTTTTGCACTCATGAAGGACATTATGAGTTCCTTGTTATGCCATTTGGACTCATGAATGCGCCTTCCACATTCCAATCCACCATGAATTCAGTATTTAGACCAATATTGAGGAAACATGTGTTGGTTTTCTTTGATGACATATTGGTCTACAATCCCACTTGGCAGTCACATATTCATCATCTAGATGAGGTGTTTATACTTTTGGCCCAACATCAATTCGTAGCGAATAAGGAGAAATGTTCCTTTGGGCAGCCAACCATAGAATATTTTGGTCACATTATTTCAGCACAAGGGGTGGAAATGGACCCTTCTAAAGTTCAAGTTGTCCTAGAAAGGAGTAAGAGGCTTCCTTGGGCTTACTAGATATTACAAGAAATTTATCAAGGATTATGGGAAATTGGCTCGCCCCCTAACGATGCTAACTAAAAAGATGGGTTTCAGTGGGGAAAAGAGGCTCAACATGCCTTTGATCATCTTAAGAGTTGTTTGGCAACATTTCTAGTCTTGGCTTTACTAGACTTTTACTAAGGAATTTGTAGTTGAGTGTGACGCTGCGGGCTATGGACTTGGGGCAATTCTTATGTAGGATCACAGGCCAATAGCTTATTTTAGTGAGGATTTCTCATCAACAATGTAACATCCCGAGCACCGACGAGGGCGGGGAGTGATCGTTGATGCAAAAGAGATAAGGTACGGACAAAGAGCGGCTCCTGACAGGCTTCCAGCAAGAGGGACACATGAATGAATCAAATACACACTGGAATGAGAGGGATCCAGAGGCTGTGCAGGTATGGGACTATACAGTTGAGGATAGCTTAAAGGAATTAATAAGTGATTCCTATACTAACAAGATGCATCTACTTTTCAGTAGCCTATCACTTAAGAACTCCATAGTTAAGCGTGCTTGACTTGGAGCAATTCTGGGATGGGTGACCTCCTGAAAAGTTACGTAGGAAGCATGTAAGTGAGGACAAAGCACGCTAAAAAGTCTTGTGTTGGTTTGTAGGGACAGCTGTTGATCCTGGAAGGAGCCAGACGTTACAAAGAACCTTATCCAAGTCTATATGAGAAGGAAATTATGGCTCGTGTTAGCTGTCCAACATTGGAGGCATTATCTCACGGGGAGGAGTTTCAAGGTGTTCACCGACCACGGGAGCTTGAGGCATCTGCTCCATCAGAAAATCACCACTACGGGCCAACAGTGCCAATTGTCCAAACTTTTGGGCTATCAGTTTGAAGTTGTGTATAAGCCTAGTCCCGAAAATAAAGTCGCAGATGCCCTGTCAAGAAGGGATGCAAATGTTGAATTGGGGGCCATATGTATGAGTCCGAATTGGCTGGATTTTGTAAAAATAAGGGAGGAAGTCCAAACAAATTCAGAATTGTTACAGTTACATGATGCTTTACAGGCTAAACCTATAGCCAAAATTGATTACAGTTTGAGAGACGGGTTGCTTTTTTACAAGGGAAGATTGTTACCCTCTAAAGACTCATCCTTGATTCCTATCTTGCAACAAGAGTTTCATTCCACTTCCACCAGGGGACACTCCAGGTTTACGAAGACATATAAGAGGATAGCTAGCAATTATTTTTGGAAAGGAATGAAGAAGAAAATTATGGAATTTATTTAAGGCTGTGATGTGTGTCAATGACACAAGTATCAAACCTTGTCCCTGGCTGATTTGTTACAGCCGCTTCCAATTCCGGAACAGATATGGGAAGAAATTTCTATGGATTTCATCATTGGGCTTCCAAAATCACAAGGGTATGAGGTTATAATGGTAGTAGTCGATCGTTTATCCAAATACGCCCATTTTATTCCTCTCAAACATCATTTTACTGCTAAAATGGTTGCAAAGAGCTTTGCCCGAGAGATAGTTAAGTTGCATGGGTTCCCTAAGTCCATCATCAATTATCGCAATCCGCTTTTCTTGAGTAGATTTTGGAAAGAGCTCTTTCACCTCCAAAGAACATTGTTACGCATGAGTACCTCTTACCATCCTCAAACGGATGGTCAAACAAAGATGGTTAATAGGTGCCTTGAAACCTATTCGCGGTGCTTCGCTTCTAAGCAACCTAAATAGTGGCGGTTTTGGCTTACTTGGGCTGAATTCTAGTATAATATACCATACAGCAGCCGGAAGAACCCCTTTTGAGGTAGTATATGGCAGACCCCCACCAACTGTGATAAGGTATCTGAATGGGGAAACCTCAGTAGAGTCAGTGACCAGAGTTTTAGTTGATAGGGATGAGGCCTTACGCCAGTTGAAATATCATCTTCAAAGGGCCCAACAAACTATGAAGAAAAATGCAGATTCGCATAGAAGGAACGTGACTTTTGCAGAAGGAGATTGGGTCTATATTAAACTAAGGCCACACAGACAAAACACTGTTGCTCAGAGAATCAATCCAAAGTTGTCTCCACGTTACTTCGGTCCTTTCCAAGTTATAGCTTGTATAGGAGCGGTGGCATATAAGGTGCAGTTGCCAGATACAGCCAGGATTCATCCTGTATTCCACGTCTCACAACTTAAGCAAGCTCTCCAAGGCAAATCAGTTGAAACGGCCATGCCTCTTGAGACGGAAGTTGAAGACCCAAAACCAATTGTTCTAGAAGCAGTTTTGGCTTCTAGAGAAGGCAAATGTAATGGCAAGACAGTAATCGAATGGCTCATCCTTTGGAAAACTCAACCAATGGAAGATGCTACTTGGGAGGAAGCAAGTGTGATCAAGGATTCCTTTTGCCTTGAGGACACGGAAAACCTTTTAGGAGGTGGTATTGATAGGAACCCGACACCCAAGGCCCCTAAACCTCTACTGGTCTATACCCGAAGGCCCAAGAATAACCAAGGCCCATAATGGATTACAGGGGGGCGGTGAGAGAATAGGGGAGTTAGTTACAGAGAGAGAATAACAGTAGTTTGTTATATATAGAAAGAGGGGAGTAATGAGGGGGGTATGAATTGTATTAATTGAATTAGTAGGAGCTAGAGGATTATCTCTATGCTTGGGAGATTTTGCTCTTTTTGTTATTTCTTTTCATTCAATACGTAATACAAAAATATACATTACGTATTTAGAAATTACTTTTTTTTTTTTAAGCTTAAACAAGCAGGCTCACAAGAGAAAGAAAGGCATTAAGTGACAATAGAAGAGGATAAGTTATCCTCAAGGAACCAGGGGAAAAAAACAAATTAGAGAAAAGGAATTCTTGGCAAAAATATGTCAATTTAGAAACAACTAAACACCTAAGTAGTTAATTAAGTCGATAAGTGGTTACTCATTAACCACTCTTTGATCATGGTCAACCAGAAAAAATTGTAATTGTTCTTGAGATATTTTTTGTCCAAAATTCCTTTTTTGGTAGTTTCACTAATCCTCATAGAAAAACATAATATACTAGGAACAACATCAATTTAAAAAGATCACCAATATCATAGATTCAGACAAACAAACTTTTAACGTAATCACTGGCTAAACACAGAAAACGAGCCAAAAGGACAACTCCATCACATTACTCACAAGTAGCCATTGCTTAATAGATGGATCAAATACTTACAAGTTAGGTCCATTCTCATCATGGCCAGCAATGAGAAGAGATACTCCAAATGGTCGAGACTGCCAAAGAGAAAAGAAATGGTGTAGTTAAAATACATACATGATGATCTACTTACTGTGATGGGAACATTGCCATTTGGTACTTTGTACAAAAGAAAAAAGTTTATTGGCACATGCTACTGAACCAGCCAGTCTGAAAAGCACTTTACATGAGGAATTACACATTTAATTATAAATTATAGATGTTGTACATTCAACAATTGATGCAATATGAGGATATCTGTGCATTTCCGAAATTTTTAGGTAAACAATTCTTGTTTATATCTCCAATGAACATTTGTCAAATGCAATATGTAAGGCATCAGTATTTTTAGCAGATACATAAATAAGAAGCAACTTCGCAAGAAATGTTCATAAATTATTTTTCCTGAACAGAAGCATCATAAGCAAACAAGCAAAAAAAAACAAAAGTAGTCACAAATATCAAAGCTGAGAAGTTCTTAACCATGGATTCTTCATCACCTTCACCAAAACGCAAGGCTAGATCACAAAGAGCTTGGGTTGTGGACTCAACAGTCATCGGCTCACCATAGGAGAACCTATGATTCTGTGAACAATAAACCAAAATATATCAATCATTAGCTAATCAGCTACAAATACATGTTATAAGGTTAACAATACCTGAGTTTCCACCCATGCATGCTCAACAAGTGTCCGAGCATCAGCAATCAGTCCACTCATTGCACAACCTATGTGCTCATCAATTTCCATAATTTTCTCAACACTACTAGGCTCCTGAAAGAGAAGTTTCATTCAAGCAAATCAATGACAGTGCAAAGCAAAAGTAATCACTACAACATAATCATGTTTCTTTATGTCAAATAAAATCCATATAAACTATAAATTTGATTATAATATAGGTAGAGATTTAGAGGTTTATTGCACGCAGAACCTAACAATAAATGAATAAATGATCTAAATCTTTAGCCCCCAAAGAAAAGGATTTCTTTCACCTAAAAAAAAAAATGAAGGCTAACCAAAAAAAAAATGAAGAATACAAGGATAAAACAATATCAAGATAAACAGCATTATTTTTCATGATATATGACTACATAAGCACAGCACACATTGTCTCTAAATGAAAATCAATGATCAATTCAGAAGCACATCCAAAAACCAACAGGTTTCCCCCAAAATTCAATTTATGTGAAGCACAACTGTGTCAACAATCAATATTTTGCACATATGTCTTTCTTACTTAATTCCATGATTTCCATCAAATTGTACACTGATAGTTAATAGTTAATAGCACAATTAAGTGTAGAAACGTCACAGTAAGATGATAAAATTCCACTAACAAAATTAATAAGTAAATAAACGAACCAGCAGCGGCGAAGTGATGCGCTTTTCAACTGCAAGGACAACACCCTCTTTTGTCTTCAACCCAATCGCAGTTGATCCCAACTGCAATCCAATAAAAACCCATTTACAAACACAAACATCAAAAAAATAGAATAAAAAATCTTCTTAAAGTTGTAAACCACTAAACCCTTTTATTTTCTTACAAATAGATAAAATAAATCATGGAATGGAAAGATCGGGGTGAAGCAACATACCTTGATGGCCTCGATTGCATATTCAACCTGAAACAAACGGCCTTCAGGAGAAAAGGTGTTGACTCCTCGGTCATACTCAGTCCTATTTCACTCACAAAATAATCAATTAAACAAACAGATTAAAAAAAAAACTAACAGATTTTGGGCGAAAACATTCATCAATTAAATCAAGCAAAATGGAAAAACCCTGAAATGCAATTTTGCAGCACATGAGGGGCTTCACCTTGTGAGAAACATCTTTGATCAGATTTGGTGAAATCCCTGTATACAATGGCAAAAGTGAAAGAGATTAGAATAAAGAAGAGAAAGACAATGATAAAGAATATTGGGAATTGCCGAAGAGGGACTTGGTTTGCTCCTCACTGGGGTTTCTAAGGAAGGAAAGGAGCAGAGGTGTGGTTTTTGTGCTTAATTTGATTGCTTGAGGGTAGGCATAACAACGGGCGACGGGCGAGGCAGAGATGGGTTTTTCCTTCCCCACCCCCAACTCCCCAATATACCCCGGAACTTGACCCCGATTCCCCAATGGTGCTAAAATTTGATACCCCATCCCCACTGCCTGATTATAAAATTATTACTTTTTTGCAAGAAATTACATTAAAAATTAATTTTAGAAAAAAAAATAACGCTAAATTATTTTACTTCCCTCTCAATTAATTTACTGCAAAATTAATTCATTACTTAACCTGCAAATAATGTTGAGAACAAATTCCCAAGCTATCTAAAGAATGCAAAATAAGATTAATAAATAAATGTAACATTTGATCATCCATTGTGTTCCTGATTTGCTCAAAATACACCAAATATCACAGCAGAACTCATAGTCATATATGAAGTTTCATCCATTTTGGAGATATGACAGTGACGATGACATGGATTCCAAATCAAAATCCTAATTCACCAAATGGGGACAGCTACAAAAATCAAACATCCTTGATTGAAAATTCACAAAATCATCAAAATACACAATACACAGTGGATGGGAATATAACAAATAACAAGAAAAATAAAATCAAAATGAAGCTTAAATCTGCAAAAGGCTTAAATCCAAGCTTCATCCTCAGCCTCTGCTCCTCCCTCTCCTTCAACAAGCACGTATGATGAGAAGAGCAGAAGACCACCAAACTAAGAACAAAAATTTGCCTAATTAAATTACTTTCATCAAACATAACATATTGAAGCCATCTAAAATCTGAAAATCGAAGTAGGAGGTATCCAAAGTATTTATTTTATCATTGTTAAAGGAATTTCTGTTTAAGAAATATTGTCAAACTTGGCGTGTTAGAGCTAATAAAAAATGAGAAATTGCTAGATAACCATATTAGCTGTTTAATTGACTAATAAAAAAATGTTTGTAAATCCATCTTGTAACTAACTATGCTCTTCATGCCTATGTGTTACATAAAATATTTTTAAGAGAAAAACTGCATGCACACCATGATTTCTTTTTTTCATGAATGGCAAAGATCCTAGAGTTAAACAATGAAGCTTATTCTTCATGTGGAGAAACTGAATTTATTATGGATTTAATAGGGAAAATTCCAGAGAACAGAGCTCTGGTTACAAAGGGAAAATGCAGTAGATAGAAAGCTAGGAATAAAAAAACAGAAATCAGAGAAGAAAACTCCTCTGCCCCATGGCAAGAGCCACCCAAAACTACCCAATTGAATGCCAACCTCTCTCATTCCTTCCCCCCCTCATCCTCTTCCCTTGTATCCCACACAGCCTCTAACTTACCACAATGCTTCCCACACTTGTTGCCACAAGTTCGCTATAGCCTATGCAATCCCTCTTTTGTCCTTACCCATATTAGGGTGCCTAATAGAAACCTAGTATATTTAGCATTAATAGTATTTTCATGAAGGTCCAAAATTAAAACTACAGATATAACATCCACAAGAGCATGCACAATGGATAAAGATGATGTTAAATTCAAAGAAATGAACCAGAATATAGGCTTGCTTTGAGGCCCATTTTATGTACAAAAACAAGAAGTAAACTTGCAAGAAACAAGAGGCAAAGAATAAGCCTGGTAAAATTGGTGCAGCATGTTCTCTAACCTAGAGTCTAGAGAAAAGATTAAGTCTTCCATAATGAGATGATTTAAAATGAATTAATCATAATCACACGAGACTAATCAACAGTGATTGGTTACTACAAACAGACATTTTAAAGTGTAACATGCTTTCCTCTACAGGCAACTCACACAAGCACCCAGTTGGGAAAGAGGTGCCTTCCGTATACCATTGAAACCCCAAAAAAAATTGTTAAAAAATAAAATAAAATACCTGTAATGTCGATGAGATGAGAGTGCAGTGGTGAGGTGAGAGGGACGAGAGTACCAGCGAGAAGAGAATCCAATGTTTCAGATAAAATGACAAATTGACCTTCACCCACCCTACATCCCTAATTAGTATTATAGTAATATACATAATTACTTGAGGGTAATTTAGTAATTTTATCTATCAGGCAGGGTAGGACGAGTAGTGATATCCCGGACCCGACCCGATTCCACTTCTAAGTAAACAAGAAAACTCAAACCCAAATCCGGTCAAAGTAGTTTATCTTTGGGCGGGTCATTTTTTGCTAAGTAAATCATTAATTACCTGTTTAGGATGATTGTGAGTTTTTTATTTTTAGTTTTTAAATTTAATTTTCAAAATAAAACACATTTGGTTAAAATAGAGTTGAAATAAATTTTAACTCAATTTTAAAACACTTTTACATTCATTTTTAAAACTAAAAAAAAAAGTTTAGTGAATCTAGTTTTTAGTTTTTAAAAAAATACACATCCATATGACAATGGCTCTTTCCACCACTACCACTAACACCGTCGTTGCTGTTGTTGTTGCTGCTGCTGCTACCACCACCATCACCATTAGCGCTGCCACCATTGTTATTGTCGTCGTCACCACCACCACTGGTCCACTACCACTACCTTTGCCGCCACCACAAAAACATACTCTTAAACTAATTTTAACAAATAAAAAAAATTTCAAAATGAGTTTATTTTGAAACCAAAAATTTGAGAAAAAACTAAAACTAATTTTTAAAAACTAAAAACTAGTTGTAGTTTTTGAAATTTTTGAAACTTAACTAAAAATCACTCCAAACTGGCCCTAAGTTAGTCTTTCAAGTGTTATACTCTCTTTTAAATTACTAAAATTAGAGTTTAATGACTATGTACGAGTTAAAAATTTTACACTATCAACTAATCAAAAATTATCATTAGTATAACTACGGTGGTTAGTATAAAAGTCAACAAACTTATTATTTATGATAGTTTGTGAAACTTATTTGAGTTTAATGGTCATGCGTTGTTAGTGTAAAAAGTTTTACACTGTCATCCAATCACAAATCACCATTAATATGACTTTTAAAATATTTATTAGAAGTCAACAAACTTACAATAAATTGTGATTTGTAATTAGATGATAATATAAAATTATTTTACACTGTTAATGCATAACCATTAAACTCAACTTATTTATGATAATTTGTTATTAGATAACAATGTAAAACTCTTTTATATTTTCAATACATATAGTATTTTCTCATAAAATTATATAAGAAGTATTAAATATCCATTGTCTATATTGATATATTTTACTATTTAGAGACTAATTTAAAAAAAAAACGATATTTAAGAAACTAATTAGCATGATTTTGAATACTCTGGAGATTTCTTAAATGATATACATTAGCGAGAGAGAGTATGAAATTGATGCTTATTCATTTTTTGCCATGCCTATTCTTCCCTGTGGGAGCGTAAAATCGTCGATGATTTTGTTGAACCCCGGATTTTGGCATGGAAATAGCTTTATCGATTCCTAATCCTATCCAGCGTGGCCATGTTCATAATCATGTTGGGACAAGGTTTGGTTCGATAATCCCAACAACGTTGTCTGAAAAGCGCAGCATGTTCATTCTCGGTATGGGATTCGTGGGGCAATCAATTGCACGCAAACTCCACAACCAAGGATGGTTAGTTAGATTACATAACATTCTCTTCCCTTCAATATTTACCTTTTTCGCTTCAAACTTTCTCTTAGTTATTGGATTAATGATGATTATTGGCAGGGTCGTGTCTGGGACTTGCACAACCCATGTGAAGAAGAAGAAGCTCCAGGACATGGGCTTTCATGTTCACCTTTTCGATGCAAACCACCCCGAGTCAGTCATCTGCTAATTTTATATTCAAGTTTTCTTTTTTTCTTGAAAAAAATACAAATTGTTATGTGGGTCTTAATTGGATTAGATGTCCAAGTTGAGTACTATAATGGGCATTGTTATTTGTATCCGTGGATGATGTTTTGCTGCATCATAAATACTATGAACGCTTAAAATATATAGCTGCTAAGAGGATCTCGTGGTGAATAATATCTTTGAGGATTAGGTCTTTAATTGAGTCCAATAAGGTTGTGTCGTGTGATCTATATAGCCGACCTCACCTAATGATGTAAGGCATTTGTTGTTGTTGTTTTGCAGTCTGGGTATCCTACAACTACTGAAAAATTACACTCACATTCTTGTTTCTGTCCCCCCTCTCGTGGGCATTGGTGACCCGGTATAATTTTACTGTAACAACTGTTATATGTCACCATTCTGTGTAGACTTTGTTCTCTGGGGGTAATCTCTTTCAGCTTCCCCTTTTTTAAGTATATTTTATTGATTTGTAGATGCTTCAGCACGAAGAACTTATAAGAAGCTCGTTGGTCAATGGGGATCTTCAGTGGCTCTGTTACTTGTCTTCAACTAGTAAGTCTTAATTGAAATTAGTAATGAGTTTAATGTTATGGTTTCGTCATGTACGTAAGTGGAAAAAAAAAAAAAAACTACTGTTTCGTGCTTTCTTCTTTTTCTTTTCCTTTGCAAAAGAAAATGGTTTGTGGAGCTGCATTATCTATTAGATACGTAAGATGTTCGCACAATACTTTGACTGTTTAGAACAAGTAACCTTTGAAAGTCAGAAGGCATCTTTTCTAGTTTGATCCATGCAAAAAGTCTTCCTGCTGCCATTAAATTGCATTGCTACTTAGTGCTTGTTAATGATTGAAAGTTCTTCATTCTTATAATAATTATAAACTCAAAGACATTGTTAGCTGTACGTTTTAAACCAGAAGGGGGATTGCTATTTATAAGATGATTTAGCTGATGTGCTAATGAAGAATATGTTATTGTTATTTATGCTTTTTCTGTTAAGTTGATCTTACAGGAAATTCAGAGTTTTCTTGACTGGTTGCTGATTTAATCTGCAGTCATAAGGTCAACTAATTGTTCCAAAAGCAAAAATATTTTGACCTTTTGTTGAGTGGATTGACCTAAGGTTTGTTAGATTCCTTTAAAGCTAGCAGGAAAGATTTCATTTAAATAAAAAAAATAAAAATATTGTAAATATAAAAGAAGCTAGCATGATTTAGCATGTGCATAAAGATACTAACATAGGATTCAATTCAGACATTTAGTTCGCCACAATGGTTGTTAGCTGATATACTCAAGGCTTTCTAGAACTGCGTTTACCCCACTTCAAGTCATGTGCTGTTGCTGCTTAGACATACTTTTGTGTTGCTTTCAGAATGATGGAGACACTTTCTGTCTAGCAGGTGTCTATGGAGACTCTGGCGGGGAATTGGTGGATGAGGAGTAAGAGAGTGTAACTAAATAAATCACTTGCCTTCCAAAATTTCTGAAACTTCTCTGTTAGTTGGCTGAGTTTGTGCATCATGCTGTGACAGTTATCCAACAAACCCAGAAAGTGAGTTGGCTAAATTAAGGTTAACTTCTGAAGAAGGCTGGTCAAATTTGGCTCACTATCTTGGGATCTCACCACTTTTATTTCGACTGGGAGGTATCTATGGCCCTGGTAGAAGGTACTTACCTGTTCTTATTGTAACTTGTCTTTCAAGCAATGTTTCTATTATCAGTTTTTTTGTAGGACCTGCGAAAGCCTACAAATTTTGTCTGAGTTGGATGCCATGACAATTAATTCAAACCTGTCATTCCTAGGATATACTGTTCAATAAATGTCATATGAGTTATAGACTCTCATCCAGAATTTAAATTATAAATTTGGGTTTATGGCAGGTTGCTCTGTCAATTTAGCACATATATTATTTTGGCTTGAACATTTCTTCTGTTTTAGTGCTGTTGATACAATAATCAAGCAGAAGCCAATGTCAGAAGGTCAAAGGAGGAGAAAACACCGAAAATATACATCCAGAGTACATGTTGAGGACATCTGTCAAGCACTTCTGGCTACTCTTTATGCACCTTCCCCCAGGTGAATTTCCACTATAATTAACTCTCAGATACATTTATCACCATTGTGAAATGTTTCTAAACTAACTAGGCAAAAATTTCCAAGAGTAAAGCAAACTGGCAGGATTATCAAACAATATATTCTACTGTTCTAGTCCCTGCACATCTTTAGTCTACAGTAGTGGAAGGTTATGACAGTTGCCGTGAACTGCCTACGTGGCTGGAGAAACACAAATCTTGAATTTTAAATTTGTTTCAATGCCGTCATCATGTGTATTTACTGTTGCAACTTTAAAAACAATATTGTACAATACAAAACAGATGAAGTGTTTGCATTCTCAAAATACATCTAGAATATTCATCCAAACAAAGCAACAGCTGTTGTTAATAGATGTGATGAAAACATCGACTGATGCCGTTTATCTAACAAGAACAGTCCTTAAACTGGAGATTTATTAGAATTTCTTCATCATGAACATGCAGACCATACCAGCTACCGATTAAAATGCTTACAGTATTGTAAATACACAAGTCATACCGGAATCTATAGACAGTATTGTCTAAATATTGGTTGTGTATGCTAGTCAAGGTTTTAAAAAACGGTTCGCGACCATGATTGCAGTCGCAATGTCAGTTTTTGCCAGCTGCATTTGTTTGCAATTTTCTGCAATATAATGAATTGCGATGAAACCATGACCGTGACCACAATCACAATTTAAAACCTTAGTTCTTCATTGTTTGTTGACTCATTCTATAGGAGTATTGACCCTAATAAGAATAAAGTGGACAAGAGCAATTCTTACAGGAGCATTTAGTGCCTATGGCTGGCTATGAGCACAACCAGTCAAAAACTTGGGATGTATTAAAATAATGATAAAGTATGTGCTCAACTCAAGTTATTTTAATGTCGAGTTTTTTTATTGGTTGTGCTTATTGGCTCTATGGTCACACTTTCAGGGAAGTTTACAATATCGTTGATGATGACCCTGCTCCGAGGGAAGAAGTATTTGAATATGCAATGAAATTGGTGAAGAAAAAGTGGCCGGGGTTGAAGTTGCAAAGTGTGGAGCAGAGGCAGAGTGAGTGGTCAATTGTAAATTCAAGGGGTGAGAAGCGAGTGTGTAATGCCCGAATGAAGCGGGAACTTGGGGTGAGCTTACTTTACCCTGATTACAAATCAGGATTGAAGAGTATAATTGACCACATTCAGAGTCCATTCCACTGTGATTGATCAATGCCGTATCTGGTCAACTTATTCGAATGTCATCATTATTCATATCACTTCATGTTTGCGTCTATACGGGGGCAAATGCTATTGTAGTACTTCAAAATGTTGTAGTTCTTCCTTATATGTATGTGTGGAAAAAATGAATAAAATAGAACCAGGTCAATAAGGAGCTAATTATATTCTATTTAAAAAATTATCAATTTTAATTATTCACCAAACATTTAATATTTTATATTACTTCATATCTCACATAATTATTAAATGTATTGTGTATGTTTTTCGTAGTTATCCTACGGAGGGGTGAAACCAGAACTCTGGCTAAAGGGAGGTTAAAAACAAAAACCATGACTTGGTAAAAAAAAACATAAAATTAGCTTAAGGGAGGCCAAGAATAAAAACACGACCAGTACAAAAAATATAAAATTCCACAGGTATAATATGCAAGAAATTTAATATATAACTAATGTTTTTTTTTAAGAATAAAAATGTATAATTCTATGAGTACAGAAATAGTATATGAAAAAAAAAATTAGATGGATAAAGTAAAAATTTTATATATTTTAAGTTGGCCACAAAATTTTTATATTAATTTAAATAACCTTAAAGAAATTGCGGGTGACTATAGCCCCACTAGATCACTTCCTTCCTCTACTCCTATACTTACGTATTTTTTAGGAATATATTAGTAAGTTATACCCTTTGGTGTTTTAAGAAAATTAAGTTATAATTTATTAATATACTTTTTTTTCTAAAAAATAACATATTAGTGTATACTAGCAAATTATATATATATATATATATATATAAAGAATAAAATATAATCAGGTGAATAAAGAGCTAATTATATTCTATTTAAAAAATTAATTTTTTATTCATGAAACATTTAATATTTTATATTTCTCGATATATCACACGGATACTAATTAATGTAACATACTATAATTAGTATATGTTTTATATGTGTTTTCCGTAGTTATCCTTGTTTGGATTATTAAGGACCCGTTTGGGGTAGTTTTTGGTTATGAGTTTTGAAAATTTTAAAAACTACAACCAGTTTTTAGTTTTTAAAAATTAGTTTTAGTTTTTTTTTCTAATATTTGGTTTCAAAATAAACTCACTTTGAAATTTCTTTTTCTGTTAAAATTAGTTTAAGAATATGTTTGTGCGGTGACGACAGTAGTAATGGTGACGACAACAATGATGGTGGTGGCGGTGGTAATGCCGACGATGATGGTTGTGGTGGTGCTAACGGCGGTGGTTGTGGCGGTACCAGTGGTGACCGTGGCGGTGCCAGTGGTGATGGTGGTGGCATAGTCAGTGGTGGTGGTGACATTGCCTATGGTGGTGGCAGCAACGCGGGTGGTCGTGATCGTGATCGTGGTCGTGGTTGTGGTGGTGGCGTTGACAGTGGTAGTGGTGATGAAACTTGTGGTAGTGGAGGTGATGATGGTGGTCGTGATAGTTGTGACAGTAGTGATGGGTAGTAGTTGTGGTAGCGGTGATGGTGGTGGCGATGCCGGTGGTCATGGTAGTTGTGGCAGTGGTGATGGTGGTGGCGGTGCCGGTGCCGGTGGTCATGGTGGTGGTAGTGGTGGTGGTGGCTACAGAGATGGCGGTAGCAGTAGTGGTGGCGGT
The DNA here is from genome assembly GCA_004329165.1 of Spatholobus suberectus. Lineage (NCBI taxonomy): Eukaryota > Viridiplantae > Streptophyta > Magnoliopsida > Fabales > Fabaceae > Spatholobus > Spatholobus suberectus. The sequence goes on from CM014733.1 coordinate 2,375,748, forward strand.
GACAGTGGTGATGACAATGGCGGTGGTTGTGATGGTAGTGGTGACAAGAAATACTATTGTCAAATATAATGATGTGTATTTTTTTTAAAAAAACCAAAAACCAAATTCACAAATCCTTTTTTCTTGGTTTTGAAAATGAATGTAAAAGTGTTTTGAAATTAAGTTAAAAACCATTTCAATTCCATTTTAGTCAAACGCGTTTTGTTTCGAAAATTGCATTTGAAAATCAAAAACCAAAAACTCGCAACTACCCCAAATGGGGCCTAAGATTGTTATTTTCCACGGATATATTTTTTTTTTTCCATGTATTGTAACGGTGTAACCCCTAGCATTGCAAGGATTTTTTCAATTGTTAAACATAAAATATATGATGTAAATTATCCCTTGACTTTATTATTAACAAATATCTTTAAGTGGTTTAAAAAAATTAAAGGCATTTAATATATTTAAAGTTTTTTAAAAATAATATTTTTCTTTAAATAATTTAAAAAATATTGGTAGAGTACATTTATTTAATGGTGTAACTCGGTAGAATAAGTATATGACCGAAATAAAATAGTAAAAGAAAGGTATTGTATAATACCTCATTGGTGTTAATGTTGTTGTGATGCTCTCTCTCTCTCTGTCACCGGCATTCGATCCTGAACCCTTGAGGATATGATTTTCAATCACAACCACAAAGACCAGAGACGCCAGTGATCTGCGTTTTTAAAAAAAGGATATAAGTAGCATTCCCCTACTTTAATATATATATTTAAATTATAACTTTTTCCCTTCTTATTTTAAAATATATACTTTTCTCCCTTTAATTATTAATATATATTATTATTAATTTTGTGATCTTAAAAATGAGCTAAAGATTTAAATAAAATTTTAAAATTGATAATAAATGTATTTAAAACATCATTTTGCCTTCTAAAAGACTAAAACCAATAATAAAACATTCTAAATTAGTTATTCGTAACAAAGTTGTAAACAAGGTTAAAATATCATTAATAGACATTTTTATAATTATTGACCACTATTAAGAAGTTTATTTATATTATAAAGAGATTAAAGTACAATTTATATTCATTTATTAATAAAAATAAATATATTTTTTAAAATAAGAGGAAAAAACAATACTCTAGAATTTACTCATATAAATGAATGAGGCTCCTGAGATTAAGCTTTGTTTAACACTACCCGCGTCTCTTGTTGTGTGACCAGCACCTTTTTATGCTATTGTACCACCAATGAGTTAAAACATGCTGAAGTATAGATATGATTATTATTGGGGAAAAAAAAACTGAATAAAGGTTATTTTAAAAATGATATATCAGACAAAAATGATAAAACGATAAATAGGAATTCTATGATTACTTTTTTTATCATAAATTTTTTAAAAGTTTATTATTAAAAATTATTAAATTATTTAAAACTAAATTTTAATTTTATTCTTAATAATTAATTATTTTAAATAAAAAACTAACTGAAAATCAGTTTAAACAATTGAAACAAAACAATTTGTTTTAAAATTAGCCTATCCTTATTCCTAACACGTTCAAATATAAAAATTGTTTTATATAATTAATTATATCAATAAATAATTATAAATATAATCAATTATTAAAATATTTTTTTAATTCAAACACACCCTAACACTTTTAAGTATAAAATGATACGTTTAAGTATATTCATAGTTTGTAAACATGAATCACTGTGCAATGCAATGATTAGTATGTTTTACCATCTAATTCTCTCTCTTCCCCTTTTTGACATACCAATGAAAAAAAAGTAAGTGAAAAAGAAAATAAAAACAAAGATATTAATTAAGTCTCAAGCGTTTAGTTGTCAACAACCAAACTAAAGAAAAAGAAGTGCTTTCTGTAGGATCATTAATGCCTGCTTTGGCAATTATGCCAGAACGATGGAAGATGACATTTCTCATTAGGGTGTTTAAGAGTGGGCTGAAGGTTAACTAGCCTATGTTCATTACTAAGAGGATATTAAAGTTCAGGAGGAAGCATGGAATAGCACTTTTATGCCTTTTTTATATCCAAGTTTATCATCAAGCCCGACTTTGATCTTAGAGTTAAGACTAAGTTCATTCTGTCGGGAATGAATGAGTTTGGGCAAAGCACTCTGAATTAAATGGCTTTGAAGCTGACCCAAGGAAGATACTAGGTGTTTAAAGACAGCTACACAAAGGATATAGCTGAGGAGTAAGACCCAGCTCAAATGGAGGATGATTAGTTACAGGGTTCCTCTACTAATTTGATACAGCAAATTCTTTCTTAGTCGATGGCGCTTAAGACTTATCAAACTAGGTTTAATAAGAGGATTACTAGTTGTCTTGACACTATGGATGCTCGCTTGGTAGCCTTGGAAGGTGCTAACTCTGAGGAAAAGGATTAGACTAGCTTAGGACCTTATTTTAGGATTTTTAGGACCCTATGTTAGCTTTTTTCCATTTATTTTTGACCTTATTGACTTATCACTTTTATCATAATGAGACCTTTGTATCTTGTTCTGTCTTAATGATATGTTATGAGTTATTATGACTGGCTATTTTCTGTGTTCTTGGTTGATATATTCTTGGCACTTCTAATGATTTTGCACTTATGGTTAATCATCATTATCATGACCTCATATTTTTCTTGGCATCACTTATACCATTTTATTACTTTTGATAATGTTAAAAAGGGGAGAAAGGTTTTGTTATTTGTGTTTTTCAAGTAAATATTCAGATATCAAAATAACAAGGAAAACATGCATTCAAGGGGAGGAAATTAAAGCTATTACTCAGGGGAGCCGACTTTAAAGAAAAGAAATTATTTAGGGAGATCAACCAAAGATATGCAAGAATTGTCAAGTCTAATAGATCAACAATAAGATTAGTTTGACATCATAAAAAGGAAAAGATTATTGGCACCACTTCCACTAGCTAAGGTATAGCAGTTTTGATGAAGACAACCCAATTAGGTTCACTTTGTAAGAAACTTAATTCTATCTATGATTGGCCCATTAGAATTAAATTTTGGAAAATCTAAAATCAAAGTTTTATAAATAATTATTTTCCAAATAAATATATGTTTTAGAAATATAATAATCAAAGTTTTTAATAATAAAAATCATGAAATAAGTTTTTAATAGAAAAAAAATTTGGGGGAACATACAGTTTTAATAAATTGGACTTAAGGAAATTAAAGGTATAAAAAGCTTAAGGTTCAAAAATAAAGTTTTAATTGAATTAGCTTGAGATAATCAATTATCTGACTAGATAATTGATTATTCATCGAGATAATTAATTATCTTGATAAATATTTGATTTTCCATGGTGAAGTTTTTGCTTATAATTGATTATTTGTCGAGAAAATTGATTATTGGTTGATTGGTGTGAATCTGAATTGGTTTGGGATTTAAAATTAAATATAGTATATCTCATATCTTTATCCAAATCAATCTATCAATAAGAGATTTTGAAATTAAAATTATCTGAAATTAAAAGATTAATATGGTATTCTTTTATCTAAATCAATTTTGAAATTAAAGATTTATCAAATAATATTTCCCCAAAAAGAATCTCATTATAAATAGGCATGTTTTTAAAAATAAAATTATCAAGAGAGAAGGAAACATTATTAGGATTAATTACATTCGCTTGAACCTTCACAGTTAAGATCAAGTGCCAATAGAGAGTTTCAATTGGTAATATCCTCACTGTTGGAGTGATATAGAGATTTTACTTTCTTTTTTTTCCTTTCAATTTGAGAGAAAAAGTGGAATCCCTTTGGTGCTCTAGGGAAAAGAGTTTCGTAAGTCGTTAAGGGTGTGTGATCCCTTTGGTTACTAAGGTGTGTGACCCCTAGGGGTAGATTGGAGTGATTCGGTGAGAGACATCCCTAGTTTAAGTTTTCAAGAAGGGTTTCTTTAAGTGTAAAAAGCTTGTTACTGCAATACTTTGATTGGTCAATGGTGGTCAATCGAAAACTCTCAAGCATGACTTGAGAACTAAATGTAGGTCATAATTGAGGTGACCAAACTGATATAAAATTCCTAATACAATTATCTCTGTTCCTAAGCTTTTAATTTTAATTGTTTTATTACACTTATTTAAATTTGAGTTTCCAATGTTCATTATCAATTGAATCATTCTAGGGCTTTGTCTTCTTTCAATATCTATATCCTTCACAAATTCGAAAAATTGTTTTGCGAAAAGTTTTTGAACAGACTCAATTCACCTCTCCTCTTAAGTTTAATTGACCATTTGAACAACAACATGAATATGTGATTGAATGATAATATAAAATCATATGTGAAAATATATACACGTATGCATATATGAAAAAATATAATATAATGAGGTGAATAAATAGTTAATTATATTCTTTTTACAAATTTTAAAGATTATCAGTTTTATTTATTCATTAAACATTTAATATTTTATATTACGTCATATATCACACGGATACTAATGTAACATACTATAATTATTATATGTATTATATATGTTTTTCATAGTTATCCTAGTTTAGATTATTAAGATAGCCATTTTCCACGGATTTTTTTTTAAAATGTATTGTAACTCCTAACAATACAAGGATTTTTCAATGTTAAGCATCAAATATACGATGTAAAGTATCCCGTGTATAAAAGTTTATATTATTAATGGGTTAAATATGATCTTAGTTTATGTAAATGAGGAAATTTTGGTTTTAATCCTTCAAATATTTTTGGTGTAATTGCATTTTGTGCCATCCAAGTTTTATTATTGTGCAGATTTTGTCACCGTGTTTTTTTTTTCTCTTGCATTTTGCTACCTTATTTTTGGAATCTTGCGAATTTTGCCAAATTTTGAGAATTTTTATTTAATAAACAGTTGATGATCAAGTAAAATTTGCAAGATTTTAAAAATAGGATGGTAAAATGTGAGAGAAAAAAAAACACAATGGCAAAATTCACAAAATGATAAAACTTGGATGACACAAAGTGCAATAAAGCCAATATTTTTTCTTTGGTTTTTATTTTTCTAAACTTTAAAAACATTGTTTTTGGTTCTTGTAAAAGGAGAGAATTTTGATTTTAGCTCATGTAGAAAAAAATCATTGATTTTTATCTCTCTAAAATTTGAAATCATTATTTTTAATCCCTTACATCCATTTTAGTATAAATAAATAACATTTATTTTAGGACTAAAAATTGTTTTTGAAAGTCACATGTTGACATGACATCACATACATGTTATTGAGTTACTATTTAGGATGATCATGTGACTTTTCGTTAGATGCATGAGTAAATAATCAGTGTCTTCTAACGATAGGAACAAAAATATTAATTTTAGAGAGATAAAATTTAAAAAAAAAATACAAGGACCAAAATTTGCTCATTTTACATAAACCAAAAAAATATTCAATCTTTAATAATATTATGCCTCTGTCAATTCAAGATGGAATATCTAGACACTTACTAAAAAATATCTTTAAGTAATTAAAAAATTAAAAGCATTTAATATATTTATTTTTTAAAATAATTTTTTTCTTTAAATAACTTTAAAAATATTATTAGAGAACATTTATTTAATGTTGCTTTACTTGGTAGAATGAGTATATGACCAAAATAATTACAGCAAAAGAGAGGTATTGTATAATACCTCATACCTTTCATTGTTTCCCTTTTCTTTCTCTTTTTACCGACATTCGAACTTGAGCCCCTAAGGGAATGAAAATCCAACATAACCACGGCGACCAGAAATGCCAGTGTTCTTTAGATGCATCTTTCATTATAAAAAGCTAAATTGCATTTCCCTCCTTTATTATATATTTAAATACATTTCTTTTTCTTTTAAAATGTACACTTCTCTCTCTTTAATGATCAGTACGTGTTATACGTAAATTCATTTTAATATAAATGGTCATTTTAGACATTTTTTTCTTGTATGATAATTCTCAACATGATTAGTAGTTACTTTTAAATATTTATTTTGTAATCTTAAAAATGAAATAAAGATTGTAGATTAAATTTCAAAGCTGATAAGAAAGGTATTTAAAATACCATTTGACCTTTTAAAATACTAAAATTAATAATAAAATAGTCAAATTTAGTTATTTGTAATACTGAAAGTTATTAAAAAAAGTCAACATATCTTTGGTAGATACTTTCATAAATATTCATTATTATTAAGAGGTTTGTTTATATTAAAAGAAATAAAGTATAACTTACAAAGAAATATATCTGTTAAAATAAGAGGGAAAAATACTCTATAATTTACTCTTAAAAAAAATGTAAAGTAAAATGTATGAAACTCCTGAGATCAAGCTTACTTTGTTTACCTACCGCCACACACGTCTCTTATTGGACCAGCAGGTTTTTATGTTTTTAGACCACCAACGAGTAAAAAGTGAAAGTGGGCTGCTATTCTCAACTCTCTCTTTTCCCCTCTCTTTTCACCTCTGTTTTTAACAAAATCATAGTCAATTACTAATTTATTTTCACTTTTTTCTTACTCTCTCTTTCTCTTCTTTCCACCCTTAATTTCTCAATGCAACATAAACATGTTTCCGTTGTGTATAACACACAACAACAAAAATGCGTTTCTATTATATTATACACAATAGAAACACATTTTTGTTGTGTATCAAAGTTTGATACATAACAAAAATACGTTTTCATTGTATAACTTTGATACACAAAGTTGTATTAATTTTTTCGGAAAAAATTAATTAAAACATTAATTATGATATAATTTACCTTTTTTAATATTAATCGTATTAATTCTAACGTAGATTATCATTTTTAATTGAAATCGAATTTATTATTATGCAAATTTTCTTTTTTTATAGTAATCAAATTAATTATGATATAATTTTAAAAAATATACGATATAAGTTACAATTTTAAAAAATATACTACCATTTATTATAAGTTTGTTAACTTTTATAATAAATAATTTAAAAGTCATATTAATGCTGAGTTTTGATTAGATGACAATGTAAAACTTTTTACACTGACAGTGCATGACCATTAAACTCTTTTAATAATAATCGAAATAATTATGATGTAAATTATCCTTTTTAATAGTAATTAAATTAATTATGATAAAATTTTAAAAAACATACGATATAAGTTACCACTTTTAATAATAATCAAATTAATTATGATAACTTGTATTATATATTTTTTAAAAGTATATCATAATTAATTTGATTATTATTAAAAAGAAAATTTTGCATCATAATTAATTTGATTATTATTAAAAATGACAACTTGTATCGTATATTTTAAAATTATATCATAATTAATTTAATTACTATTAAAAAGGATAAATTATATCGTAATTAATTTGATTTCAATTAAAAATAGTAATCTATATTATAATGAATACGATTAATATTAAAAAAGTAAATTTTATCATAATTAATATTTCAATTGATTTTTTTTCAAAAAAAATTAACACAACAAAAACATTGTATTGAAACTATATAAAATGTTTTTTCTCTATTTTATATAACAAAAATATGTTTTCATCATGAATATTTTTGAGAAAAAGAATAACAAACAATATATTAGGTAAAAAAAGCAAAAAATTAGGTAGAAACAAGAAAACCCAAAGCCAAAACATTCTTAACTACACATGATTATTATTAGGCAAAAAAAGTTGAATAAAAGTTATTTTAAAAATAATATATTTGACAAAAATGTTAAAATGAAATTCTATGATAACTCTTTTTAATATAAATAAAATTCCAAAGTTTATAACTAAAATTTATTAAATTATTTTAATTAATTTTTCATCTTATTCTTACTAATTAGTTATTTTAAATACAAAATCAACTAGAAATCATTTTAAACAATTGAAACAAAACAAATTATTTTACAATTACTTTTTTCTTAACACATTCAAATATAACACTTATTTTATATAATTAATTATAAATATAATCAAGCATTAAAATATATAATTTTTTTAAAATTTAAACACACACTACCACTTTTAGGTATATATGGACACGTTTAAGCATATTCATGGTTTGTAAACATGATTCACCTTCCAATCTTCCATCCAATTCTCTCTCTTCCCCTTGTCGCCATAATACCATCAAAAAGAAAAACAAAAGGAAAACAAAAGAAAAAGAAACCACCAGCACAGACATAACTTCGAAGCATCATATTTGAGCCAACATTAATCAATTACAACATTCAGTGATCCTGTCTGACAAATGAGAATCTTCAGATTCGCCTTGTTCTCCCAAGGGCATAACTAACTCCTTCCACTTGACTGAACTTGCAAAGTTATGTAAACTTATATTCATTGAAAATATAAATGTAAGAGTTAAAACATATTTAAGTTTCCAGCGTATGATTTTTTAACCTTATTTTGCTGACTGCAGAAATCTGCAGCAGGTAGAATGAAGCAGTCTGCTTCTGTTACCATAAAACAAGTGAAGCATCTTCAAAAATATGTATTTGCTTCCTCTGCCTCCTTGTGTTCGTCATTGCTTTGGCTCAGTATCATTTGCCAAGGGACGTTATATTCATACAATGCATATGAACCACATCAACCTGACTGGAATTTCTGGTCAAAAGTAAAAATTAATTTAAAGCGTTTAAAATTATGAGTGAAGTTAGACTACATAGAAAATATTAAATTCTAAATTGATGGTGTTATTACAACTATAATTAGACTAGTAGAGAATGGTTGACTCTTACAGCAAATGGAACTCAATCTTTGCGATATCTTGCCCAAAAGCCTTTCCTCCTGGCAGAATCATTCTCGGACAGGGATCGGCTCCACTTGGACCCAAGTGAAAAGTGACGCCTCAAGAATGGCTTTCCAAATGAGCTCCTCGCACTGGAGCTAGGCTCCATTTTTGACACTTTTCCTCCCAATTCGATATCTTTCTGGTGATCAAAAACATCAAAACCACCATCAAGGTAGCTATCAACTACACGGTTTCTGGATATCTTGTGGTTCTTGGCCTTTATCTCTGATTCAGCCCGAAGAACTTTCCTGGACAACTTTGACAAGTGCTTATCTCCAACCATACAAATTGGACAAACTGGATCATACCTATCTGCCTCTGGTGTCATAGCCTCTAAACATTCTGCATGATACGCATGACCACAGACCAGAACAGCAACAACTGAGAGGTCGCTGCTGGCAATAAACTTCTGGTTGCTCCATGTTGATTTCTCAGTCAAGAGCTTTGAGCAAGCCCCACAAGATTGTAGTTCCATGGAGGGAGAATACGAGAACCTGCTACTGGATCCACTTATCTTGAGACGACCAGAGCCGAAACACTCACTATCGAAAGACCACCTTTCCCTTTGGGATGAGGCCACCAGCTCAGAAAAGGTGCGCATTGACCAGCCATCAGATGATCCGCATAGGGATCCAGCTGCCATTTCATTGCTGCAAGTAGAGAGTACAAATGATGGCCTTCCTTCAGAAATTGAGTTGTCTGGTGATTTCAGACCCATGATTCGACTATCAGAAATCTGTCTCAACAGAGGGTGTGCTGGAGATCGATGTGACCATCTTGACGGGGTAGAGTTGGGAAGATGGTGATAATTATGATTAGGCAAAGGATCTGCTGTAGGCGTTGAGAAAACTGAAGGTATTGAAAAAGAAAGATTTGGAATTGAAGATTCCGCTGGATTCTTCACCTAAAGAGAAACACAGATTAAGAGTGAGCCCAGTACTACAATCGAAAGCCTAAAAATAAGACTATGCACCACAAAGCACATGATTCTAATTCAGTTGCTCAAAACTAACCACTGTAGAAAAATTGCTTGACATGGACAGATCTGCAACAAGCACATAGAGGAAGAAGAAAGAAAAATCAATGCCAAACAAAGAAACAGCAACCAAGGAACCAAAGTGCAAAAAGAGAGCATCAGGAACTGAATGTCAATAACGATATCTGGGACCATTCAACACAAAAAACCAAGTTTGATAACCTTACACTAGAAGGGAAAACGGCAAAAAATAAGGTGGTAAGACATGTGTAAGATAAAGATCCCTTGCATATAAGAAGGCAACTGCAAAGCTTTTCATTTTTCAAAAGATATATAAAAATCCCACCTATTGTGTCAGAAACGTATTGACTTGTTATTTACTTATATTGTTTATGTGTAGCATTGTCAGGCCTATTTGTATTCATTCTCATTGCCTATGTGTAAATGGTGCAGGATTTTCATTTTTGGATAAGCATACTCAAAGGGCTTCAATGACAAGGTTGACTACCAGTAACAGAGGAGTATTTCTCACGGGATAATTGCTCCATCTCCACAGAAAAGGTTTACAAAAAGATAGACTATATTCAACTGTTGTATTGTAGTTATTGTATCCTCTTTTATGTAACCAAAAGTAAGAACAGACCTCCAAAAGAAAGGGGTGGACAAGGCCTAAATGTTTTAATTAAGACCCATCAAACATTGCGCTTATGGTAAAGGACAAAAGAATAATAGAGTTCAGGGTTTAGCATTTACCAGAAGACGGGGTCATCAGATTTGCAACCAATGCCTCATCAACAGGGGACTTCAGGGAAATAGGAGTTACAGAATTCTCCAGGATGCTTCCCCCATCAGATAAATTACCTCTTTCAGAACTTAATGAACCTTTTAATTCCATGCTGACATTTCTACTGTCCACATGAGATGTGTGATAGGAAGGATTCTCAATTTCACCAGCAACATGCCCCCGACTATCCCATTGAAAGCTCCACGATGGTGAACACACAACATCTCTATGCAAACTTTCACCTCCAGTTTTGTTAGGAAGATTAGGATCCTTTGCAGCAACACAACAAGCTGATCCCATGATAACTGCAGACAAACATAACAGTCAATCTAAATTATAGGCAAAAAGACTAATTACACTGCACTGTACAAACAAATTCAAGACTTGCTCGTAGTTTCTTCTTCTTCAAAAAAGAAATCCAATAGTGTACCAGAAAATCACAATAGAAAACTCAAAAGCCACCTCAATTTCCAGCAAGAAACCGTAACCCTACTTCCTCCTGACAAATAAACAAAAAGGAAAGATCATTAAACTGAGATTTCAAGGCAACAAACATGTCTTAAAAACCTTCTAGGGACCAAAAGCACCAGACAAAGAACCACGCTCTAGACTTCGGATTTCTGATGCTCTAACAAATCTAATTCAGAAAGCATTCCATTGTAAAATTTAACGATAAAAAAAGGGTTTCTATTAATTGCATACACCAATTAGAAATTAAATATAAAAAAAAAACTCCAAAAGTTCACCACTGTGCTTCAACCGTGAACACAAAGCTTCTAAAAATAAATGGAAACAAAAAAAAGGAAGAACAACTCTAATTTGCTTCAAATCCATTCTTTATACAAAGCATGACAAACTAGTCAATCATCTAGTAAGTTCGTTCAAAACTAGTTCGATTAAATTATTTCTATATAAGCAACGCGGTTCACTAATTATGACTCGCACGCACAAACACCGTCATTATTCACAGTTCAAAGCACAAATCAAGAGCCAATACTGAGAAATAATAACCTAATTCGATTCCTTTTTCTACAACTTCCAAAATCCATGAAACTCACAAAAACAACTAAAAACAATAAATAACAAAAAGTTAATCGTCTCTCCATTATTATTATTTCTTTTTTCTTCTCGAACCTCAAAACAATTTCTAGGGTTTCGAAACATTCTAAAGACTAGTCGCGTTGACGCACACGATTGATTATTATCATTAACCAAACGGAGGAACGGAAGAAGCACGCCCGAATCTTACTTGGAAACTAGAAGTTGAGAGAAAATAATTCGGCACTGGTCATCGTCTCGCTGATCAACACACAAACGGAAAGGGACGGCGCTTTATACAACCACGTCGCGTCGCGGAAGGAGGCACAAACCGTTATGATGGCGTTAGGGTGGAGGTTGATGGAAACGGAAATCGTGCCTCCTCTCTTTCTATTCTATGACTGTGACTCACTGCATCTTCTCGTCTCTTCTCTTTCTCTCTCTTTTTTTTTTTCTTCTGCAAACTTCTGTTTCTATCTTTACCTTTTCCTCTTTCCACCTCTCTTCTCTGCGTTACTTGCTCTTTAATAATTAATAATTATTATTTTTTATAAAAATTGCACGTTGAATATTATAAACAGTGGATGAGAATTTGATGCTTTATTTTCCACCACGTGGACCGCACTATAAGCTCACATGGATTAGATGCAATTTCATTTTTCACTTCATTCTGGTAATAATTTTGTTATCAAATTCCGCTACTCTGACCGCGGGGAAACCATTGACGAATAATCCATGGTTGATGGTTCCAACAAGGGTGGTCAATTTGTGCTATGCTCTGACGACGACTATGACCGTTGATACCATTACAAACAAACAACTTCAACTTGATATTTTGTGTGCGTCTGTTTAGAAACATTGCTTTTAATATCGACCACGCCCACCAGTGAAGGTGACTTGACCTTGCGTTAAAATTAATTCGCCAACCTCGTTTTGGTTACTCCTCCACCTTTCGTTTTTACAAGTCAATGAAATCGAATTATGAAAGGGGTTAGGCCAGACTCAGATTGCAATTTGCACTTACTAGAAAGGTCTGACTTTGATTTTACTTACAGTTGTTAACCATTAGATAGTTAAGGACTAAAAAGTAATAAAAAATTATTTAAAAAAGGATAATATTTAATATTATTTAGTGGAAGTCAATGAAATCAAATTATGAAGGTCGGCTAAACTCAAATTGCATTTTGCACTCACTAAAATGCTCTGACTTTGATTTTATTTACAGTTGTTAACCGTTAGATAATCAAGGAGTAAAAAGTAAACAAAAATTATTGAAAAGTGTGCTAATATTTAATATTATTAGAGTTTTGTTAACTATAAATTCTTAGGCTATTGGATAAAAAATATACAATAGAAATTTTCTTATTGGGAATTACATAAGAGATGCATTAAAAATTATAATGAGAATGTATTAATAATATTTTTTTTGGTACTCTTTTCATCTTTTTTTTTGGTACAATGACAACACAAAGATTAGAATCTAAGACTTCATATAAAATATCCAAACTTTTCTATCATTATGCCGACCTTAGTGAATTTTACTCTTTTAGTCTCATATTATTTGTCTTTTGAAATAATGTGCACTTGTTAACAAAATTATTAATTAGACAAATTATAATCACAAAATAATTATTTTTGACAATAATATCCTTATTAAAAGAGTTAGAATGCAATTGAAATTTCATTTAAATATTTAGGTGAAATACTAATGAATACGAGTTTTATTAAAAAAAATAACTAAAGCATACTTTTCTAAAATCACAAATATTTTAAGACAAATTAAAAAACCTAAAAAGACGTATATTATGAAACGAAGAAAGTAATAAAAATATTTTATTTTTAATTCTTTAACTTGTGTTTCATTTCATTTATCATAGTTTTTAATATTTTTTTTCTATTTATTAATTTCTTCCCCATTATCGTAAAACTGTTTTATTTATTGTGATACTTTATTAATTGGTCATTTATGTATGTTGTTCTTAAAGTCGTTGTTGACTTTTGTTGCATGTATGCTTACAAACTCCCTTTCTGTTAAACTTATTAAAAAAGCATTTATTAAAAAAAACTTTAAAATGATTTATTAACACTACAATTCTTTTTGTTTTGGGGCACATTATTAACACTACAACTTGCCCCCGCATTAGGCAACGGATATGCATGGCTTCAACGAATAAAAATAGGCTTAATTGTCTATCAAGTTTTACAATTTTGCAAATTTTGCTATCTCAAAAATTTTTCACAAATTTTGCCTCCAAGTAAAAAAAATTGTCACAATGAAGACATTTTGTAATGTTTTTTCTTTTATACCATTACAATTAAGATAATTTTGTGGTGACTTTCTCTTTAACTATGGTAGTTTTTCTATTTGGAACAAAATTCGCAAAAAAAAATTCTGGAGTGACAAAATTCACGAAATTGTAAAACTTGAGGGGCAAAAAGTGAAATTAACTCATAAAAATATTATACAAAAAAATTGCTACATGATTTATGACGTCAAAAAAGTGTTATCTATACTTCCTTCCTGCCTTTGATTTAATTTTTGTTTCTTCAAAATATTGATATTATGATTCAACTAAACATGGAAATAAATAAATAAATAAAGATAAAAATGTAGATATTCTTCACTTTACATTTCCAACTAGTTTCAAATTTTTAATTTATTACTTTATAGTTAACATTCATTTTTGTAAAATGCTTCACTTATAATGGACTTCTGCTTATTGCTTTGTTTATTATCTTAACTGAAAATAATAAAAAAATGCGAAATGAGAAACATATATTATCCAACTGTCCACCAAAACCTAGTTTAAAACAAAGCTTTTCTAGTAAAAGAAAGTGCGAGTTTAATATTAAGAAGATGTCTGTTTGTGTTTTTCTTTTAAATATTTTTTAATTAAAAACATTTTAATGATTATATTATATAAACTTTTCAGAAAACAAAAAAAAATTAATTCACTATTTTTGAATTGAAAAATAATATTTTCTGAAAATAAAAAATCATTTTATAAAATCACCTTTTTTTTTTAATTCTAACAAATGAATCATTAATACAAAAACAATAATTTCTTTTTGCTTTACAAAATTAAAAATAGTAATTATATACAATGGGGAAAGGGTCACAAGACCACATCTTTTATAAAGCCCAAACTAACTTAAGTTTGTTTTAGCATGAAACTAAAAGGCCAATTGTAATTTGGGTCACTTTCTTTTTCTGGGGCTCATAAGTCATAGGGACATGCTATTTCCACCCAATTTTGTACTTTTTTCACCTTATATATTGTTTGTTATTTTTTTTCTCGAAAATAAGTTTGACAGAAATACGGTTTTATTATGTATCGAGGGTGCATCCTCGTAACACAACAGAAACGCATTTCAATTATGTATTTTGTACAATGGAAACACGTTTTTGTTTTTCGTTATGTTAATTTTTTTGAAAATAATTAATTGAAATATTAATTACGATATAATTTACCCTTGTTAATATTAATCATATTAATTATGATACAAATTATCATTTTTAATTAAAATCAAATTAATTACCATATAATTTACTCTTTTTAATAGTAATCAAATTAATTATGATACAATTTAAAAAATATATGACACAAGTTGCCATTTTTAATAATAATCGAATTAATTATGATGAAAATTTCCCTTTTCAATAGTAATTAAATTAATTATGATACACTTTTAAAAAATATATGATACAAGTTACGATAATTAATTTGATTACTATTAAAAATGGTAATTAGTATTTTATATTTTTTTAACTTGCATCATAATTATTTTAATTACTATTAAAAAAGATAATTTACATCATAATTATTTTGATTATTATTAAAAATGATAACTTGTATCATATATTTTTTAAAATTATATCATAAATAATTTGATTATTATTAAAAAGAGAAAATTGTATCATAATTAATTTGATTTCAATTAAAAATGATAATCTATATCCTGATTAATACAATTAATATTAAAAAGGATAAATTATATCATAATTGATATTTTAATTAATTTTTTCCAATTATGTATTAAATTTTGATACACAACAAAGATGTATTTTTGTTGCGTTGAAAAATTGAGGGTGGGAAGAAGAGAGAGAGAGAGAGAGAGAGAGAGAGAAAGAGAGTAAAAAGAAAGTGAAGATGAAATAGTAATTGATTACGTTTTTGTAAAAATAAAGAGTAAAAAGAGGGGGCAAAAAAAAGGTGGGAATAATAGCCCCAAATTCATAATCCATTCACCCCAATCTAAATGATTGATTTGGATTGTGTGACAATCAAGTTAGGAATTAGGATGATGTGGACGAAATACCGCAAGAAAATAAATTCTCGTAAATTCATTAAAATACAAGTTAAACTTATTTAAAACGATTTTTCTTGGTAATATTTATAACGATTATGTTAACTAATTAGTGTGCAAAATCCGCAATTCTTTGACTATAATAGTCTTTTGGGTTATCATGATATTTGTGCAAAGTATCTAACAGTTTTGTTGATGGTTAATTTTTATCGAAAAACCTGATTGACCCACCTTTAGTAAGGTCTCTCTTCCATTTTTTTATCTACAAAACTCAAACCCGAAATCTTACTCAAAAGATATAAACCCAATTTTACTCAGACCATTGTAATATTACTTGATCATAATAGTCTGCTACTACAAATAAAACATAAATCTTGGAAAAGGTATAATAATAATCATATTATTCTCTCTCTCTCTTCAAAAATAATATGATTATTATTATGCCTTTTCCAACATTCATGTTTTATCCGTAGTAGCAGCTCGAACATCTACTACAACTATCTATGCATGCTTAAAATAAAGAAATCCGTCTTATAAATATAAACCCATATTTAATAAACACACATTTTGTTTCTATTAAATTCAGGTCACGAGAGAGAGAGAGAGAGAATATAGTTTAATAATTAATACAA
Organism: Spatholobus suberectus; assembly: GCA_004329165.1. Taxonomy (NCBI): domain Eukaryota; kingdom Viridiplantae; phylum Streptophyta; class Magnoliopsida; order Fabales; family Fabaceae; genus Spatholobus; species Spatholobus suberectus. The sequence goes on from CM014733.1 coordinate 2,392,227, forward strand.
ATGCAAGGGAGTGGTATCTTTTGTCAATTTGACACTCTCGTGACTCTTATTCAAATTAAGATATTTTTAATTTATTTAAAATTCCCTCCTCCTCCTCCTTTGTTAACCAAACTAACAATTTAGAAAAATTTTATAAAGTATAATTAAACAAAGAGTTTAATGGTCATGTACTGTTAGTATAAAAAAGTTTACACTGTCGGTGTTAACAACAGACACTTTCAAATACAGGTTTCGTCATAAAACTGTAACAAGCATTTTTACTTTTTGGTCTGGAAGAATTTTTGAATTAATTTTGCGTTTCTCTTTATTTCTCTTCGATGCTATTGAGACATATGCTAGATCATCGTATCCATATTCCATCACTCTATCATTTCAGTTTTATGAAAAGGAAATTAAGAATAATCAGGCGAAGAGTTCACGATCTATGTAAACAACGAGGACCACGAGACAAGTACTTTTTGGGGCAAGAACCAATACCATTTTTACATTTATAAAAGCAAACCCATAACATACATATTATATTAATATATAAAAAGTAAAAAAAGCAGAGAATGCACTTACACAGTTGCACCGACATCCATTTTTCCAAAACATTGGACAGTGGCGAGCAGCATGCCACTCTGGTGACCTAACAACAGAACTATGCCAATGCCACTATATGTGATTTACATTATTTAACCATGTGTAGCAAAAGTTCTAGCACTCTAATAATATATTAATAAACATTGCCTCACCCTAGTAGCCTGTAGGTACCACGAATATTTACTCACTCACGCAAGAACACTAGTACAAGCAAGCAACACGAACTACTATTTCTTAATTTTCCAGATTGATCACCAGTGAAACATGTCCGCGGCAGCCACAATTGGTTGGTTAACATAGGCCATGTGCATGGGATTCATGAAATTATTATAATTATAATAATAATTATTATTATTATGATCTGCACTTGAAAGATAGGAATCGGTTTGGTAGAGCCCGGTGGTTGTGTTGACGAGGTCGATGATATCATTCAGTGATTGTAGGCTTTGGGTAAGTTCACATTTTTGGGCCCTAAGAATGCAGTTTTCAGCCTCAACCTTGTGATAGTGAAGGGTGGTGATGTTGACTTTGGTGAGGATTAGGCTATTTTCCCTTTTGAGGCGCTCCACTTGTGCAATGAGATCATCCAAGTGCTTCTGCTTTCGCATCCGGGATCTTTTGGCTGATTCGCGGTTCGATTGCTTTCTCTTCTTTTTTCTTTGTTCCATCAGAACCCGCAAATCCTCCTCGGAGCCAGAGCTGTGAATAAATTTAGTGGACATGCTGGTGGTTCCACTGGATGAGGCCATCACATATATAATAATATAATTTACACCAAAGTGAAAAAAGATTAGAAATTCTATTTGAGACGCAAGACCCCAGGAGCTAATATAGATAATAATAATGATTATTATTATTATTACTAAGTTATATAATGATATAATATATAAAAGTGAAATGATGTTGGGAGAGTTAATTATGAGAAAACATAGAACCAGTAGAGGAAGACAACAGAGAAAGATTGAACTAAGTGGGTCCTGCGCCTGAGGGAGGAATTGATCATAAACCCGGAACGAAGGATTTCACTGAGGACTGGAGACATGAATGTCAAACATGAACATATATATAACAGGTATTAAGCATCAAGATTCAAAGGAAGAGGAAGCTTTTGTGCTGCCAAGGGAAAAAAAATGGTAGACAACCAAATGGGTAGGGAGGAAGAAAGTGCAGGGGTTTGTTAAGACAGAACTAGAGCATAAGGAGGAAGAGAATAGAGGAAAGGAAATATAGAGGTGTAAGTAAGGGGGTGGGAGAGGAGAAGAGGAAGTAAAAATTGTAATACAAGGTTCAATTTATAACCAGAGAAAAGGGGGTTGGGGAGAGTGAAAAATAAATAGAAAATGAAAAACAGGGTGAATAAAAGCAAATGGAATCGGAATATCCTGCAAGGGTGGGACAGGACAAAACTTTCACAACCCTCTAATTCCAACTAGTTAGGATGTGTTTGGACAGATGTAAAAATTTAATTATTTTAATAATCGATTATATGAATAATTAATTATTGTTATAATCGATTATACTCAGAATCAATTTTTGTTTGAGTAAGTTTGTTGAAAAGTAGTTTTAAGATAATTAATTTCGTTTGGATACAATAAAAAAATCAGTTTTTACATAGTAAATTATAAAAAAAGATATGCATGAAACTTAAACAACAAAAGCTAATGAAAGATTTGAGGGTAATTTAAGAATAATGTGTTTGAAGAGAAAAAAATTTATTGAGAAACAATCATAAGTTTCAAATCTTCAGATACCCAAAAATATCTTATTTTTCACAAAAAAAGTTTTTTAGCAAATTTCAGCAGTTGTCCCAAATATATTGATTATTTCTCAAATAGCTTTTTTTTTGAAAAAAAAAACTAGAATGAGAGATTATAAGCTATCCCAAACATGCTCCTAGGAGGACGGTGTGTCATCAATCTATTGCACGTTGTGAGAACGGTATTAACATTTTTTATACATTGTTTTAGCTTTTAATATTGGGTTAAATTTATTAGAAACTTAATAAACATAACTTTTGTATTTTGTACTAGAGACAGTCTTGTTTAAATCAAGTAGGATCACTATTAGCAACAAAAAAATTTCTTTGTGTATTTAACGCAATTTTATTTTTAAGATCCGAACTCAAAATAACTGATTAAGTTGGGACAATCACACATCAATTGATCAACGCACTCAGTAGTATTAAGTCATATATTTAAGTTATTATTTTTTATCTATATAAATCCTTATTATTAATTTTGAGATTTTAGAACATTGAAATTTTAACTAAAGTTTTAAAGTCTATATAATAAAGATATTTGAAATTTGTTTCACCTTTTAAAGTTTTAAACTGAATAATATAATATTTAAAATTGATTATCACTAATACTAAAAGTTAAAGGAAAAAAGAAATATGTCTTTAACATACTTGTCTACAATTATTTACCATTATTAAATTGTTTACTTGAAAAAATTAAAGTATAACACATTTCACCTCCAAAAAAAAAGGAAGTATTATAATTTTAGAAAATAAAGAAAAATAATGTAATTTAAGCATATTTGAGATGAAGAAAGTATAATTTATCATTTTATTCTACCTTTTTATCCCTTTGTTTTTGGTTTCATTTTGATTTTTTTAAAATAAAAAAGTATTTATTTTCCTTTTCGCTTTTGATTTTCGGAGGTCACTTTGGTACTCTCTCCAAAGGAAAGGAAGGGTGGTATTATTTTTTAAAATCATATATGTTGAGTAATAAAATGTATAAATTAAATAATAAAATTATGTAATTGTAATGATTTTATAATTTTCATTACTTGATCTAAAATTTTAAAAGGTACGTATCAGTTAAAAAATAATTTAATTTATATATATTGTTAGTGTAAAAATATTTTTACATAAATATTGATCTAAAAAGATTTGATTATTTTGTCATGTCATCCTATTCATTAATATAATATGATGACAAGGTAAATCTCTATTCAATATTTGTATAGAAATATTTTACACTAACAATATATATAACTTAAAATAATACAACACTTTTTTGAAAGGAGTATTGAAGTGAATTTATTTCTTTCAATAAAAATATAAAATTAAGTAAGGATAATTTTGCACATTGCAATAAAAATATTTTAATTCAGTATAATTGTTTTTGGTTATTTAAAGTTAGAGAATAATTTTAATTTAATCCTTTAAATTATTAAAAAATGGAAACAGAGGAAATACTTTGGAAGCACCCACCAAGTTCTCAACAAAATGTCTTTTTAAGATTTCATTTTTTTATATCTTATTCTTACACCCTTCTTTTATAATAAAAGAAAAATGTGAGAGGTCAAAAAGAGAATTATATAGATAAAGGATTAATGTAAAAAAAAAATGTGAAGTGATGTGATGAAAATATAATTAGTTCCTTCTCAATTTGATTCTTTGCACCTTGCTGCTTGCTCTCCCACCAAAGATATACGATGATCTTTTATCTTGTCATTATCTACCCTTTTAAAGATTATAGCCATTTTCATTGCCTTGGTGGTATAGTTGGCTTCACTGTCGGTTAGTTCCAGGCTACTTTTGGATTTGATTGATTTTGTCAAGGCAGATAATAATACTATCTTCTTATTTATGAGATAGTTAAATTATATTATTTTTTAACATTATTTTTTTGAGAAATAAAATTTAATTTATGTTAAGTAAACTTTTTATTGTCTGTTTGATTGAAAATTTTCTCAACACAATCAGCAAATTTACATATCCCAAGACACATTTAATTAAAGGAAAAATATTTTTAGCAGCATTGGATAATTATGATTGAACCTCATATATATTATCGGTAATTAATTTTAACTATCTTATATATAATTAATTTTAAAAATGTATTAAAAGATGATATGAAAATTTAGACACCTTCATCAATAGTTTTAAAATTTTTATCTAAAATTTTTGTTAATTTTTTATAATCTCAAAGTTAGTAATAAAAGTTCAAAATTAATTTTAATGACTTTCAGAATTATAAAAAAAAATGGCAAATTGAAAGGCTTGTCAATATTAAAATATAATATATATTTTAATTTTTAAGAGAAGAAGAAGTAATTTATTTAAATAAAGAAAATTACGAAGTAATTTAAATATGTTAAATAAGGAGTATAAGCAACCCTCGCGTGACCCAGCAACATCTATATTATTGAATGTGTACAATTTTATTTGTAACACTAAATTATTAAAATAAAAGATAACAACAGTTCATATAGTTAAGAATTTATTTGAAATACATTAATAGTATAAAAATTTCTTACACTATAATCTAATTATGGATTGGTATATAATTTAAAATTATTGACTTTTATAATAATTACTTTAAAGGTTATATCTAAAGTGATTTTTAATTAATTGACAGTATTTTAGTGTTTCAAAATTAAATTATTATTTTCAATGCAAAATACATCCAGTGATACAAAATGAAAATTCTCTTATTCTGAAATATATTAAGAATTTCTCTTTGTGCTAATAGAGCGCATAAGAAAGCTAATGACTATCGAAATAGCAAAACAAACCTTATTAGTGTAAGTTGACATGTTCCTCGCTTTGGAGCCCTCACTTTCTAAACTTAATTTCGTCCAATTAAGTGGCTAGGATATTCCTTCAATAATATTCACTTCCAACAATTTCAGACAATCCTACATCATCACCACCATCAATATAAACTAAAGAAATGGCCAATTAATATATATAAAATGAAGAAAAAACCTTCTTATTTTGCATATCGTACTGCATTGTAAAATGGCATTTTTTAATTAATATTTCAAAATGTTTTCTAAATGGCTTTTGGACTCTTTACAGCTCGCGTTTTGGTGTTGTTTTGTTACATCTTTATTCTCTACCGATCGATGAATTTGGGGAGAAGTTTTAAAACATCAAATATATGTTAGTTATATTATATGTTCACTTGCTAAACACGTGCACTTGCTAAAGACCACATATGTAAAACTTAATTTACGGTGAATTAATTATTTTGTCAAAATTATTTTTTCATTAATCTAATATTAATGGAAAATTTCTATTGAAAAAATTCCTAATATGTCAACTTCAAATATTTATTAAATGAAAATTAAAAGGTAAAAATGAAAAGATTGTAAAGAAACATTCAAACGTAATAAAGTAAGAATAGTATTTTTAATAATCAAACTATGTATTATTTTATTATTTTTCAATTCATTTTCATTTTTCCTTTCATTTTATTTTTATTATTTTATTTGTATAATATTATAAAGGTTACATTTCAAATTATTAAATCTTAACAGAAAATTATAAATTGAGCCTGAACATTATTTACTTTAATTAGTCTTAAACATTCTCACATGAGAGAGCATTGATCCAACACATCTGGCATATGTATTAAAAAATATATATGGCTTTTGTGTGAGGGGCATCCCTATAGATAATATGTATTAAAAAGATAATTATTGTACCTTACTTTTGTTAAACTTTTGTTTTTCTACATCTACTTGTTTGAAAAAAAAAAAAGAAAAATACTTTTCCTTTTTATTTATTACTTTGAAATGCAATTATTAATGTAAAAGGTATAAAACGACATAAAAACTAATATTATTGGTCTTGAAAAGAAGCTTAAGCGAGTTAATTTTGCGTAAAGCTAAAACTTTAATATAAGCTATTTTAATTTACCCTTTCCATTTCAAAATAAGTGACTTTTAAAGTTTTTTTATAAGGATTAAGAAAAATAATAAATAACTTAATTAATAAGTGAAATAATTTTACAAAATTAACATATTAGTTGCTAAAAAATTAATGCATATATATAGTACTAAACAAAACATCATGTTGATTATTTATTAGAGGTAAAATTAGAATAAAAATTTTAATGTTTCATTAAAACCCTAAAACATCAGTCAATATAAAAAATTTTATTTTGTGTTAAAACATTACTTATTTTGAAATGGAGAGTATTTCGTAAAATTAAGAAAACTAAATATTTATTTGAGTATTACTGCTTTGACTTTTTGAAATTTAAACTTATTGATTAAATTTTTTAATTAATTAATTTTAATATTTTTCAATTGTTCACATAGATATATATTCAATATTTTTTAAATATTTATATATTAATTTTGTATAATATATTATTAATGTTAATGTTGAAAACTTCTTTAAAGTTGAAGCAGTAATTATAGGAACTATATTAATATTATATAAATAATATATGCATTTGGAAATTGAACAAGTTTGTATGTGATTAGCTTATGTTTGCTTTTATCATTTTGTTATTTTCAATTCTAAAAGTAAGTTTAAACCACAAATCATTTGTCATATTAATGCTTGTATTCGTGTATTAATGCACCAGATAAATTATTTTTCAATTAAAAATTTTAATTATAATTAAAGGCAAACGAATATGTAATTCTTAAAATTTTAAATTAAGAACGTAAATATCAATAAAACTATAATTATTAATTATTGAATAAAATCTCAATAGAGTTTGCATAAAATTGTATGGACTTTTAAATTTAATATTTACAATAATATTTTTTATTTAAGACAAATAATTTTTACATACTTCAATTTATAACTTAAAAAGTTACAATCAAAATATTTAAAAGAGATTATTCCATTAAACAAATTTTATGAAATATATCAATACAAACTTGTTTATAATGTTAGAAAGTATAACAAAAAATCTCATATTTAAAATTTAATAAAATGAGTTTAATGATCATGCACTGTCAGTGTAAAAAGTTTTACACTGTCATCCAATCAGAAATCACCATGAATATGACTTTAAAATATTTATTATAAAATTCAACAAACTTATAATAAATAGTGATCTGTGATTAAATGACGGTATAAAACTACTTTATACGGTCAGTGCATGACCATTAAACTTTAACAAAATTACTTAGTTTTACGTGACTTTTTTTTACAATATTAGTTAAAGGTACATTTTAACATTATATACATATAAGTCATTATATCTAATTTTTAGGGTATAAAAAAAACTGGTAATTATGTATATTACTCTTTATCTTATATTTTTGTACACTTTTAATTGCTATTTGTTTTTGAAAATCTGTTTAAAAACTAACTATAGAAAAATGACATTTGAAAGGTTAAAAGAATCAAAAGTCAAGAATTAAATATATAAATGTAATAATAAAACTGAGTGACTATTATAGCGAAAGATCATCTTATAATTCAAACTCACTG